>JADKLZ010000130.1:10289608-10305759 GCA_021533235.1 Biomphalaria straminea
TTGAAAAGATTTAAGATGCACATACATTTCATGTACAAACAACAAATTACAATGCTTTCGATGATAAACATAAAGTCAGTATTCAACTCTTCATTAGGAATATCAGGAAACGGTCACAGTCAATGTCCATCAAGGAACCTAACAATTTCTTCCTTTAGATTCTATATTGATCTAAGGATTGGCCAGTGAATACAACCGTGTTATCGAACATCAGAATGTATTAATTCCGAATCCTCACATACTTTTCGGAACTGCCAGTCGGGACCGGCCTTGGATAATTGGAGGCCATAGGCGAAGTGAATTTGGTGGCCCCGAATATAATAAGAATATACAAAGTAAATGGAAAAATAAAATTTTGCAATTATTAAAGACCTAGTGTACTTCGAACAATAACATAGAGTACAAGTTTCGCTATTCCTTTTCTGTAATATTAAATTGTAGTTCCTGCGCGAGCCATTTAATAATCATGGATTTGAACTTGTACAAGCCAATCCAACTCTTTCAACACAGTTCTCCATAACATTGAATAAATACTGGTTCAGGTCTTATGTCTATTACTGAATTCATATAGTATTAATATTAAATATGATCTTCGTTTTTTTTTAAACTCTTTAGAAAGACGTTTGGAGACAATGTTTCTTTAGATTCTGCATTGCAGATCATAAGAATCAAAAGTTTCAATAATGTCTATAGATATTTACAGTGATTTATTTAGGTTTTCGAGGGCCGCATAAAACACTTCGGCGTTCCGCATGTGGCCCGCGTCTCGTAATTTGCCCACCCCTGCTCTAACAGACTCATGTGACTTGTAACTTAAAGTCAGAAATTATCGGAAGCAGAACTCTCCAAATTCTGACTCTAACAGACAGGAGTGTCACTTTGGTGATAAGGAAGTGGTGTCCCTGGTCTCAAGGGAGATAATTAAAAATTGTCAAGAAGGGAGAGTAAAATTTTTAATGACAGTAACCGTGTTCTTTTTGCTGCAGGGTAATCCACAAACATACCAAAATTATTGGAATATATGTCTGTGATAATTCTCTTGTTGTTTAATTTCTTCTATACCTGTTACCTGTTACCTATCCCTTAGTCTGGTGGACCGTTAGGGCACCAAGCAAGACTTGCAGACCATCTTTCTCCATTCCTCTCTATCCTTTGCCCTATTTGAAATCTCATTCAATGGTAGGCCTGTCTCATCTCCGCCCTGGTCTTTGACGGTAGGGGCGGCCAGCTGAAGCGGTTTTCCAGGGCACGGCGCTTGGAGCCACATGTGAGAGATTTAGGGGTTGGAAGGGGACCAGTGAGGCCGTCCACCTAACGGTACACATGCCGGACCATCAAAGGCACTACCCCTTACATTCATCTATATTTCCATTAGTAAAACATCGAAGCAGTTCAATCTATAAAAATGTAGAAATCACTGGAGTATAGAACTTAGGATTGTTTCTTGTCCACCCTTTATACACACTAAAGTGCTTGGATATATGTCTTTGAATTGTCTCTTTTCCCTTTTCCTAATATATTCATCTATATTATTATCATTAGTATCAAATAAACTAGGTTAACTTATAGAAATAAAATTTTGTTTACAAAGAAAAATAAAAAATAAATAAAAAAATATGAAAGCCCAAAAAAGGGGCCAATAGCCCGAAAAAGAGGCAGAGCCCAAAAAAAGAGGCTAAGAAAGGAGGCAAAATCCGAAGGATCCCTAGGATGTAAACAGCTAGAAAAAAAAATATACTATCCTCTATAAATCAGTGTTTATGTTGTACATTCTTGTGTAGATTACAAATATACTATTTAAAGCTAAACATGATTCATAATAATAAAAACATTTATATATAATTGTATTCGTTTTGTACTAAATAAAAGTGATATAAAAGACCCCCTCCCCCAAAAAACAAAATTGGCCCTGCAAAAGTCCATGTGCAGAGATAATGAATATTGTCAATACAAATGCCTGCCCTGAGCTAAAGCCCCTACTATGCTTAGGGCTCATGTCAACAAGTTCAGAAAAAAATTCGGATCCAAAATTTAGTGTCTCTCCCTTGCAGATGTAACCATTCGTTATTCAAATTTACGTTTCCTTCTTTAGTAGAGATCAGAAATGATTGCATTGTTTATAAAGATTTTATCTTATATGTTACAGACGTTATTTCAAAAAAGAGGATGATTACGTCCTACGCGTCATGCATCTAGTCATACATGTTAACCAATGACTTAAATTCCGACAAGTCACTGGTTTTCAGGGCCGGTCCTAGCAAATGCGGGGCCCTATGCGAAACTGATTGCGCGGGGCCTATTTTGTGTGGGAATAAGGATAATAAGTAAAAATTAAGATTCTGAATAAGAAAACAATAAAATCGACTTTGAATTTTATTCATTCTTTACTAAGTGAAAAATTGCGATCTGTACTTTACGATCCTTGTAACCAATGGCATATTTATATGCCAGTGACTATAAAAGTAAATAAAGTATTGGAACTTCCAATTAAGGTAAAAATTCGCCCGATTATTACATTTTATTACATGAAAGCTGACAATGCCTTTTTTCTTTTATCGCTCGTAGGATTTGCGTTTTTCCGCAATGAATGACACCCACAAATGACAATTTTGCCTATTTTACCGGATATTTAGAGAGTTTTCAGGAGATTTTAATAAATGCACGAGATTTCCAGGATTTTTACGTATTTATTTTGCAATTTAATCCTTACACCTTGAATTAGCGCGGGGCCTACGAAAGCGCGGGGCCCACTGCCACCGCATAGGCTGCAGTGGCCTAAGACCGGCCCTGCTGGTTTTCCTGGCTAGCTCAGGCAACCCATTTCATGCTCGAATAGTACTAGCGAAGAAGGAGAATGTGTACAATTTTGTCCTAGGAAGCAGGCCAGAGCCCTCCATGGGCTGTAGCTCTACTGGGATGGATGATGGATGAATGGATATGGAATGAGGAATTGGCCTTTATCCTTGTGTCTTTCTGAGTATTTCAGTATACATTTTGTTTTTGTATTTGAAGAATATATTTCATTGTTTTTATGTATAATTGATAATTTACCTTAGAGTCCTCTACCCTAAATGCTTTCTTAATTTATTGTTTTTTTTTAAGGTGTTAGTCAAGGTGAATACATATATGCATAGTGATTTTCAACGTGTATTTTCTTTTTCAGACCACACTCAGTCATTATATGATCAAAACACAATAAAGTTCTCTCCCTGCTGACTTGCACTGAACTAGACACTGAAAAACTCGAAATAAAAATAAAAGAGAGACTTCATTGCAGAGCATTAATAGTCATCTATTAAAGGGTTTTTTAAAAACTTAGACAAAACCCAACTATCTCATGGTGACACCATAGCCAAACTTCACTCCCGCATTTAGAAACATGTCTAGCTTTCTAGGGAGCTCGCGGAGGAGGTTCTCCCAGCCGGAGAAGCCGCAGCCGAGGTTCGAATGGCGCATGCGAGTCCACAGCCTGATGATGGACGAGAGAGAAAATTACGATCCTCCATTCGAACGAAAATCCCAGAGATACGACGCTGGTCGTCCGAGCAGAGGGACGGACACAGAGGACGACCAAAAGCAGAGGAAAGAAGAAAAGCCGGGCGACGACTCGAATGAAGAAGAGATGCCCGCCTACCGCCGCAGAAGCAGGTTTCTGAGAACGAAATCTGAAGGTTATTTGAAGGTGAGGCTCAGGCTGTCCAAGTTTTCGGACGTTTCTAAGAGTCAGGATGAGCCCGACCCTCAAGAGGATAGCAGACATCTGAGACACCATGAAGTAGAAGAGTACAATGCAGAGTCGGCGTCACACAGAAGACGCCACTTCTCTTACCAAAGAAGAGAGTCAGCAAAAGAAAGTGGTGAAAACTTAGACCAAAGAAGAGAGTCAGCAAAAGGAAGTGATGAGAGCCTAGACCATGCGCTGAGTAAAAGTCATGATGATACAACGTATCATCCAAGAGACGCAACTAGTAGAAATAATGTTCAAGACACTGCTATTGAAAAAAGCAATCAAGTTGATACTTGCAAAACAAGATTACCATTAGAAGCACATGATTCTGAATTTGGAACAAATGATATTGACCGAAGCAATGCTGACCTAAAGGTTCAGAGTACTGATAAGGAATCACAAGCTTCTCCAGGTGCTGAACGTCATCAGGACGCTGATGCTTGTGAAGATTTCAAACTTTCCGAAGCCTCCGGTGACTTACAGGCAGCCGCTGCTGCAGAGTACATCACAACAAGACGTACTTCTGATCAGGCATCTAGGCATGCTTCTAAGGAAGATAACTACAATGCCTCTTGTGAGCTTCAGTGGAGCTGCGAGGACATAGAGCTCAAGCTTGATGGCAGTCAAGGAGCGATTCCCAAAAGATATTCCAGCCACAGTTCTTCTTCCATTGCAACATTTCAGGACCACGTTAGCCAAAATGAATGCGGGGAAGTAACAAAGTCAAAGTCTAAGGAATCAGGCGAGATTACCGGGACAGAATTTGGAGCTCATCCGATTTCTCACGAAGACAACAGCTCGTGTGCGTTAAATGAAACAGGCGAAAACAGCATTAAAATAAACACGAGTGACATAGCCAAACAATTTGGCGAGGGTGATCTTAATAAACCAAATCAAACCGACGGTCATTTTCAACATAAAGTAACACAAGACAAAGTCAATCCAGAAATAGAATATAAATTTAATCCAAATTCAGACAAAGGCGATGCAGAACGAGACAGCTACATAGAGTCACACGCCACGGGCTGTACATATAAATCAAATAACAAAACTGAATACATGAACACTCTTTCGGAAGAGCATAAGATCATAGTGGAGGAGCTAGTCAACAGCCTCAGTAAATCATCAAGTGAAGATCATGGCGACGCGGATGATATAGAATCCCTCATCGAACAGATCATAGCCGAAGAAGAAGCCATGCTGGACGGGAAAGCCCCCAGCGCCAAGCTGATCCAAGAGTCTCTGAAACATATAAACAAAGAAGACCTTTCCGCTCTTCGCGCTGAAGTCCAGACACTCCAAAACGAGATTGACATATGCAGCAGCGAAACCGGCCAAGGGGTCCCCTTCTCCAGGAGCACCTCCCAAAAGGAGCAGAGGTCATCCTCTTTGCCCTCGTGCAATTCAGACAATGACCAACAGGTCCAGGCCGTGATGCCCTATTCTTCGTCATGCCCACACACGTACGACGCATATGTCCACAAGCAGCAAGCAACAAAGAAGGAAGAGGAGGAAGAAGAAGAAGACTTTAACTCCTGGGCCTACCTCCCAGTCATTCTGATGGAAGACATTCTGACTCTACTGAGCCCCAAAGAGCGTCACCAGGCCTCCCAGGTGTGCAGGCAGTGGTACGACCTGTTCTACTCCCCTCGGGTCTGGGAAACTTTCATACTGCTGGAGAGAACTCTCACCAAAAAGAGATTTAATCTGTACAAAGGATACCAACGAGAGCTTTGTCCAGGCAAGACGCAGGTAACGTTGTGGTGTTCTATCTTATAGAATCAGTGGCGTAGCTAGGGTGGAGGTGGAGGAAGGGAGAGAATTAAAAAAATCCCATCGGGCCCTCACTTGATGGACGCCTCAGTAAAAAGGAGTGTTTTTTTTAAATTGAAAATTAAATTAAATGCAGGGGCCATCAAAGAGGTCACGCCTCTGGGTCTTCAAACGATTGAAAATTTCTAGCTACGCCACTGTATATAATACAGACGTTACTTCTCAGTTTATATTTAAGAAAAATGCTATAAGCTACAATCACGTTTCTTTTCCTCTATTGAAGATCAAAGTAGCGCGGTCAAAAATAATTACACGGCATAGGAAAATAACAACTGGTGGTCCTCATAAACACATGCATAAAAAAATTTGTTTTGATAGATAGTTAATAAATTATTATTTTTTTTGCACTGATGGTCCTCAAAAACACATTAAGAAAAAAATGTGTTTTTAAAGGTAGTTAATAAATTCTTTTTTTGTGCTGCCAACTACCGGTCTTCCAAAAAAAAAATGAGGATTAATCTAAAATATATTTATAAGATGAACCCTGTTTTCGTAAAACTTTATGTATAAATGAAAAAATCTTCCCAGGCTTTTGTGAAACGTATTTTACTACGCAATGCAGACGTAAAGCCAAACTAGTTATTTTATGCGTTATTTTTTAATTTACTTACTTTATGAAAAAAAAGTTACGAAATCAACACAACGGTAAAAATAAATTATGAAAAAAAAAAGTTGAAGCTGAAGCTAATGAGTGTATTAATACTCAGGTCTAACCTTAGCTGATTCTTTGGAGAGAGAAAAATATATTGATCGAAAGAAATGGAAAGAAATTGTAAAAGAATCAGCACTGTTGCCATAACGACGACCCCACCCCTCAAACATGGAAATGTTCACAATGGACCTCATTCACCAATTGTAAATAAACTCATTTAGCCACGTCATATTATTGATAAAATAATGAAAATTACGTATCACGTGACAACCTTACCTATTGCGTAATTTGTATAGAACATATAGAGAAAATGTTGTCTGTTTACGTTTGGTGAATGAGGTCCACAAGAAACGAAGAGTATTGAAGAAAAAAAAAAGAATCATTTTATAACTTTTAAAATAAAATCGTCATGTGTTCTTAATTATTTATTAATTTTGTATTTATTTTTTAATTCTTGACAATTATTTTTTGTTCTGCTTTTGTTATGAAGAAACTGGAATAAAAAATTTTAGCGTTCATAGATCACGATCGACTTCTCTTCTCTTATCCTCAGCTATGTTTCAGACGCGTGGGATCTTTCTTCAAGAGAATCGTCGTCACGCCCATCTCTGACTACTTCAATCTCTACGAGTTCCTGAGAATCCTCGCTGCATTCCTCCAGTTCCAAGAAGACCACGGCCAAATCGCCATGCCCCTTCTCCACACGTTCGACTTCACGTTCGCCTGCGCCAGCCGAAGCGAAGGGGTTGAGATGGTCCACGGCACCGGGGGACAAATTCTAGAAATGATCATCCAGCTCTTGGTGAGGATGAACAACTTGAAGCACCTGAAGTTGAACCAGCTGCTGGTGGATGTTGTGGACGTGCCCTCGTTGTTTGACGCCATCGCCAACTGCTTCGGGGAATGCCTGAGCTCTCTCGAGATCTTGAACGTGACCAAAGTTCCGCTTCCGTTGACGGACTTGGCCCTGTTTCGGAACTTGATTAAACTGACCATTAGCCCGCAGCACTTGAACGACGAGGTCGCCTTGCTTCTTTCTGGGCTGAACATCATGCAGCTGCATCTCCTGCAGGACCCTTATACCTGCGAATGCGAACCCGTTTCTTCTGAAGCGTGGAAGCTGGTCAAAGAAATAGCGCCCTGGCTGCAGGTTTACTTAGAGGTAGTTGGAACCACCCGGAGCCAGGTTCTCATACAGCCGCGGGCGCCTGTTTACGGCGTGTTCTTACGCACTCCTTACAGCAGGTTGACCAACGACCTGGCCATGTCCTTAGTGGAACAATACAGTAAAACACTTCGCTACTTTGTCCAGGAGCGTCTCCCTCGAGTCCACGGGCCGAGGGGGTTCCACCACCGCTCTGACTCGTCCTTCCTATTCCTTGTACGCAGGTGCTCCGTCCTTCAGACATTGGTCATTCGCGAGAGGATCAGCACCTCCACCCTTATCCTCCTTGCCCATGAAGGCAGACGACTTCACACTCTGCTGGTCAGAAAGTATGGACTTATCAAACGCTGTGACTGGCCCAAGTGCGGGGAAATGTCCAAGGAGTTTTTCGCCAGTCTTAAGTCGGCTTCACTTGACTACAGCAAATGCACTGATGAAATATGTAAAGTTTTGAAACGCCGCTGGAAGCCCATGGAAGACAAACCCTTCATGAGACTGAAGATAGTCCCGAGACTTCAAGTCTGTTAAGAATCCTGAAGCTTGAAAGCACTTTTTCGGCATTCATATAGATCTATATATATATATATATAAGAAATAATAATAATAAGGCTTGTTTTCGAGTCCGAAGATTAATGAGGAATGAGGAATTTCCCGTGGCTACGCAGCCCTAGTTGAGCTGTCACCTACATATTTTGCCACATCTAAGGGTAAAACAAACCCTGTAATAAACAAGTTTATATAAAAATATATATTGCAACTATAAAGCGCTCTGAAGGTGTCTATTTATGCGCCAGGCCGTTTGTCCTGACGGTTCTGGGATTTCACGTCTGCTTCAGCAGTATGAAATATATGCATTAAAAAGACAATGACCATCCATTGCCCAGTGGTGGACCCTTCGTTCACTGGAGATAGAAAAGAGGTTTCCTGTTGCGGTAGTCGCTTAGTGATTTTGTGAACTGTTGACCACAGAGTCGCAAGTTTTTTGTCTCTTCATCTGTATAGTTTTCGGGTTCTCTGGTATTCATGTATTTTTAGTTGCTCTTTATAAATAACAATAGAAAATAATAATAGACAAAAAATAATGTTTTGGGTAAGACTAATTAGTTAATTCAACAAGTGTTGAGATAAACAATGTCTTATAAAAATTAACTACATGCCGCTTTTCCTTACTGCTCAATTTGATGAATGAATTCTTGTTGTATTTATACGTAAATACATCTATATATATAAAGATCCTATATTGTAACGGTCGTTTAATATTATAGCGATTTTTTTGTTGTGCTAATTTTTAAACTCTATATCATCGCACATATTTTTTTCCGCGTTCTGACAGAATTTCTCATTTTTCATATTTGTACATTCTACCCTGTTTTGAGTAAACTTCAATAACATTTTTGTTTGTAATCAGAAAACGTTACTTTTGGTATATAATTATAGGGGAATGCATGCGTGTTTTATATAACAGAAATTAAAGTTTATAAAACCAAAAATTAATTTAATTTAATGGGGTCAAATCAACGTTGTTATCATTAATTAGGATAGAAAGAGTTAAAATTTTCTTGAAGGCCTTTTTATAGATGAATTACTAACAGAAAAAAAATTGTACTCTCTTTGTAAAAATTTAGTTATATTATAAATATGCTTAAGTGTGAGTAAATAAGGAAATGACTACTTGGTTGTGGGGTATGCACTCTGGGCTGTCATTTGGAAGGTCCCCGGTTCCAGACCTGCCCACCTTCATCCCCCGCCTTCCTACAGGAGGTGTTGGAAAGTATGGCATAACAGGGCCGATCTTAGGCAATAGGAGGCTCCAAGTTAAATAGAAAAAAAAATATCAATTTTATTATTGATTCATGTTTTGTTAGGCTCAATAAATAATTGTTTAAAGTTTTTACATGGTCCAAGAATATGTCTGAGAGAAATAACGTGTTAAATTATCTAAAGAAAATAATATTACATATTTAGCCATATATGTGAATAGTGGAGGATTAATTCCCCTTATTTGGTATCACATATAATAATTAAACTACCTTTAATTAATTGACTACCTAGATGCCTTGTATTATTGATTATTTCTTGTCTATGCTTATAAATACTTTCAATTTGATCTGAAAATAGGTGAGAGAGAATTAACATTAACAATTTTTTTACCAGACAATGTCCTGATACAGTTACGCAATTTATTTCTCTTTACACTGCTGATAGATACAAGTCTGTGAAATAACTCCAATGTTAGTTACAGTGTTAACTGAAAATGTTTCTTATTCCATGGGCTTCATTTATCAGTTGTAAACAAACAACATTGAGCCACGTGATTCTCTATCTTTTTTCGTTATGTTATCTATACTATCACGTGACCGATCCATTTGGTGAATAGAGGTGCATTTAAATGTTTCTGAAATTCAGCTACGTTTTAAAGAGACATTATGCAGGATGTCCACCCCCTGTTTTTCATCCTTTACTTGTTAATCATAAATATATTGAATGTGTATGTATTATTCCATAACTTATAATAATCGCATTATGAATTTGGTTTACTTCCCCTTGAGTTACATGTTAAGATCAACGACGAGCATGATTCCTCATTAAGCCAGCCTGTTTCATCCTTATGCTCTGCACGGGCGTGTTTATATCAGTGCGCATCATGTATTTAGGTCAGTGAAATTAAGAGATAGATCTACAGAGATGTTTTTTGTAACATTGAATAAGACCATGTCAATGAAATGTAATGATGGACTCTAAAGCTCTTGGCAAATTCAACTTAATGAACTATGAATGAATTTATTAAACACATTATTTATACTCCGCATAAAGTTGTTGTCATTATTTATCTACGTATAGGCGTATTTATATATTTTTAATCAGAGTGACCTAGATATGTTGGAGAAACAGTGTACAGCTACTTCTCCAGTGGCGTAGCAAGGTACCCGTGGGCCCGGGGTCTAGAATATTCTGGTGGGCCCCCTCACCGAAATAAGACAAATTTAGTTTAGAATAAAAACAAGATAGTTATCTGAAGGTATCCTTACCTTTGCTAAAAGGCTGTCCAAAGCAAGGTCTTTGAATTATTATCTATATATATATAATCCTCAAAGTAAAAGGTCAAACGAGCAACAAGTAATTGGGAAGATCCCATGGCGCAGCACGCGGTGTGAATGGAAATTGGTGCATCCCAATCCGCACTATTTTGTGAATGAAAGTGGTGTTTATATAATTCTCTTCTTCTTTTAACTCTTTCTCTCCGTAATTATTTACCATATTCTAGTGAAATCAACGATGGTATCGTCCGTTAGGAGGGAAAGAGTTAATATCATGACAAACTAGAATAAGTATTTCCAGATTATTGTGTCGTAAGACTATTGAAACTAGAACAACAATACACAGATAGAGTCTACTCTCAGGTTTGACTTTAGAAGTACTTTAATTAATATAAAAAATTACGCATATTCGTTCATTAGACATGATTACGAAAGGTAACTCATCTCTCTATTCCTGGATGAATGGGAAATAATATATCCAAAAATCGCACTATTTTCATTCACAAAATAGCATAGCAAATTTTATTTACTTTAAAAAGATTTTAATAATGTCCGGAAATTTCCAGGACTTTTTCGACCGGCGGCATAGCATTTAATAACATTTCAGGAGATTTTCAGGGGGCTCCTGGTAAATCAAGAGGCCGCGGGAAATCTGTTATATGTTATAAAATGGTTCAATTTAATAATTTATACACCTAAAAATTAGCACGGGTCCAAAGAAAGTACGGGATCCACTGTGGTCGCATATGTTGTAGTGCCTAAGGCCTGCCCTGCAAAATAGCGGCGTATGCTATGCCGCCGGTCGACTAGTTATTATTATTTTACATTAGTTGGCTGTACTTTTGAGGGACCTTTTAAGGTTCTAGGTTTTTTTTCAATCGGTTTTTACCAAAGTGCAACTATTTTTCTAATTTTGGTGTTCCAAGTGCTTATATGGGCCCCAAATTGGACACGAGTCCTGGGGCCAAGCGCCATATACCCTTTTCGCGCCATGGTTGCTACACCACAGGCTGTGCGCCCATAATGGTCGTGGGCCAGGGTTAATTGAACCCACTTGCACCATGGATGCTACGCCACTGGCTACTTCATTGAAAATATATGTTTACCTAGTAATAGTATCGTTAAACATACATAAATTTAACGATAACGGAAAAGATTTGACTTGATAATAATATAGAATACAATGTCATAAAATGTCATAAATTATTTATTAGAAAAAAAAAAGCAAAATATTTATATTTCACAGAACTTTATCTAAAACTAAAAAAATAAGAACAAAAAGAAATATAGATTGTATTTCCTTTGTCTTCAATGTTCAATGATACCACAACTTAAAACTGAAATATTCAGTTTTCTATTCAGCTAGTAAATAGCGGTCAAGAAACTAAGATGATAAACCTAAAACTGAAATGAGAATACAACATGAAAGTAATCTTTGCAATTCTGAATAATAAAACTGGAACAGTGGCGTAGCTAGGGTGGGTGAGGGGGGAGAAATTGAAAATCCCCCCGGACCCAACTTGAGGGTGGGGCCCAAATTAGAGTTTTTACATTAAAAATTAAATATTACTCAAAGTGCACCTGAAATAAATATACGCAGGATTATGTGTCTTCTTCTTCCTCTTTAATCTTTTATTTCTCTCAAGCTTAAAAGATTAAGTCACTCCGTCCGGGTAGATTCTTTTAAGACTTTTTCGACCCACTTCCCATTCTAGGATCAAGTTAATATTGTGCACAACTATTCTCGGCCTAGTTAATCAATTAGTTGTCATTAATTAAAGTTCTTTTATAGGGAAAATAATGGCAGATAAAACTCTCGATATTGAGAGATATGGCGGCGAGTAAACGGTGCTCAATATAAGCTTTGTTATTATAAAAAAAAAGTATTTTTAAAATTTTGCTTGTTTAGTTACCAAAAAGAATTGCTCATATTTTATTTTCTTTAACTCTTTCTTTCTGTAATTATTTCTCCACGATTTGAAGGAATTCTTCATTTTACTCATGACTAATTCACAACCCTTGTTATGATTAAGCTTCAATATCTTTGATATTTCTTATCAGAATATGTTATATATGGTATAGAATTAAAGGGAAATGCATGCTGTTTTTATGTAATTGAAAGTAAAGTTTAAAAAAAAAAAAAGAACATTAAATTAACTTAATTAATAAAGTTAAAATCAACGATGGTATCGTCGATTAGGAGAGAAAGAGTTAAATTTCGGTTTTCAATTTAGTCTGTCACATATGCCATTCTAGGTTTATCTGTATATTTCATTTTTAGTAAGAACATGTTTCGGATTTACCCGCTACCTATTTATAGCTTGTCATCAGACATCATGTTTTAAATCTATTGGTTAGTTTCAATATAAAGACATTTTAATATAGCGGGCAAAAAGATGCGCCAAGGGAGTCTATGCAGGAATGTTCTTGTGAGCGGATGTGTTTTAATAGCTCTGTATTTTTATAAGAAAGATGCCTATGTTCTACTTTTCATCTTATTGAATCATATCTTGTACATAGCTGTACTTATGTTAAGTTTGAATAAAGTTCCTGTATTTTGTTTCAACGAAGTATTATTCATTTTGAATCCTAGATCGTATTAGTTCAAAATACATACAAATCAAGATAGGATCCCCGGCACCACAACGAACTCAGTTGTGACAGTCAATGACAATAACATCCTATTATAGTGAACTAAACATTTTAGCATTTTAAAAAAATACAATTTTATTACACTTTGGATGATAACATAATAGATCGATATAAAAATAAAAATTAAATGTCACATTTATACATTCACACAATCGAATCAATAATAGCTAGTTACAATTAAGACTCAAAATATCATAATTAAGGAAATAAACAGGTAAATAATTGTGATAATTTAGATATATATATACATGTATGACCCCAAAAAATGGTTACAATATAAATGTAAGTACAATGTATAATATTGTGTAATCAGGTCCGCATTTCCACTTCTATAAATCAAATCATTAGAAGCTGAGCAGAAAAAGAATTTACCCTAATTAAAAAGATTAGGTACATCTACAATTTCATTTCAATACGAGGCAAGCAATGTAATCCACGATGCTTGACAGAAACAGTTTCAATTGTACAAATACCTATTTGATAAGACCTATTTAATTTTTTTGAAAGAGTCTAGTATAGTTACAGCTCAAGGGAAGTAATAAAAAAACCAGCTTGAAAATAGTAACTGCAATTATAATCCTTAATGCGTTACTTTGAATTTTATTTTAAATAAATGTATTATGTGAATAAAAGTCATTTCACTGCAATCATGGTCAGTTTAGGTACTTGATGAGTGTGTAGGAAATAGTTTGTGTTACTAGATCTGCAATAATTTGCAAATTTGACAAGCTAGTTATAGGGCCAAAATATCACTTTGCAAGTGATTGACAAGATTGATCGTTATCATGGCGAGACATTCAAGAAGGCATAACACCATGTGGAAAAGATACACTTTTGCATTAGCAGGTAATTAAAGGGAAACAAGCTCCAGTAGCTAGACACTTGAACATGTTCATGCACAATTAATCTATAGATCTAAATAGACATTTTGTTTGAAATTATTTTTGAAATTCGATGTACCAAACTTTATATACTTCACATACTTGATATGAGCATCTAAACACTAAGCCATACTTTCAGCTATGAACAAGTTGCATGGAGACTTGAATTTACAAAGACTGTTTACATCAAAGCTATTGCGACATCTGCTAGAACGTTTACATCAGGCGGTCGAACATGTCAGCTTTTATCAAGTGAAAACAGTTTTCACACATAAAGGATGACCAAAATCTCACATTCCATTAATTAGGATTCCGTAGATTCAGAAAGTGTGATAGAAACAATTGAGATTTCTAAGGATAATGATGTCATGAAAAGAAGGCATTTATTGCAGTAAAATGAATCTTAGCATACACAAATGAGGGGGGCGCGGTGGTCGAATGGTTAAGCGCTTGGCTTCCAAACCTGAGGTCCTGGTTTCGAATCACGGCAAATACTGGGATTTTGAATTTCGGGATTTCTAGGGCGCTCCTGAGTCCACCCAACTCTAATGGAGGCCTGACTTTAGTTGGGGAAAGTAAAGGCGGTTGGTCGTTGTACTGGCCACATAGCTCGTTAACCGTTGGCCAATAAAACAGATGACCTTAACATCATCTGCCCCATATGTTAAAAGTTTCTGATGGGGAAACTTTATTTTTTTTATGCACAAATGAAATGTTACAATTAGTCAGTTCAATAAGATCAATAATCATCATCAAATTCTGAGTCAGGGCTTGAGAGGCTCAAATCTTCTCTTGCAAATGCCCTGGACAGAAACCCTGCTGCCTAGTGCATACACGTCACCATACAGGTCGAGAATATCTGGTTTCCCAAGACGGAGATCCAAAAAGTGTTGGGCATTCAAAAAGAATATGAGGCACGGTTTCCTCTTCTTCCCCGCAGCGGGGCACCGTAGGTCAAAATTTGGCCATAGCCGTGAGAAACATGAGCCAACAGGACCGTTCATTGAAATAGAGTTTTATATTTCAAAACCATAAGATTCTGCCATATGGACTCACTTAATTTCACTCAGTTTTTAATTTACTTCATAAATAGTAATAACAAGATCTTCGGGGCTCGCAAAGACCTTCCTCCAGCGAACAGTACCAGGAAAAAGAAGAAGAGGCAGACAGAGAAAGCGGTGGGAAGACAACATAAAAGAATGGACGGGCCTACCATTGAAGGAAGTTCTAAACAGGGCAAAGGATAGAGAGGAATGGAGAAAGACACACGGGATAGGTAACAGTGTGGATAAATAGTAATATATTGTCTAAATTGTCATTAAAAAAACACGAAGATATGTAACCCTAAGTAGTCATTCAGCTCAGTGTTTTATGGTACAATAAAATAACAAACCAGTGGGAAAAAAAAAGAAAGGGTGACATCATGATGAATGGTTTAAAACAGATGCGTTGACTCTTCACTATAAAAAAAGATATTTACATAAATTGTCGGTTCACCGGTTCAGTGGTTGCCCAGTTTAATACAAAGACAATAAGCAATAAGCTCAGTGACCAAATTGACCAATTCAAACAAACTCAAGACTGACAATCCGATCCAAAGTCCAATGGTACCACCAATGTCGGAGAGAAGCTGTGTTTTCTGAAATAGTGAAGTTGATTTGTTTAGAAAAAAATTTAGACTAATAATTAAATAATGAACAATTTCTCTTTGTTTCTTCTTTCTCTTTCTCTCTCTTTCTCTCTCTCCCTTTCTGTCTGTTTGTCTGTCTGTCTTTCTATTTAGTAATGACAGGGCAGATCTAAAACATTTGAGGGGGAGGACCAATATTGTTCAACACCCTCCCTCCATGAAAATGATCGTATTGAATGACGTAACAGCCGTTGCTACCCGGAAGTGATTTAAAGGCCAGTCCATGAGTCAGCGCGCCCTCACTGAAATAAGACAACGTGACAGCAAAATGGCTTCCGAAAGAGACACCTCTTACAAAAGTCTTCGAGACACTTATTTGAGAGGAGACAGAAAGCCATCGCCCAAGACAGGGGCTGAGGGAGAATGGGGAACATAAGTTGTTTCCCACTCTGAAAATGGCTTTGCTTAGGAAGTAATAAAGTATATAGGTTACAGCGGGATCTGCGTTGCAACATGAATTATTGCCCTCTTTTATTATCATAACTAAGAACTCAACGACGATTATATATATAT
>JADKLZ010000130.1:10311220-10337194 GCA_021533235.1 Biomphalaria straminea
TAAAAAGCCATTTAAATGTAAAATTTGTCAAAAAGAATTCAATCAGTCAATCAGCTTGAAAAAACATGAAGTAGTACATTCTGGTAAAAAGCCATTTTAATGTACAAGCTCTCAGAAAGAATTCAATCAGCCTCACTGATTAAAATCCAGGTAAAAATTCATTTTACTGTAAAATTCGTCTGAAATGGTTATATATTTTCTTCATGCTTAAGAACCATGAGATGTTTCATTCTTGTAAAACATAAGTTTGATATATGTTAAAAAAAATTGTTTTCACTAAATCATATTTTGCATACCATACCATCTGATACATCATTGTGAAACAGGGGCATACTGGGTGTCAAAATCAGCCCTAACATATCTAAGTAATCCAGGCTCCAAATAACATTCCATATGATGGGAATGTAATTATACATAAGCCTACCCTCAGAATCTTTATGCTAACTTTGATAATGTGATGAAAACTTGGTTTATGTAAAAATGCATTTCTACTAGTAGATAGCCTGCATTGTTAGCAATAGGAACAATTTACTTAATTATTTCTTAAACTTTACATGAAATTTTTTTTTTTTATAATGTTAAAAAAATCATGCTACAAGTAGGTC
This sequence comes from Biomphalaria straminea, assembly GCA_021533235.1. Classification (NCBI taxonomy): domain Eukaryota; kingdom Metazoa; phylum Mollusca; class Gastropoda; family Planorbidae; genus Biomphalaria; species Biomphalaria straminea. Next base: position 10,311,826 of record JADKLZ010000130.1, read on the forward strand.
TATAATCTATAGCTCGTCCATCATGGTTCAATGATGACCACTTTGTCATCCAGGGGGCTTTGCACTGGGGTTTTGTGCCTCGTCATGTGGCTGGTGACACCTATGCGAGCCCGGAATATTCGGCCGCACTCTGGGCAGGTAATTCCAGCTGGAGCTAGTGTCGTTCGCCTTGCTTTCCTTCTCTGGCGTTTTTCTTTCGCCAGCGTTGTTCTTTTTCTCTCAGCAACCTGTGCGCCGGATCTCACAGCGCGGTGCCATGATACTCTGTCATGTGCCTCTGTCTCCCAGGTGCCTGGGTCAATGTTGAACTCCTTTAGAGAAGCTTTGAGGGTGTCCTTAAAGCGCTTTCTCTGACCACCTTGCGAGCGCTTTCCTTCTCTTAATTGGCCATACATGAGACGTTTTGGGATGCGGTGGTCCTCCATTCTGCAACCATGTACTTGATATTCACTTACAAAGCTCATGAAGACCCCGCATCAATGAACTTTTCGACTGTGTCCAAATGGATTACTCCTAGAACTTCTTTATCAACAGCCTCCACAATGACATTTCCTGCCTTTTGTCATGATGCTTCTCAGCCTAGTCTATACACTTTTGTAATATACAGTCAGTGACTTGTTTCACAAGCTCCTTGCATACAAGATAGCATAATTATAAGATACACCCTTGTCAATAAATTTTACAACTTTAAAATTCTGTATCTATAATATTATTGCATCATCTGCACATTCTCCTCGGATTCGGCTTCACTCTTAGCCATGTTCTCCTGCATATGGACTTAAATGTACAAACCTGACTCTTCATTCTCAATTCTTTTGTCTGGCCACCTCTTCAGGTCATCTGCTGCTTTCTTAATAACTTGTAAATCTTGTTTGAGTGTCTACACCTTGAAGTTGGCTACATACACACAATATTATATGCTCTCAGAGAATCACATTCAGTTGTTTAAAAGTAATTTAGTATCCAAATGGAAAACAAACACTGTCATACTCTCAAAGTTGTTTCATATTTCAGCTAAGTCTCTTTGTATTTCGGTTAAAGTCTACATCTTTGTTGTCTTGACATTAGTGTTTGTTTGTTAGAAAATGAGACTTGATTTCCAGAACAGAAATAAATGACTTTCAGTTTTGTCTACAGTCTTTACTTTTTCATTTTTAAATTTCATAGTTCAAAATTAAAATTGAACACTTCGATTGGTATGCATTTTCATTTAATTTTATACCAACTGTATCAATTTCTGACAAACAAAACAAGGTATTGAAATTTAATCATATAAAATAGTGAAATACAATGATCAAAATGGATAATTCCATTGTAATGTGGAAAATAATAGTGAGAAATATGCAGGTTATCTTTTCAAAATACCTAGGACATCTAAAAGTACAAATCATTAGTAGAAAATAAGAAAACTTAAAATTTGTACAATGTATAGGTTTTTGCTAGATTCTCTGTAAACTTTCATCCGTCTTTAATAAAAAAAAAAACAAGAAGAGTTTTAAATGAAACAAAAATTTAAAAAATGTGTTATCTCTCTTTGTTGATATTGTTCTTTTGTTCTATTGTGAAATAATGTTTTAATAAAAAGAAATAACTTAAAAGTTTTTTTAATTTGATTATTTGAACTTTTTAAATTTTTTTAAAATAAAAGATGTGCATGATCTTTAATGAAAGTTTGTGTTTAAAAACTTGTCCATTGTTCACAGTTTTCATTGCAGTTTTAGACATTGATGAAACTACATTCATTGAATTGACTTTTTTTTTTTTAAATAGAAGATATTGCTCTAAAAATACCCATATTATTTTTTCAAATTACCATTTTTCATACGGTAGTTATGTTGAATATTTGTATTAATTTGTCTAAAGCATTAAACAAAAAATCAAAGTCTAATGTTTTCTGATATTGTTCTACTGTAAATGTAAAATAAGAAAGAAAACATTTTAGTGTGTCAAAATTTATTTCTCAGAATGAATTGTCTCTCTATAATTTGAAATTTGATAAACTGCCCTAAATCTTGTATTTAGACATGATGTCAATGTTTTTTTATGTCATAATTTTTATTCTGATTCTTGTAAAAACTTCAATGCTCTTGTCATTGAAATCTGTGAAGAAAATGTTTTGAAATTTCTTCTTTTTTTTTTTTTATTGAATATACCATTATCATCTATTAAAAATCAATATCTTATGAAGTTACACATTTCTCATTGTCTTATTATTATGTTAAGTTTTCTTTGAATGATATAACATTAATTATTTTGAGTAAATAATAACTCCGGCAAATCTTCATTCAAATTAAATCATTACACATGGATACGCTTAGGACAATGCCTTCTGGTCTTGTTGCCTTTCAATTGATTGTCTTGGTAAATTCACTAAACAACTGTTACATAAGATCTGAACGAAGTGGTCGTCTTCTTGCCATTAGAACTAAAACTGAAAGATTTAAAAACTCCACTTTTGGTCAGAGTGTTACGAGGTCAGCTGTTGTCATCGAGAAGTACATAGAAGTCAAATTCATAAAGCGATGGTTGTGAATGTTGTTGGAATTTTTCATCACTATTGTTTTTGTACAGTAGTTACGCTGAGGTTGTCAATTGTAATCAAACTGAATTTCCATTAGATTGGATTGGATCAATACAAATTATCTTATCTTATTTACAGAGCAGACTGAACAATATGTGGTTGAATGTCAAAAGTAGGAGCACCAGTTCCCAATATAAGCATAAGTGCAACACAGCCCATTAATATTTCGATTGTACTATATATTGTGCTCTTTTATTTTTAAATCTCAATATAGCCCTTGACCATGAGCATGTCGGGAGTTTTTGCAGGTGGCTTCATTCTTAGCTTTAACTTTCTTATTCTACTTTCTAGTTACGCAGATTATTAAAGAAAAGAACCGGTGCACCCTTGCCTTTTTATGCCCTATGTGATCATGGGCGTATCCGGGTGTGGTGGTGGTGTTCACCCCCTCCAATGAAATTTAGTGATTGATTTTTTGCTTTGATTTTGTTTATTTGTTACCTGTTACCTATCCCTTAGTCTGTGGACCGTCAGGGCACCAAGCAAATCTTGTAGACCGTCTTTTTTCATTCCTCTCTATCCTTATCCCTGTTTATTTTAGGTTATATTTTAATACTAAAACATCACTTGCCCCAGCATAGCCAACGGGGTTTTCAGTTTAAATCTCCCCTCCCATAAGGTTAAATCCCCCTTTTCTAAAAAAAAAAAAAAAGAAAATAAAAAAAGGAAACGACAATCCTCAAAACCCCACTCCAAAATGGGCGATTACCCTCCCCCTTTTTTTTTTTTCAATATAAAAAAAAATACCTCTTTAGTATTAAAAAAAGTAGATTCTGCACTCAAAATTCTATGAATTTAGTGAAAGGAGGTTTTGAGTTTAAACCCCCCTCCAGTGGGGTTTTGAAGCTAAAAAATACATATTCAATATAAAAAGCAGCAAATTTAACACTTTTAAATCTATGAGACTATACAAAGGGGTTTTGAGTTTAAACTCTCCGCCAGTGTTGTTTGAAGCTAAAAATACCTCTTCAATAAAAAACCAAAAGGAAATTACGCACCTCAAAATGTTATGATTAGCCCCCTTTCAGAGGGGTTCGATGATAAAAAAAAATACCTCTTCAATATAAAATAAGGAAATTACACACTAAAATTCATTGATCGTAGCCAAGCCATTTCGGGCTTTTTTTTTTTTATAGTTTAAACCCTTCTCCTCCAGATGGCTTTTTAAAAGTTTAAAACACCTTCACGTGGTTTTAAGTTTAAAATCCCCCACAGAGCGTTTTGAGATTCAAAAAACCTAAGTGTGGCTCAACAAAGATGGCTAAGAAAGATTTTAGGAATCAGTTATATATAATCAACAAAAGGAAAACAGAAGTTATGAGGATCAACAAAGAGACAAGAGAACCCAATCATGCTACAGGGAGAAAAAATCCTTGCTATGGACCACTAAACATTTCACCTATCTGGGAAGTAGAGTTAGTAAAGACGGTGTAGCTGATGATGATATACTAATTCGGATCAATAAAGCTAAGTTTGCCTTTTCAACTCTTCAAACAATCTGGCGCTTCAAGGCATTATCTCTACATAACAAGATACGAATCTATAACACAAACGTGAAGTCTGTCCTTCTTTACGTTTCAGAAACTAAAACAAATATGGAAAAGCTCCAAACTTTTGTTAACAGATGCCTACACCGGATATTAGGAATTAGGTGGCCAGAAAAGATAACCACTATCGATTTGTGGGAGAGAACTAGACAAAAGCCCACAGCCCAAGACATTACAAAACGAAAATGGAGCTGGATAGGACACACCCTGCGAAAACCAGCTACCAATGTTGCCAGGCACGCTCTTGACTAGAACCCACAAGGAAAGTGGGCAGACCCAAGCAAACCTGGAAGAGGTCAGTTGTCAGTGAAGCTGAGGGTAGGCCTACTGGAATGACATGGGAGCAGATGAAGAAAGCTGCTCAGAACCGAGTTCGGTGGAGACGTGTGGTTGCGTCCCTATGCTCCCCTGGGAGTACACAGGATAAGTTAAGTATATAGAGATTGGGTCTAAATCAAGGAAATCCTATGCCGAACTGGGAGTCGACCCCTAGGTAAGGTTGTGACAGCGTCGCATGAGGTTTTGCGGGACATGTGCCCCTCTATGTAATATAAGCTCTAGCTTAGGTTCTCCATGAAATAATTAGTAGTTACATAAAATATCTGGACTTATATGGGGCCCCATATCTCAAATAGCTCAAGGCCTTTTCAACTGTAAATACGACACTACATGGCGCTTAGGGGTTTCATATCGCCTGGTCCCATGACTAATGACCAATTGTGGCCTGCCCTATACTGCAATTTTGAACTTTTTTTTCATCAAGTTTATTGTAATGTGGTGACGATGCGTTAGTGGTGATGTTTGGGTTTACTTTGGGAAACATTAAAGACTAGTCGACCGGCGGCATATCATACGCCGCTATTTTCCAAGGCAGGCCTTAGGCACTGCAACATATGTGACCACAGTGGGTATCGCACTTTCTTTGGACCCGTGCTTATTTTTAGGTGTATAAATTATTAAATTGAACCATTTTATAAAACATAACAGATTTCCCGCGGCCTCTATTGATTGACCAGGAGCCCCCTGGAAATCTCCTGAAATGTTATTAAATGCTATGCCGCCGGTCGAAAAAGTCCTGGAAATTTCCGGACATTATTAAAATCTTTTTAAAGTAAAAAAAAAATGCTATGCTATTTTGTGAATGAAAATAGTGCGGATTTGGATATATTATTTCCCATTCACAACTTGTGGCGCCATGGGATCTTCCCAATTGCTTGATATAAGTAAAGCGAATGCTTGAATTCATGAATGAAAAATACTATGAATAGAGTAAAAAAAAAAAAATGGCTAATTGACCTTAATTTACGCGATATTAAGAATATAGCTGCACTCATGTAACAATGGTTTAGAAAAACAAATTTGAATGTTAATTTGATTAAATGGACTATAATTAGTAGGCTATGTTCATGTTCAAAATCATAAAACTATATTTGCGAAGAGTAGTTCTATAATCTTCTTAGAGTTGAATTCAAGTTTTACTATTTAGATCTAGATCTAGATCTAGGAATAGAGAGATAAGTTACCTTTCGTAATCATGTCTAATGAACGAATTTACGTAATTAAAGTACTTTCTAAAGTGAAACCTGAAAGTATACTCTATCTGTGTATTGTTGTTCTAGTTTCAATAGTCTAACGACACAATAATCTGGAAATACTTTTAATAATATGACAATAATCTGAGAAGAAGAGAATTATGTAAACACCACTTTCATTCACACCGCGTGCGTGCGCCATGGGATCTTCCCCTTACTTATTTATCTCTTGAACCTTTGAACTTTGAGGAGAAGAGAATTATATAAACCCATAGACATATATATATAGACTGGCAGATGAAGAACAAATTATTCCACATTCATTCACAAAATAGCGTTGCGCCGCATGCTATGCTATTTTGTGAATGAAATAGTGCGGATTGGGTCCATTCACACCGTGGTGCGTACGCCAGGGGATCTTACCTATTTACTCGTTGTTGTTGTCTGACCTAATTCTTTGTGGATTATATATATAGATATAGATGTTGACTTTTTTAGCTACTTATTGTGACAGTATTAAGGAAGAGGTTTATAGGCCTATCACACATTTTAAGATATAGCAATAATTACATTTATCGTGGGATAGTGTCTTTCATTTGAATGGCTGTTTTGTCGTCTGGCATGTGCACTTAAAAGTTGTAAGGATGGTCTCGGATTTATAACCAGACACAGCACTCAAAAAAAAAAAAAAATACGGTAGGCCTAATTACTTAACTCCACCAACAAGTTTGCCCAACATACAGACAACCTGAATCACTGAGAACGGTGGATGTTTCTAAACAAAGAGCACATCGAAAACGTTGACAATTACTAACTGAAAGTAATTCATCGCATAGTGAATGATAGTTATAACTTTAAAATGCAAGAACCTTTCAATTTAATGTTTATCGCAAAGTGTATCGTTTAGGTGACACAAGTAACAACAACAATGTCTTAGCAGTACAGCATAGCATATAGCATATAACATGCTAGTTTGATTTGACAAAGGTTATCTCAATGACATTTTGAGCTAACTTGTCACACATTTCTTAGAGTAACTGAAGTGTTCTATCTTAGCCACCAGTTTGACAATAATTATCACTTAAATTTGAAGGTACTCTTGTGTTTTGTTGATTTTTTCCCTCAGGACATCTGCCAACAAGAAAGTTAAACAATGTAATGTATGCATGTATTCACTGACAGTTGTCTTTGCACTGCTCCTCTAGTGTTTGTATTTTTAGAGCGATGGCAAAGATTTTCGCCGTCACACTTTCATAAAAATGTTCTTTAATGAGTCTCTACATTAATTAAAATATCCCATTGATTGGTAAAGAAAGAAAACTTTTTTTCTAGAAAACCAAGAAAAATGTATGTTAGAAGCTTGTTCTGGTTAAAAATTGTGAACAAAAAGCTAAATTAATTGGTGTACACATCCATTCAAGTTTCTTTTTTATCATTAACATTGCCTGCACTCCTTCATGAGTTCTTGACATTGTAGCTTCATTACCATGTCCTTGAGCTCATCCTTTCAATCTCTTTCCACGTGTTTTAAATTATCGGAACTGCGACCATCAGATTTGGTCCAATTTTATGCCACAATATTTCAGTCATTTAAACACTACCATTGCTACTGTTAATATATCTTACAGCTTTAGAGATCTATGTTAGGTGTAGTGTAATACAAGATACTTGAGCACCTTGCAGCATTTTCGTCTGATAGTAAATCCCTTAAGTGATTTGCTAAAACATTTATAAATTCCCAAGCTTGGAAAGTTACTTTTTTTTGGCATCGCTCCCCTGTAATCTTATAAGTTATTATTTTAGCACTAGGTCATATTTAGATAACCGAAATTCCATGAAAAAAATTCGATTATTTATGAAAACTCTTCTTTAATTCGCCACCATATACCAACTTTTGCTATGCTAGAAACAATGCGATAGTAAGCAATCTATAAGTGCAAGATGTTCCCCTGTTTTCTCATCTATACGTCAATCGTAGCGATGACGTCCCTGTCATTTTTTTAGCCTAATTCTGGCTGCATATTTTTTCCAAATTTGAAAACCTGATAAATGTTCTTCAGTCTTCTCGCGAGTTTTTCATTGTGGACATGTCCACTATTTATCAAACAAGAAAACCTTGCTATTGATTTTTTTCCCATTAAGGCAAAATTTATTAAACCATTTATGATCTTGCTTCTGTCAATTAAGATGCTATGTTTTTTTTTTTTTTTTTGGAAAAGTGCATTTTTTCAACGGGTGTCACCCAGTGGCGTAGCATCCATGGCGCGAAGGGGTTCAATGAACCCGGGCCCACGACCATTAGGGGCCCACATCCCGTGGTTTAGCAACAATGGCGCAAAGGGGTGCACTTGGGCCCATAACTCTTGACCAGTTGGGGCCCAAGTGAGACGTTAGGGATGACATTGAAAGAAAAAAATGCACTTTTGTAAAAGCAAATGTTATAAAGAATCTGAAAAGCTGCCTCAGAATATCCAAAACGTTGAACGAAACGTTATATTAGTTTTAAAAAAATTTTCCAGCGGCTTTGATTATTTAACTGTAAGGAGTTGTTCTCCATCAGGTTTAATGTAATGGTGGTTAGCCCTAATTGTACTTTTGAGAGGACTATTGTTGCCATTTCGTTCCATTGTTTCCATGTATGTCCACAATACATTGGTAATATTAAAAGGCTATTATTTTAATTCATGGATTGAAAGGAAGCGAGAAAGTTTGGTGTACAAAATACGAATGTGTTATACAGAAAAATAAGGAAAGAGGCGAGTAACAATGCCAATTAGGTATAGTGAGATAGTCTCGATGGTCAAGAATTAATATTTCGACACATTTACTAATTATTCAATTTTTCAAAAAGCTTAATCTGTTTCTTTTATTTACTGTATTTAAAATTCGTAATTAATACTTTTCTTTCTATCGTTCCTTAGTTCTTGCAGTTATATAAGTCTGATAACTTGGCAGACTAAACAAATATATTTTTTTTAACCGATACGACAAATCTTTTACTGTGAAGTTATTTTGTTCTGTTGTCCACTGTATGATATTAAAATGACTACATCAGAATAAAAGTATCATTAAATATTAAGCAAGCATAAGAAACATCGTAGGTATCATGCTTGTGCTATTACAATGAATAGCGAGACCGAAATGGAGAGCAGATATATAATAATGATCTAGAAGATATAGAGATATCCACATTGATCATGGGATAGTGTCTTTCTTTTGACCAATGCTTGGTATTTATTGGTTTATAATTCATAGTTCTTAAATAAAGTTATTACCATTATATTTATTTAAAAAAAAACTCTAATTAAGCCTTATTTAAAATTGCTATGAATATTGAAATCTGACAGCAGAAAATATTTTACACATTTCTATGACACAGAGCAGGTTGGCTTCACTTGGTGTTGTTCCATTGAGCGAGAAACAGCCAAAGGTTTAGAACTAGATGCACTGGTTACGGACCTTGCTACTTAGAATAACAGAATTATGTTATATCTATTCACCGTTAAATGATGGAAGTAGAATTAGATTATAGTTTGTATCAATATAGACAAGTTTTACACCTAAAAGTGCTTTAGTAGTATAAATGTGTAAAATGTAGAACTCACAAATCACTTCTTTATTCAGTTGAAACTTCTTTAAGTCGTTCAATTCTGTTAAGAAATTGTACAAACATTGCCTTGAAATGGCACTATTACTTGTCTGAATCCTAACTGAATCAAATGTAAAGAGATTATTACTTATAAAAAAAAGGCTACTCTACTTGCATTGAAATGTCTTTAGGTAAATTGACCAATACATTCAAATTTTTTAAATTGTTCTGTGTCACTGTACATTCATCTCATTGGGGAAGGAGGCCCAACAACATATTCTTGCACCCGGGCCCACGGGTACCTTGCTACGCCACTGGTGTCACCCCCTAACGGGTGTCACCCGTTGCGGACGGCACCCCCTCACCCCCCTAGTGACGCCACTGAGGCTGAGTGCAGTGTTTCACATAATTACGCAAACCCAGTTGCTGCTACATATTTTCCCGAATTTGGTTGCAACAAAGCCGTTGTCTGCTGGCCGCTGGTGGTCTAATTATGTTTTCACTCAGTCTTTTGCATCCGTCTTTAATAATGACTTTTTAAAAATTTTTCAAATGTTTGTCCCTCAGCTTTTGTGACAGCTTTCCAACTGTCTGACAGAGAATGCTGCCAGGTACTTTCCTCTATGTCAGTGAGGGCGAAATGGCGCCTGGTGGATCTTTATAGCGCTTACAGGGGGAACCTCTATAACTACGTCCTCCCGTAAGCTCGCCAAAGAAGGCCTTTGGTATGAGGTCGTCTGCCATGCGAGATAACTGTTATTGACAGCATAAAAAGTGTTAAATAGATGTCATTTTGTTCAAATTAGACTTATCTTTGTAAGCGTTTTTCTTAGTTAAATAACATTTTAATTTTATGTTCTTATTTGATTTTTAGAAATTTCGTTAAATAAACGTTTTAAATCCAAATCCTAATGCGTTGTTTGATTTTTTAATTAGGTAGTAAAGAGAATGCATTATGGAAACATGGTGTGGAAATTTAGAGCATTTTTACTGAATTTAGATAGATTTAGATCCTTTTTTTTTCTTGCTAAAATCTATCCGTAGCTACTGCTATAGATCTAGAGCTACATGTGAGCTACATATGACAAAGTTAGTTTCATTTTTAAGTTGGCAGCATTTCAACTTCCAAAATTAGTTTTGATTACTAAATTTTCAAATTTCAAACGCTCCGGTACTCCTGAACAGGTTGTAGATCTAGATCTAGATCTAGATCTAGATTGTAGATCTATGTAAAGTTACAAGTGGTAGACTAGATGATTTATTGTATAAGTATAGTAGATCTATATCTAGTCCTAGATTCTAATCTTAACTATATAATATTATTAGATTTATATTTATAATTAGACCAGACCTTAATCTAGAATTTAGAATTAGAATCTTCTTAGTATGCTAAGTAGATCTATCTATATAAAATATTTTTATATACTATTACAGTAATTACAATATAGAATATACTTTTTAAGAATATCTAAGATGATTAATTGATCTACTCATAACTCATCTAGATATAGTGACAGTCTAGTCTAGTATCTACTGATCTAAATCTCGATCTATTAAAGTAAACTAATAATAATATTATAATTATACTATTCATATTGTTACTAATGTTACGACTTTCTCTATCACTGTATCAGGCCTTCTGCAAACACTGCTTAACACAAAACACAGCTCATCTAATAGGGCCTACAAGAACTTGACAACATAAGCTTCAATAACAAAGTGGCAGTTAAATAGCATATACTATAGGCATAGGCTACATGATACATCAACCACAGCCAATAAACACAATGTCGTCAATGCTCCAGTAACTACAAATGCTTTTCTACACAACAGAACTGCTCAACTAACACTACAAGCCTCTCTAGCTTGTACAGCTACATTTTCAAAGACTCACTTAGTAGTCTAGATATAGTCAATTATGGTATTGATATACTACTAAAGAAAAATAGTACTATCATGCATAATGATATCATTCATAAAATATACTATAAGTATAACTATACTATCATTATCATCTATTCTCGATCTAGTCAATCTAGATACTAGAGAGTTAAGAGAGTTGTTTACCAGAACAAGAGTAGTTTATGCTATTCAAACACCTATTTGAACTATTTGACCTCCCTTTAGCCTAGATAGCACTATGACTACATCTATAAGCCAAAAAATAAGTTTGACTTTGACAGAGCATTATAATTATTTGATGATGGTTTTACATAGAAAAGAAAATGAAGCACTAAAATGTTCTTAAGTTTAAGAAGAAAAGGATGACTACCATACTTAATTTTGTATCCCTGACTATCATATATTTGTTATTATATTTAGATCTAAGTTTAAGGCAATATAAGGTCAAAGAGGCCATATGTCATTATTAAAGTCGGACAGATTTTTCACAGTTTATTTGATTTTCACCACGGGCGGAACCAGGGGGGCGGTAGGGCGATTGCCTCCCCCCCCCCCCCCCCGCCCCCCCCCCCCCCCGGGCAACATTTTGAAATTTTTTATACAGATTTATTAGGAAAGTTAATAATAATATTTTAAAATAAGTAAAAAATTTTATTATTTTAACCTTTTTTTTTTAGATCATTTGCCCCACCCCCCTCTAGTAATTTGACCGATTTGGGGAAGGGGGCTGTCCAATCACAGAAATCACAGCTTAACAAAATCAATTAAATATTTATGTCATTATAACTTGTTATTGATATTTTAACCAATCTTTATATTATGTTGTTCCCATGTTAGCTGATTGGGTAGGGGGAGAGCGAATACATAATCTACTGCCCTTCCCATCTAAACCGTTTGAGTGGGGGGGGGCAGTCCTATTTTTATGTAGAAATCATAGTTTGCGAACAAAATTAGTTGAATTACTATATAATTTTTGTATTTGTCTTTATATTTCTGGTATCTTAGCCAATTCGGTGAGATGGGGGGTGGGTCATTGGTTCTACCGCCCTTCCCACTTTAGCCCTCTGGCAAGCTCATTCTGGACATCTGAATGGCCTGTTCTCATGTTGGACTTGATGGCGAGTGGAGAGCATAGGTGCAGAATTACTACAAACGTCAAAAAAAAAAAACCCACTAAAAACTACTTGCCCCAGATTTGTGTCTGGGCAAGAGGCAAAGAATACCAAGTCAGCTAGCTCTTACACTGTCTCTACTAGACCATCTATATTTCATCCACAAAATTTAGTTTAGTAATTCTTCTTTCACCTATGCTTCATTTAAGATAATCCTCCATTAACCTTTCAAGGAAGCAACCTAGTCTGCCCCCCACCCCCCACCATCTATGGTTTCAATGTGTCCAATGTGCTATTGGCCTGATTGAAATCCTAATAATAAATAACAAAAACTACTGCTTGTTAAAATTTGTTTTTTTTTTAGATGTATATAAAAAAATAATAATATTTCTACAATGTGTATGTTTTTAGTTAAATGATTACCAGAAAAAAATTTAATTTGTAATAAATTTTTAAGTAAAATTTTAAGGAATAAAAAAATGAAAATGTTCTTTTCCTTTCTTTTAGTTTTCACAGGAGCAATTTGTAGAGTTGCATAGACACCCTGTTTTAAAGAGTCTCATCAAGATATTTTCTCATATATTGGGAAAATCCATGTAAAATGACATTCAAGATTTTGAAATAGATCTCAAATTGTGTTTACAAAGACATATGAAGAACTAATTCAATTAACATCAATTATGGATGACATGAAGGAAAACTTGAATGAACTCAGAACTGTCATTAAAACTGAGAAGATAGAAAAGTCTCTGCCTTTAGAGACACTGGAAAACAGTTCAACTGGTCACATTTTCAAATTTATTTTAGAGGAAGAGGCACAGGTAAAATATTTAATATAAGGGTTGAAATTAAAAATTTTAAGACTAAGGTTTCAGATTTTTTAAAGATGTGATCAAATAGTTGACATATATTTTTTTATTGTGAAACCTTTTTGATATCTAACTTTTTAATTTGTAACTTAAAATAATGTCTGTTAATATCTGTAATGAACAACATGATTTACATTTAGTACTAACATTCTATTTATAAAGACATCTGAAGAACTAATCCACCCCATGTTGGATGACATAAGACAAACCTTCACTAATGATCTCAAAAATGTAATGAAAATTGAGAAGATAGAATCCTCATTACATTCAGAGACACCAGAAATGACCTCCACTGGTCTTACTATTGAAGAACTGTCAGAAGAAGAGAAAAAGGTATGACAAATCTAACACATATCACATATGAATGCAGTTGTTTTTGTTAAATTTTACATCATCAACATCAAACACCATTGAGAGATTCAAATGCTCTCTTTCAAAAGCCCTAAAATAAATCCTGCTGCTTAGCTCTGTTACTGGTATCTTTTCTAAGGGTGTGACCAATCCATCTCCAGGTCTGCATAGTGCATGTGGGCAACAAAGTAGAAAACACCAAACTGTGGGAGATGAGTGGGCAGAAACATATAGAGGTGCAGATCTTGGAGAGAAAGTGGAGATGGAAAAGATACCAGCAACAGAGCTAGGCAGGCCTTAGAGTTGAACCCCCAGGGAACAAGACGTAGAGGAAGACCAAAAAGAACATGGTGACGCAGTATTCTAGAGGAAGCCCAGAGGACCGGAAAAGCTGGGAAGCCATAAAAAAAACTTGCAAGAGACCATGGAGAGTGGCATGTTTTTGTTGAGGCCCTATGTTCCACGAGGAACACAAAGGAATGATGATGATGATGATATCTTCATTAGGCCCGGGCAGCCTTCACCATGGGGGTCTGCTTCCAGACTCAGTAGGCTTTTTGGGAGTTGTTTCTTACTGAAACCATTTTTCCATTTCTGTTATTTGGATTGTTACCAGACAATTATTAAGGTGTTACCTCGCCATAGTGGGCCAAGGAGTCTGCAGGGATGTTGCCATTCAGCCATTGCCCACTGATAGCAAAGTTTTGGTTGTTAAAAGAAAAGTTTTGATATGTTCAGCATAAATATCATTAGCTATAAACTTCAAACTATCAACATAGTAGAACATAGCATGAATTTATACCCTTTTTGACAAAGAAATGATTAGATAGATGGCCACTATGCAATCTTTTCTAGTGCTTGTGATCTTCTCATGGAAATATTTGTTAAGGATCAAGGCTGGGGGAATGGTGAAAAAAAAAACATAACCTACAATAGACATATGAAGAACTTTTGTCCCATTATCAATGTTATGAAACTTAGACTTTGACCTCACCACAACATAAGAAGTGGGTAAATGACTAGTAGCCTTCCCTACAATAAAAAAGGGATTAAATGATAAGCTATTTAGTTGACAGAACATCAGACAGGATCTGACAAAGTGCCAATTCTTTATTTCTTTCCTCTCTGGAATAAGTATTTATCTTTGATCAAAGGGCTATTGGCTTGACTCTCTTTGAAGATAAATGGGAGATGAAAGCATCAAAATTACCCTCTGTATCTTAAGCAAAGATAAGATTCATCACTTCTCAATTTCCCCAGGTTATTTTTTAATTTACTTTTTAATCAATGTCACTGAAAAAAATCTAGTTTATAAATATGTATAATGAAAGCACGGCATTCTATTTTTTTCAAGTCATATGAAGAAAAAAGTCACTCAGTGTTGGATGACATAAAACAAGACTTTACAAATGATCTTCAAAATGCCATGAAAATTGAGATTACAGAAACCATTTTACAATCACAAACACCAGAAAATATTTCCACTGGTCAAGCTTTTTTAGAACAGTTTTTAGCAGAAGAGAAACAGGTGAGATATTATGCTGCATTACAATTTTTTTAAATTTCATTTCTTTTTTACACGTTTTATAGATACGTTGATCTTTTTCCGTTAGTTGAATAAATCCAAAGAGAAGCACTTTATTTTATATCTGTTTCATGTGATGACACCACCAACTTAAAGAAGGGGACCTTGAAGTTAACTCGCCCCCCCCCCCATTCCTGTCCTTTGTAATACCGGTACAAGAAATAATACAAACAACAGTCTCCAAAATTTATGAGCGTAGCTAAAGGGAATTTTGAGTTTGAAACCCCCTTTGAAATTTCTAAACCACCCTCCCGAATCTCCCCCCAAAATATCCTAGCTATGCTCATAAAACCAGCATTGACCCCCAAGATCCTACTGGGTAAAGACACTGGATGGAAAAACATACTGAAGAAATAGGAGAATGTCAAGGTTTACACCTGATATTTAGTAAATGGACAACCCCCAAGACAGTATTTACATTACTATACAACCTTCAAGACCAGGGAAAGTAAGCACTACATCAAACATGTAGCCTAATATAAACAGACTATTGCTGTTAATTTGCTGCCAGTGGTAATTCGATATGGCAGGCAAGTTTGGCCAATACTACATTAACCTAATACAGATATCTAGATCCATCTTTTTTTTTTTTTATTATGCAATGTTGATATGACCAGAGGCGTCACTAGGCAGGTGCGGGGGGCGGTCCGCACCGGGTGTTTTAAAGTGACAGAAGCAAGATCATAAAGCATAGGAATGGTTGAATAAACTTATTCTTAATGGTGAAAAATCAATATCAAGATTTTCTTGTGGACATGTCCAAAATGAGAATCTCGCTTGAAGACTGAAGAACATTTATCAGGCTTTCAAATTTGAAACAATTAAACAGCCGAACTTAAGCTAAAAAATGACAGGGAAGTCATTGCTATGATTGGCGTATAGATGAGAAAACTGGGGAACATCTTGCACTTATTTATGGCTTCATATCGCATTGTTTTTAGCAAAGCTATATGGTATATGGTGGCGAATGGAAGAAGACTTATCATAAATAATGGAATTATTTTTTTGGGGAGGGGGGATTATGGAAATGTTATCCAAATATGACCCAGTGCTGAAATAATAACTTATAATTATAAGATAGCAAGGTAGCGATGCAAAAAAAAAGTTACTTTCTAAGCGTACGAAAGAGTTTATAAATGTTTTAGCAAACCACACCTAACATATATCTCTGAAGTTGTAAGATATATTAACAGTAGCAATGGTATTGTTCAAATTACTGAAATATTGTGGCATATTCCTCTTAAAGTGGACCAAAATCTGGTGGTAGCAGTTCTGATCATTTAAAAACGCCTGGAACGAGATTGATATGATCTCAAGGACATTGTAATGAAGCTACAAGCTCAAGAATTCACGATGAAGTGTAGGCAGTATTAATGAAGAACAGAAAAGAAATTTGAATGGATATGGACACCGGTTACTTAAGCTATTTGGTCAAATTTCTCAATCAGAACATGCTTCTAACATACATTTTCTCGGTTTTCTAGAAAAATTTTTTCTTTCTTTACCGTTTTTACCGCTTTTATCAATTGAGGAGATATTTTTATTAATGAATGAGTGTCATATGAACAACTTGCTGGTGCGTTCATTGTGTTGCTGTTAGAAAGTGTGATTGAGAAAATCTTTGCCGTCGCTCTGAAAATACAAACACTAGCATACCTTTCATTTTTCGACTTTCTTGTTAGCAGATGTACTGAGGGAAAAGTCAACAAAACACAAGATTACCTTCAAATTAAAGTGTTAGTTATTGGCAAAGTGGTGGGTAAGATAGAGCACTTCATTTACTCTACGAAACGTATGACAAGTTAGCTCGAAATGTTTTTGAGATAACTTTAGTCAAATCAAACTAGCATGTTATCGCAACAGTAAAATAAGTTTTAACGAGAAGAAAATATCAGGACAGTAATCTTAAGATGCAGGAGTCACTATTCATATAGAGAACAAGAGGTTAATGATGAGTGCATCAATCTCTTTTATACTGAGCCAGACTACAAGATATGTGAACATCTACAGGCAGACAGGTTTTGAAGGACGTGAACAAATCTGTACCAGCTTTAGATTTTAGCCTTTAACTGTTTCTTGCCAAATGCATTTCTGCGTCGCATATAGCACGTCTATGTGGCATCATGTGAAATAAGCTTTTCAAAACTAAAGTTAATTAACAACTATTCATAACTTTAAAAAAACAAAAGGATTTCAAATTAAGCAATCTGTCCATTAAGAACGAAATCGCAAAATATATTGAGTTTAAAGTTATTTATATGTTTTCAAATTTGACATCCTGAAAATGAAATTTAAGTTATTTTTTTTTATTGTATACTTTTAAATGCTAAGATTTAAACATTTTTTTTCTAGTTTTTGTACCGATCAATATACTTTTCATAAAGTTACTTTTTTTTTTCAGTAGGCATCCTCAGGAAACTACTACTTAAAAAAAACTGTAAAAATTTCCGTTAGGAGCTCTTTAAAGTTGACTAAGGAAAGCTTGTTCAGTTTATTTCTAATTTAAAAATCATAGATGTTAATCTATGTAATAATTAACGATAAAATGCCAGCGAAAAAAATAATGAAAACAGAATGAACACTCATTTTAAGTTTGTGTAACTGCAATCAACGAATGGTATTATTGTGCAAAAAAAGAACAAACTGACGATAGTTTTTATTTTTTTGGGATGAAAAGGTGTAAGGTGGGGGGTTGACACCCTGATCATACCGCACCGGGTGACACCCATCCTAGTGACGCCACTGGATATGACTAGTTTCTCTTTAATTTATGTTGTTTATAATGAGTCAGAGAAATTGTTTGTATAGTTGATTTAATATATATGAATGTTTTTAAAGAGGGATATGTGATAGATAAGTTGTTTTTTTTTTGAGTGACTAGTAGTGTATGTACAAGCAAGTTGACCTTTCTTGTTAGTACTTGTTTGTTTGAACAGCTAATATAGTAAGTATCTAAGGTGGACTGTGTTCTTTTCTTATTGTGTACAAGATATCTAATACAGAGTTATTATAATGTAAGAATTTTTTTTTCTTTAAGAATTAATATGTATGAAAACAACTATAGTATCAAATTAAATTAAAAATGTATTGTTTTAGTTAACAATTTATTTATTTTATCTTGCAGAAAAAAATTGTTAATAAGAATCAAGAATGGACTTCAAACAAAGATATGTTTGCTAGGGACACAAAGAAAGATTGGTATGCTCGAAACTCAAATAATAACGGAGAATTTTCTGGTGTAAAGCCATTCAAATGTAAAATTTGTCACAAAGAATTTAGTCGGTCCAGCTACGTAAAACAACATGAGGTAATACATTCTGGTGTAAAGCCATTTAAATGTAAAATTTGTCAAAAAGGATTTACTCTGTCCGACACCTTAAAATGTCATGATCTAATACATTCTGGTAAAAAGCCATTTAAATGTAAAATTTGTCCAAAAGAATTTAGTCGGTCCAGCTATGTGAAACAACATGAGGTAATACATTCTAGTCAAAAGCCATTTCGATGTAAAATTTGTCAAAAAGAATTCAAATACTCCGTCTCCTTGAAAAACCATGATTTCAAACATTCTGGTAGAAAACTATTTAAATGTAAAATTTGTAAGAAAGTATTCACTCAGCTTAATCATTTAAAACGACATGAGGTAATACATTCTGGTAAAAAGCCATTCAAATGTACAATCTGTCAGAAAGATTTTAATCAGTCTGATCATTTCAAATCCCATAAGCTTATACATTCTGGTGTAAAGCCATTTAAATGTAAAATTTGTCAAAAAGAATTCTATCATTTGTCAATCTTGAAAAGCCATGAGGTAGTACATTCTGGCGTAAAGCCATTTAAATGTAAAATTTGTCAAAAAGAATTCTATCAATTGTCAAGCTTGAAAAGCCATGAGGTAGTACATTCTAGTGTAAAACCATTTAAATGTAAAATTTGTCAAAAAGAATTCAATCATTTGTCAAGCTTGAAAAACCATGAGGTAATACATTCTGGTAAAAAGCCATTTAAATGTAAAATTTGTCATAAAGAATTTAGTCGGTCCAGCTACGTAAAACAACATGAGGTAATACATTGTAGTCAAAAGCCATTTAAATGTACAATTTGTCAAAAAGAATTCTCTCAGTCCTCCACCTTAAAACAACATGAGGTAATACATTCTGGTAAAAAGCCATTTAAATGTAAAATTTGTCATAAAGAATTTAGTCGGTCCAGCTACGTAAAACAACATGAGGTAATACATACTGGTAAAAAGCCATTTAAATGTAAAATTTGTGATAAAGAATTTAGTCGGTCCAGCTACGTAAAACAACATGAGGTAATACATTGTAGTCAAAAGCTATTTAAATGTAAAATTTGTCAAAAAGAATTTAGTCAGCCCAGCTACTTAAAAAAACATGAGGTAATACATTGTAGTCAAAAGCCATTTAAATGTAAAATTTGTCAAAAAGAATTTATTTGGCCCAGCTACTTAAAAAAACATGAGGTAATACATTCTAGTAAAAAGCCATTTAAATGTAAAATTTGTCAAAAAGAATTCAATCATTTGTCAAGCTTGAAAAGCCATGAGGTAATACATTCTGGTAAAAAGTCATTTAAATGTAAAATTTGTCAAAAAGAGTTCTCTCAGTCCTCCACCTTAAAACAACATGAGGTAATACATTCTGGTAAAAAGCCATTTATATGTAAAATTTGTCAAAAAGAATTTAGTCGGTCCAGCAACTTAAAAAAACATGAGGTAATACATTTTAGTATAAAGCCATTTAAATGTAAAATTTGTCAAAAAGAATTCAATCATTTGTCAAGCTTGAAAAGCCATGAGGTAATACATTCTAGTCAAAGGCCATTAAAATGTAAAATTTGTCAAAAAGAGTTCTCTCAGTTCTCCACCTTAAAACGTCATTGTCTAATACATTCTAGTCAAAAGCCATTTAAATGTAAAATTTGTCATAAAGAATTTTGTCAGTTCAGCTACTTAAAACAACATGAGGTAATACATTTTAGTAAAATACCATTTAAATGTAGCCTACAATCTCTCTGAAAGAATTCAATCAGCCTCATTGATTAAAATCCAGGTAAAAATTCATTTTAATGTAAAATTTGTCTGAAAGAATTATATATTTTCTTCATGGTCATATATTTTCTTCATGCTTAAGTATCATGAGATGTTTCATTCTTGTAAAACATAACATTAATATATGTTAAAAAAAATTGTTTTCACTAAATCATATTTATTTTGCATACCATATCATCTTGTACATCATTGTGAAACAAGGGCATACTGGGTGTCAGAATTAGCCCTAACATATCTATGTCATCCGGGCCCCAAATAACATGCCATATGATAGGAATGAAATTATACATAAGCCCACCCTCAAAATCCTTATGCTAACTTTGATAATGTGTTGAAAACTAGGTTTATGTAACAATGCATTTCTACTAGTAGGTAGCCTGCATTGTTAACAATAGATACAATTTACTTAATGATTTCTTAAACTAAACTTGAAATTATTTTTTTTTATAATGTTAAAAAAAAAACATGCTACAAATAGGCCTATATTAAGATAACCATGTGTTTGATATTCACTTACAAGGCTCATTAAGACCCCACAGCAATGAACTATTCGACTGTGTCCAAATGGATTACTCATAGAACTTCTTATGAACAGCCTTCACAATGACATTTCCTGCCTTTTGTCATGATGCATCTCAGCCTAGTCTATACACTTTTGTAATATACAGTCAGTGACTTGATTCACACGCTCCTTGCGTACAAGATAGCATAATTACAAGATACACCCTTGTCAATAAATTTTATATACCAGTACTTAAAATTCTGTATCTATAACAGCAACTATTGCATAATATGCACATTCTCCTTGGATTCGGCTTCACTCTTAGCCATGTTCTCCTGCATATGGACTTAAATGTACAAACCCGACTCTTCATTCTCAATTCTTTTGTCTGGCCACCTCTTCAGGTCATCTGCTGCTTTCTTAATAACTTGTAAATCTTGTTTGAGTGTCTACACCTTGAAGTTGGCTACACACACAAACAATGTTATATGCTCTCAGAGAATCACATTCACTTGTTTAAAAGTAATTTAGTATCCTTGTGGAAAACAAATACTGTTATAATGCTCGCAAAGTTGTTTCATATTTCAGCAAAGTCTCTGTATTTTGGTTTAAGTCTAGATCATTGTTGTATTGACATTAGTGTTTTTTCAGTAGAAAATGTGGATTGATTTTTAAAAAAAAAAATGACTTTGGTGTTGTCAAAAGTCTTTCAACCTTTTCATTTTTAAATTCCATAATTCAAAATTAAATAAAATTTTGGTTTTATGAACATTTAGTTGGTATGCATTTTCATATAATTTATACCAACTTCATCATTTTCTGACAACAAGCAATAAAAAGGTATTGAAATGTAATCATATAAGAGAGTGAAGTACAATGATCAAAATGGATAATTCCATTGTAACCTGGAAAATAATAGAGAAATATGCAGGCTATATTTTCATAATATTTAAGACATCTATCTACAAGTACAAATAACTAGTAGAAAATAAGTAAACTTACGATTTGTACAATTGTGCATGATCTTTAACTCTTTCTCTCCATAATTATTTACCACATTCTGGTGAAATCAACGTTGGTATCGTCTGTTCGGAGAGAAAGAGTTAATGAAGCTCTGTGTTTAAAATTTTTTCCATTGTACTCAGTTTTTACTGCAGTTTTTGACATTGATGAAACTACATTAATTGAATTGACCTTTTTTTTTTTAAATAGAAGATAATACTCTTAAAATATCCATATCATTGTTTCAAATTACAATTTTTCATTTTGTAGTTATGTTGAATATTTGTATTAATTTGTCTAAATCATGTACGAAAAAACAAAGTCTAATGTTTTCTGATATTGTTCTGCTGTGAATGTAAAATAATAAAGAAAAGATTTTAGTGTGTTAGAATTTATTTCTTAGAATGAATGGATTGTCACTTTTACACTTTGAAATTTGGTAAACTGCCCTAAATCTTGTATTTAGAAATATATGTCAATGTTATTTATGTCATAATTTTTATTCTGATTCTTGACAAACTTCCAGTGTTCACAGAGATTTGAACCCAGGACCCCATGTTCGAAAGTTGATTGCTTTAACCACCCAGCCAACGCGCTACCTAATACTACTACTACTACTAATATTTATTATCTATAAAGAAATTTTTCTTCAAAATAAAATACATTCACACTACGCTGACTCAAAAGTTACATTTAAAATGTTTATATCAAACAGTTGAATTGCATTTAATGATTTGATTGCTTGGGGAACAATGGAGTCTTTTTTGTGCCTGTTTTTCTTTGTTATCGATGTCTTGTATATTCTTTATGATTAGGTTCATATGAACAGGATGTGGCAAAATATGTAGGTCAACAGCTGGGGCTGAGCATGCCATTCCACACTAATCTTCTGACTCGAAGACAAACATTATTATTATATGTCTACTAGGCCAAGCCTATTCAAAATACTAAGTCGATTGCGGACAGGGTGTTTAAAATAACCAACTTTAAGTTAAGATGTTTCTATTTTGAAAAAAAAACTATAAAAACCAAATCAATGTTTTTTTCACTATCTTGGAATTAGCTAGAATATTTTCTTAAAAATACATGCATAAAATGTCTAATTTCTAAGAAAATCATGTTCGGGATCCATCCACTGTCCTGAAGCCATACATATTTTGTCAGCTAATTAGAGGAATTAAAATTACAACAAATCAAACCGTGATACAATTTTTAGAATTTTTTCTGTAGTAAAATGGAGCGGTGTAATAAGGGACACAATTCAGTAAAAAGGAAAACAGGTACGCTCCCTTTATTATCTAAACTCTATAGTGTAAGAATGTACATGTATCTTTTTGTAAGTATGTTTCGTTCTGAGATGTACTTATATTTTATGATATTGATACTTGTGCCTTTGTGACTAGATTTATTTATTAAAGATGTCTGCTATCATCTGGTTTCTGGAGAGGTCACTGTTTTTTTATTTTTTGGCAAGGGGAAAAGATTGTCTCTCGAGACGTAAAATGCTACAGATTTAGTGATTTTTTGTCTAATGTGCAAGAAGAAAACAAGGAAAGGAGAAGTACACTCTCACAGAACTGAACAGAAGAGTTACAGGGCCAACGTTTTGTTGACTAGAGTGGCAAAAATCATCGTCTTCTGATGTTCGTTGAGATCTGAAGAGCATTACATTCTAGTCCAAAACCTCCTGGATAGGATTATATCCCGGGACCAGCAACTAACCATAGAACGACAGCCCTTAGAGCATATCTCACGATCACGCTACCGCCCATGGTGCATATATTATCATTACGCATTCCTAGAAGAGGGTTAGGACAATATATTTTGACCAATGTCCCAGGAAATGACTCTGTGGAAGTTTCGTGATTAGGTCTGTCATCAATGACTAATGTTAATAGTAATAATAGCTAGCTGATTACAGACTTGACAACACTTTGAGTGATCAACTAAAACGATGGGTACTTTAATAGTCAACAATGGACCTCATTCACCAAACGTGAACAAACATTTTCTCTATGTTCTGTACAAATTACGCAATACGTAATGTGTCACGTGATACGTAATTTTCAATATTTTATCAATATTATGACGTGGCTAAATGTGTTTATTTACATTTGGTGAATGAGGTCCATTCGCATTCCTGGCTGCTGCCATATTACATGAAAATCATAACTAACTATAAAATACAAGGGAGACTACTCCAATAAACATGATGGTTCAGAACCACTAGATCAAGGGTCTCAAACACGCGGGCCGCATGACCATGTCCACTAATTAAAAAAAAATACAATGACCACATATAAGCCGTGAAATGAACTTCATACGTGCACGGGGTCTTCACCACAGACAGTTTGTGTCATTTCTAGCTGATTTAGAAACGGAATACGAAGAGTTGCTGTATTATACTGAAGTCAGATGGTTGAGTCGTGGAAAAGTGCTGCAGAAATTTTTTGAACTGAGACGGGAAATAGCATTGTTCATGGCAATGAAAGACAGACTTAGCTCAGTGACCCAATGTTTTAGACGGATCTTGCTTCTCTAACTGGCATAACCCAACATCTCAATGCACTTAATTCACAACTACAGGGCACAAAGCAGCTGATTACCGTGATTTTTGACCGCATCAAATCTTTCAGATGCAAGCTGAGTTTGTGGGTCACTCAGCTGGCAGATGGAAACCGGGCTCATTTCTCTTTTCTACAGAGCATAACGGTTGAACCAAAGTGCCTTAAAAACTACGTAGACATCCTCTCCAGACTACTGGAAGATTTTTAACACCGCTTTCAGCAATTCACTGCTATCGAACCACAGTTATTCCTTGTTGCCACTCCGTTCGCAGTTGACGTGAAAAACATTCCAGAGGAAGTCCATATGGAACTACTGGACCTGCAGTGTGTTCTGAAGCAAAAATACGCTGATGTTGACGTTACAGATTTCTATCAGTTTCTTCCCAGAGAGACGTTTCCAAACTTATTCTGCGCAGCTGCTAGAATTCTAGCGATGTTTTGGAGAATGTACGTTTTTAAACAGTTTTTCTCCAGAATGAAGATCAACAAAACAACATCGCGATCATGACTGACTGATGCGAGAATCTGATAGCAACCTTGCGGCTTGCCACTACACAACTTCAAGCCTAACATCGATGGTTTGGTCTCTGCCAAATGCTTACAGCTGAGTGGTTTTTTTTTTTTTAAGGTGGTGGGAACTAGAGTTTCTGCTTTTTATTAGTGACAGAAACAACGTCAACTTATTTTAGTAAACTAAACTGCCTATGCATGTAATAAACTACACTAGATGTAATAATAATTATAAAAACTTTATTTTAGCATTTAACTGCAGTGACAGTAGTGTTCTTAAAATTTAATTTAAAAAAAAATTATCTTTTCGTTGTGCGGCCCGCTGACTGGTTGTTACTTTCCACTGCGGCCCACATGCTGATATGAGTTTGAGACCCATGCACTAGAGTTAATGTTCTTACATAATAACGACAAAAAAATCAATATATCGTCTTCCAAATTTCCATAATTTATTGAAGATCAAAAAAGATAAACTAAACTAAAGCTTGACGCGCACTAGTGTGAACCTGGGCGTGGTTGGGACTGAAGTACTGATTCTCACGCTTGATTTCATTGCTCCACGCCTGGCTTACAGTTGGTTAAACATTGTATAGTCAATGTATATACATAAAAATAAAGTATTTGAATGTCTATTTATATATATCGCTGG
>JADKLZ010000130.1:10337204-10352963 GCA_021533235.1 Biomphalaria straminea
GGTAAGAATCTACTCTACACTTTTGCTCAATACTTGATCTAGAGATAAGTGTGAAGCAGTGGCGGCCTTAGGGGGTGGCAAGTGGGGCAGCGATCGGAGATTTTATTTTCACAAACTTGATCAACTCACATTTTCCTAATAAAATCCGATTGGATGTCGATGTTAAAATACGAAATAAAATATTTGGATGGGTTGCTTACGCCTATGTGTTTTTTTTTCCCAATAGGCTATGGCCATGGGAATAATTAAAAAACTTTTTTAAGTTGATCTTGAGATAAGTGTGAAGCAGTAGCGGCCGAAGGGGATGGCAAATGCGGCAACCGCCCCAGGCCCCGACCTTAAGGGGGCCCCGCGATCGGAGATTTTATTGTCACACACTTTATCAACAAACATTTTCCTAATAAAATCCGATTTCATGTCGATGTTAAAATACGAAATAGAATATTTGGATGGGTTGCTTCCGCCTATGTGTTTTTTTCCCAATAGGCTATGGCCATGGGAGTAATTTTTAAACTTTTTTTTAAGTTAAAAGAATTTTCTTTATGCAGAACAATTACAATACAGTCACTTAGCACGGCCAATAGTAAGCCAAAAATGGCTACGCAATATTCTATATTTTGTAACAAAATAAGGAAGGCCCACCGCGTAAAGGCGGACATACTATCTTATTTATTGTTACGGTACAGCGTTAGAGACGGATTAGCCGGTTAGAGTGATGTGGTACGGCATACATAGTTTATGCCTAGGGCTCAGGGCCCCGCACATGACACTCACCCAGGGCCCCGCGCACTGCTAAGGACGCCCTGTTCGTGGCAACAAAGAGAGTAATATTCTTAGTTTTTGCTGCAAGCACATGTTTGATCTCTTTTGAAAGGAAATTAAATCGGCAACAAATCTATTAAAGATTTCCATTTTAAAATTTAAAAGTAACTTTAACTTTTCTCTGTCGGAAAACTATTTTTAAAATGTCAACAAAGTCAACGTACTGATAGACCTATTATATAGATCTAGATTTAGTAATTGTTATAAATTTGATCCATAAATGTTAAAAAAAAGACACCTGTTGACACTATTAGCCAATCAAATATATTAATTTATTTATTTCGGACACCCGTTTGGGGGATTTTCAAAAGCTCCCCCTCCCTCCCCCTTTAGCTACGCCACTGAGTTGGAGGGGGATGGTGACCAAGAAAGCACTGGACAGCAAACAAACATGGGCCTCAGTTCTGGAATAAAAGCGTGCCATATGAAAAATGGCCGGCTCCTCTACCACAAAAGGGAAAGCCGACTTAACCTGCAATGTATGAGAACGGGAATGTCTCTCCAAAATAGGGCACCACAGTCAGATGAAAAAAGTGTTTGAAATAACTGAAGGAAGCCTGATGATTGTACATTTATAAAATGTGAATATCATCATAGTGATTCTGAGTTCTACCAAGTACCAGGATAAATGTTTTGTATTTACTTGGAAAATTTATTTCCTTTTTTTTAAAGTTTGTAATTTAAAGCTTTATCTCTGGCATGGCGTTATTGTTGAGTATTCTGAAATTATTATTAAGAGAACTGTTCCAAATTAGAACACGAGAAACGCATTGTCTGATCAACACAATCTCATCATAACATCACTCAGGGAAAACATTAAGAAACTGGAACAGACACAAAATAGAGCAGTGAGATTCATAACAAACGAATATTCACATTTCACTAGAGTAACACCTTTAGTAAAATCACTAAATTTAGAAAGCCTTCAGGATAGAAGACTTAAGAGTAAAGTAGCAATTATACACAAAACACTGAACCATAATCTTCAAATACAAAAGCAAAACGTAATAAAATACTCAGAAAGACACAAAGATAAAGGCACATTCCTCGTCCCATATGCTTGGACAAATCTGTACAGATGCTCTTTCTTCCCTAGTGCCTTTAGAGCATGGAATGGATTGCCTGAGCTAGCCAGGAAAACCAGTGACTTGGCAGAATTTAAGTCACGTAGGACGTAATCATCTTCTTTTTTGAAGTAACGTCTGTATTATATAAGATAAGACATCATGATATCTGGTACTCAAACATATCGCGTCACTTACTCTTACTGACCTACTTCTCTTTCATTTTTTTTCCAATAACCAATAAACATGATTCTTAATTTATTTTTATGTTTTTATTTTTTTTTAACAGAAGGAAAAAAAAAAGTTTATCCCCACCCCAATCAACCCCCTTCCCTAAACACTTCACACTTCATGGGGGATGTGGTTAGGTTCATGTGATGCTGCCGAATCAATACTATATTTAGTTTGATCTACTTTGATCGATGTACTGAACAGAACGTGGCCTATTAGATGATTGTAGCAGAAATGATCCTTAAGAGTATAAACAAACAATGGAATTATTTCTCGACCACTTCGAACGTTGAGATGTTAAAATCGATGGCGCCGTGAATATTTTTTTTATTTACATGACCCTCTTTCAACTCGTGTATTTGTTGTAAGGTTGTTCTAAAATATCTGAATTGGCCCGTGACACAAATTACGAAAAAGGCTCTAACGTTTTTTTTTCTTTGAGATTTGACACTTGTTGTATATCGCTGAGGAAAAGTACTATCTCGTTGGCTACTCTGGGAATACTCTACTTTGACCATTCTAACTTTTTAAAGCATAAAATTATTAAATATAAATTTGGCTTGAAAATTAGACGTAGATCTAGATCTAGAGCCAACATCGGTTTTGAAAGGACTGTCGCGTTCTTGGAAGTACTATCTCGTTCGGGAATTTCAGAATGTAAGAAATTATTGATTGAGGAGTTTAATAAATTAGTGGTCAGGAAAATTTTACGCATCGTCTTTTAAGTCAAGATTTGAATTTGGAATTATTCGATTAAAAAATGCATAGCGTAGTCAGCTGATTAACTTAGTTAATTTAAGTTTATTGAAAGATAATATATGCTTTGCTTATTTTTTTACGTACATCGAATATATATTACATCTAGATTCTAGATCTATAAGTAGACCAGTCGACCTAGATCTAGAATAGATCTTAAGAGTTCTAATTCATAATATCATTTATCATAATATCTAGGCTAGATGACCACTATAAGTTCACATTGTCCACTGGCCGAATGGGTAACATCGTTCGTACAAGCAGCTGACGGAGTCAAAATCATGGATTCGATTCCCAGTTTGAACTAATCATTTTTAGCGGCCCCGAATAAGGAAAAGACGTTATTTGTTTTTTGTGAAATGCCTGTCCGTCTGTCCTATTTAGCCTACATCTCGTAAACTAGAAAAGATAGTGAAAATCTGACAGCATAGTATCTTAGACCATTCAGAGTTCTGATGGCTACTTTAAAATCTATTTTTTAAATCACTTATGCAAGCAGTTTTTATGTTTCATAAAAATACACAGCTTCTACAACTATTCACTATTAATAATTAGAAACACCGGAGGTACTTTAGAAGGGGAGATATTAATACACCATATTTTTAACACATTTATGCATATGGTTTTAGATTTTTTTGTCAATATTAAATTTGTATTGATAAGTTATGTAAGTTCTGTCATACCAACTACCACATTAGCATACAAAAATCTTTTTTTTTTTAAAGAAAAAAAATCTATTTAGTATGCATATAAATTGGACATAATTTAAAACAACAATTAATAAGTAGCTTTTCATATATATTATCGCGTGAATTGCAATGCAAAGATACAGACATAGTACACTTAACTAAAGGATTTTTTTTCTTAAGGATTTTAATAAGAGATTGACCCTTTAGAAAACAATTAGATCAATTAAATATTCATTATAAGACATCAGTTAGGTCAAGTTAACAACTAACTTCACATTCACTTTCACCTATCCTTTGGTCTTCTGGACCCCTGGGGCACCACACAAGATCTGTCAACTTTCTTTCTCCATTCTTCTCTGTCATTTGTCTTTGATGTTTTTTTTCTTAAAATATTGAAACCTGCCTTTTTTTTTTTACCTGCCTGGGTGGACCACTTCGGGGGCCGATTATGAGTTAGTCTTTCTACACAAACTGTCTTTGTAACCTTGTTTTTGAACTCTGGCCTACATTTACCTTGCTATGCTACTGCTAAATATTGTTACTTTTTTTTTTTCAAAAGCAAAAAAAAATTAAATTAAAGTATGACTCAAAACTTGTTATTCTTGTCCCAACAAAGTCACTCGTTAAACTTTAATGACTTCTCGCGAATTACCGTACAGCTACTAACGTCGAACGAGACCGCCCACGTCACAACGGGGGAGATTACTGATACCAAACTTTGGCATAGTCACGACGTTTCTGCAACATCCGTATTAATTGGATCTCCGACTGTTGACTTCTGCTAATGGGTCCACCTTAAGGCCTTTGTTGAAGTTCGCGCTCTGTTGTGCTTGTTTGATGTTCACAATCAATGAATGAATCATGAGTGTGTGTGGGGGGGGATCGTATTGCAGGGAATAATGGAATGATCGTCGATCTTGTGTGAAACAGAATGGTAAGATCTCTGTTTAGCGGCGGAGAAAAAAATGTGTGTATGTGTGTTGGTTATTTTATGTTATATCAACTTATGCATTCGTGTGTGTGTGTGTGTGTGTCATAATGGTATGTTAATTAATGTACCAAGAAGTGTTCTGTGATCATGTGTGAGTGTGATTTTTTAATTTATTAAGTTTCTAATTTACATGTGAATAGATCTTGTTTTTTTAAATAACTTAACTAAATAATATTTAGCTTTGTGGTACGAAGGGAGAGTAACCTTTTAGGAATTACGGGCACGATATGGGCTTAATTGTGCCAATGTGCTAAAAAAAAACCCCTAAAAAAACTCAAACTCAAACATTTAAAATAGTTTTTTCGGGGACAAATTTTATTTAAAAAATAATTTAAAAGATTCCCTTTTAAGGTAGCGTTCTTTACGGTCAATTTTACATAAAGCTCATCTGTTTATTAGTGAATGGTTAATTACGAGAACAAGTAAATTGTCTGACTTTACTTATGTCTGATAAACTTTTATTTCACAAAATAACAGGGGAAAACCCATACCAGTCGTCGACTGGATTCGAACCCGAGACGATGAGTTTGAAACGGAGCGTCCACTATGTTCCTATTGTTGTTTGTATCTATCTCCGAAGTACATGGTACTAATAAAAAAATAGAGCCCAACCTTTGACCTCCCTCCTATTACACATTATCCTAGTTACGAATTTTTACCTTGACCTATCCCTTAGTCTATTGGACCGTTGGGGCACCATGCAAGACTCGTCGACCGTCTTTCTCCATTCCTCTCTTTCTTTTGTCTAAGTGAGAGCCTCTTTCAATGGCAGGCCCGTCCATTCTTTTATTATTATTATTATAGCTTTTATATAGCGCTACTTTTCATGCTTATAGCATGCTCAGAGCGCTTTGGTCCAATCTCACTTGTGGACCAGTGGGGGGAGGGGGTATCTAGGAGTTGGTTTCCCGTGCTGCCTTTGGGCGCTCAGTAAACACAACTCTGCCCGAGTCGGGTGTCGAACCTCGAGCCCCCTTCTAGGTAGCCAAGCAAGCTAAGCTCAAGCCGCACTTAGCCTCTCGACCACGCTTCCCACATTTTGTCCTCCCATCGCTTTCTCTGTCTGCCTCTTCTTCTTTTTCCTGGTACTGTTCCCTGAATGAAAGTCTTTACGAGCCTTGAAGACTTTAAAATATGCCCATAGATTTTAAGCTTGCGTTTTTTTTTGTGTTTTTTTTTTTATGATACCTAGCAGGTCGTCATGTGGTGCAATCACTGCAGTAACCCTGTCTCTAATCTCCTGGTTTACGAATTCAACTTTTCGAAATAATACATGTCTATTGTAACCCGACACGAAACACGATGAAAACCGTTACCTAGCCAACCATTTACCACATCAAACAAACCATTTCGAATCACTCTTTTGACTCAATGATCCCTTCACACGTTTAATTGGCCGTAAAGTACGGTGATTTCCCTTTAACTCAGTTTAAAAGCGTACATCGTCGTTGATTCGGTGTTAGATTCAGCTCACAGACACGTTCAATTCAATCAAATTTTTTGTTCAAAACGGTCTAGGTTTGGTAAAGATGCGACACAGATTCTAAATGTTTAATATTCTTTTTTTTCTTATAGCCAAACCTTTCATTTGGAAGTCCTTAATAGTTGACATTGTATAGTAGAGCCATTGAGAAATTGAGGCATGGAACTTATTCCAATTTTTTTTACAAGCCGTAACATTTAGTATAATGATTATTCAAAACATGTAAGGATAAACAAAGGAAGAGAAGGGAAGAAGTACTTAAAAAGAAATACAATTTTTGTCACTAATCCATGTCCTTATAAATAAACTCTTATTTTCATCAATACGTTTTGTCACTATCTGTAGCTGACACTCAGTCTTGTCCTTCTTGTCATTAAGCTGTCATTGACAATGGGTGCTATCGTTGTCTTGTCGTTGTCATTTAAAATTGTCATAGTCACTTAATCGTGTCGTTGTCAGCTAATCGTGTCATTGTCACTTAATCTTGTATTGTCACTTAATCGTAAGGTTGTCACTTAGTTGCGTCATTACAATGTCAATTAAACATGTCATTGTCACTGAATCTTGTTTTGTCACTGGATCGCTTCATTGCACTGTCATTTAATCGTGTCGTTGTCACCTGATATTGACGTTTTCGTTTAATTTTTTTTCGTTTTCACTAAATCCTGCGCTGTCTCTTCGTCTTGTTGTTGACACTTAATCTAGTCTCTATCGCCAATTGACGTCCTCACCATTCACAGTCTCGTCATTAAAGTCTAGTTCCTATTATTAACTCTGGTCGCTATTCATTCAAATAAATCCCTATCACTTTCAGCTGCCAACATGAGCTCCCCAATTCTCACTTTCTGATAACACTTTGTTATTACGATTAGTTCTACTTGTATAACAACTCTGTGGGCCATGTAATA
This sequence comes from Biomphalaria straminea, assembly GCA_021533235.1. NCBI lineage: Eukaryota > Metazoa > Mollusca > Gastropoda > Planorbidae > Biomphalaria > Biomphalaria straminea. Next base: position 10,344,149 of record JADKLZ010000130.1, read on the forward strand.
TCGAGGCACTATAATAAATATTTCACTGTCCAGCTTTTGTGACCCTTGTACTTGTTTCCGACCTCTCCATTAGGTCAACATTAACCACATTTACACTGCAGTGAGAGTGTGGATATAAAAGTGCAGGGCTGTTGATGAGAAATGTCAATACAATGCAAATTGTCGTGTGCGCGAGCAGCTTTTGATGGAGTCGTGTCTACCTGAGCGGCTGTAAGTGAATATGTGTCTGTTCAATTATATCCTGGGTATTTAAACCTATTTTAATGTTGCTGTCTTTTATTGTATAGAGATGGCCGTATTTATCAGTACAGCTGTGAAGTTTTAACAAAGACACACTTGATAACCGAAGAAAAGGCAGCCGGAAGTCCATACAAGCAGTGGCGTAGCTAGGGTGGGGGAGGAGGGGGAGAATTTGAAAATATCCCCGGTCCCCACTTGAAGGGTCCCCCCAAATTAGTGTTCTTTTACATAAAAAATAAGTATTACGCAAAATGCAGGGGCCTCCAAAGAGGTCAATCCCCCCCGGGCCCTCAATCGATGGAAAATTTCTAGTTACGCCCCTGCATACAAGATTAAGACAAAGGGCCTAAGAAAAACTTAGACTAAAATAAAAGCTCACATCTTTTTGTTCCAAATTGTTAATTACGAATGTGAAAAATCTTGATGCGTTAGAATTATAAAACAAGAATTTACTTTTGCAGTTAATAAAAAAAGTAAAGGTTCCATTTTTCAGATATTGCAAATTTTAAAGGGTAAAGGATGTAAGACGCATCTTGTTCTAAAGCCCACGGTAAGCAAGAGTGTCCTGTGGCCAGCACAACGACAGGAGATGGGGATTGACCAAAATGGTTTGAGTGGTAGAAATGGTGTACAGAGACGACTTTAGTACTGACCAAGTGTCCGTCTGTCCCGGTGCTGTGAGGAAGTTCGTTTACCTCCGTTGCATTCCACCCTAGCACTAAAACACTAGACCAGCCTTCCAATCGCTTGTGACTGTGTCTGCCTCGCAGTGGACATGACGTCATTCTCTGGTGGCGACCATAAACAGATCATACACACACATACTCTCTCTCTCTCTCTCTTTCTCTCTCTCTCTCTCTCTCTTTCCATCTCTCTCACACACACAAAGAGGACTTGCTTGATTCATCTTTTGACTTCGTCCGTGAATCCCCAGCGAGATCGTTGATGTAAGGAGGCAAAATGATGCAAATATTTCATACTAACGAGGTACGTGGATCAGTATGGCCCCAGTGTGGTACAGACTGCATATTCAAATCAAACATGTCACAAGCAATGATTTAGGCGGTGTTCAGATTTAGCATTCGTTTGACTTTTAAATACTTTCTGAAGCTTACTCTGTGTTTATTTCCAATTGGATATATCATTGTGTGACTTTATCACCGCACACAGTGTAATTTAATATTTACTCTTATTTTTGCATTATCAAAGTGACTTTTTTTTTCTGTATAATCGTGTGTAGATAATTCTTTGTTCTTTGTAAGTTTTTATCTATTGTAGGCTAGACTGGCTAGAGCGCCGCGAAAGGTAAGGGTGTCGCCCATAGACAGAAATATATAGACTGGCCGAGGAAATGATTTTAATTCATGGAAGCTGGGCGGGCTCAAAAACCTAACTACAGTTCTCGAAAATGGCTCTAACGATTTTCCGGAAAAATATAACATATTGTTGGGAAAAAAAAAAGAATTACATGTGCAAGCTCGTTGGCCAGTCTAGTTTGACCGTTATAATTTTCTCATAGTAAAAAAAAAAATAAAACAAGGTTACAAAGACAGTCTGTGTAGAAACACAAACTTAAAATCGGCCCCCGAAGTGGTCCACCCAGGCAGGTTTCAATATTTTCAGAAAGAACATCCGAGTGAAATTATATCAAAGAAAAATGACAGATCTTATGTAGTGCCCCAGCGGTCAAAATATACAGCTTCCGTGCTTTGATGGTGTGAATTGAAGATAGTGTATCCAAATCCGCACTATTTTTATTCACAAAATAGCATAGCATTTTTTTTTTACTTTAAAAAGATTTTAATAATGTCCGGAAATTTCCAGGACTTTTTCGAATGGCGGCATAGCATTTAATAACATTTCAGGAGATTTCCAGGGGGCTCCTGGTAAATCAAGAGGCCGCGGGAAATCTGTTATGTTTAATAAAATCTTATCTTATATTATATAATACAGACGTCACTTCAAAAAAAGAAGATGATTACGTCCTACGCGTCATGCATTCAGTCATGCATATTTACCAGTGACGTAAATTCTGCCAAGTCACTGGTTTTCCTGGCTTGCTCAGGCAAACCATTCTGCTCAGGCAAACCAAATGGTTCATGTTAATAATTTATACACCCTAAAATTAGCACGGGTCCAAAGAAAGTTCGGGACCCACTGTGGTCGCATATGTTGTAGTATTTTTTATTCATGAATTTACTTATAACAAGTAAATGGGAAGATCCCATGGCGCAGCGTGGTGTGAATGGAAATGGTGTATCCAAATCAGCACTATTTTCATTCACAAAATAGCATAGACATAAATAAATATAGACTGGAAAAAGGAATTAACTTCATGTAACTTGATTTAATTTTTTATACACCTAAAAATTAGCACTGGTCCAAGGAAACTGCGGGACCCACTGGGGTCGCATATGTTGTAGTGTCTAAGGCCTTCCCTGGAAAATAGCGGCGTATGCTATGCCGCCGGTCGACTAGTAATAATAATAATAAAAAAATACTCAACCATCAGTCGCATCGCCGTACTGTTATTTCACAATATAAGGAAAAATGAAGGGGGAAAATATGAAAATCTATGCTTAGAATTTAAGTGAAATTGAACTCTATAGTAACAATACACCTAATTTTCCTATCAACCGAAGGGATAATGACAATTGACCTCACATACACATTCGAAGACCTTAGCATACCTAAGAGGATCCGTATTACCTGTCAAAGGGGCTGAACTGCTGCAGACTTGCCTAATCATTTCTTAGTGGTCACTGTTAAAGGGGAGACAATAAATGTTTTTTCCCTTTTAAACGAAGCTAGACCCTGGCAGTGTCAAACAATGAAAATTAATTTATTACCAAAATAATAATAACGCAGCATAGTCTTCGAAGCTCAATAATAATAATTAGGCTTGTCTTCGAATCCGAAGATTAGTGAGGAATACAGTATTTCCCTTGGCTTCGCAGCCCCAGCTGTGACCTACATATTTTGACACTTCCAGGGCAAGCAAAACCATTGTCCGCAGTTGGTCGATTTAGATTCTAATTTCGTCGTCTGCGTTTGTCCTCAGCAGCAGATTTTCGATAGATCACAGCTTAAAGGACGACGCATAACTGAGATACCCAGTAAGCGCATTGAAAGATCAACTCAGGCGCATTTCGCCCTCACTGGCATAGAGGAAAGTAGCTGACCTCATATGGCATCTGAAATAGACAGTTCGAGAGCGCTTACAAAGACTGAGGAACTTACATTTAAACCCATAGAAACAGTGGCGTAGCTAGGGTGGGGAGAATTTGAAAATGCCCCGAGTCCCCACTTGAGTTGGGCCCCGAATGAGTGTTTTTTACATTAAAAATTAAGTATTACGCAGAATGTAGGGGCCTCCAAAGAGGTCTGTCCTCGGGCCCCAAAACGATGGAAAATGTCTAACTACGCCCCTGCATAGAAAAGCCCTTATTGAAGACAAGCGAAGAAGACGGAAAGAAAACTTAATATAGACATTCGTCGGACAACGGCTTTGTCTGCACGAGATGCGGGAAAATATACAGGTCGCAACTGGGTTTGCATAGTCATGTGAAGCACTGCACTCATCTTTAATCTTATGAATCGAAGACATTGCCATTATTATTATTATTATGCATTATACAATACATCGGAGTCTCAAGATTTGAAGCAAGTAGAAAGGCCATTGCGATAGAGCGCCGAACCAACAGAAATAAGAGAGAAAAAGCAGGCCTTTCTGCAACTGACAAAACCCACCCATGCCACATATGCGGCCGGCTTTTCAAAGCGAGGATTGGACTGTACAGCCATCTTCGAGTCCATAGGAAATGAGAAATGTTCTCATCTTCGTACATGAAGGAGGAGCTAAATATATATAATACATATTTATATAGGCCTGTGGCAGAGACATGCATAGCACCAAACATCACCGCTTTAAAATACGCAAAATATAATAATAAAAACTATGCCAAAATAAAAAAAAAAATAAGAAAACAAAATACATATTAAATTAGTTAAAAAAAAAAGAGGAAATGGCCCAACTTGCTGACAAAAATGTGCTTCCTACATCAGAAAATCAGAGCTTGCAGAGTAGTGTAGAAAACGGGGAGAGTCAAGTGAGTTTACCTCCCCTCCCTCACGAAGAACCTCAACTGCAGCAGAAGAACAATGAGGTAGTTGTTGTTTTGTATTGTACTCCTGGTCTTTCCGAAGTCGAATTTATTTCTCGATATGTCCTAGCACCAGTGGCGTAGCATCCATGGTGCGAAGTGGTTCAATGATCCAGGGCCTAAGACGATTAAGGGCCCAAAGAATGTGACGAGCCAACTATGGTAAGAGTGGTTTTGGGCTCGTAACCAATTGGGGCTCACATGAGCTGAATGAAACTAGCCATTAGAAAGTCTTTTTAGTCAATATACAAACTACTCGATTTATTCGCTAAATTTGTCTTATGTCGGATAGGGGGAGGGTCCACAGACATATTCTTAAACCCGGTTACACGAGTACCTTGCTACGACACTGCATAGCACCAGAAATAAATTGGCTGTTTTTTTTTAAGGTTGTAGAAACTGAAAGCCTGGGATTTAATCTCACTTCTTTTGTTCACTTTGGCTGGGGTGCTTAAAATTCGAATCCCCGTATTCCCCCCCCCCATTACTGTGGCAAAAGGTCAAACCGTGGTTTCTATTCTTTAAGACTCTCAAATCTCAAGTAGCGTTCGTGTTTTATAAGATAAATAAGAATTAATGAATTCCGTTTTGACAGATCTAAGAGAGGCGCCTCCGATGAAACGTCCGCACGGGGAAACGGAAAAATCGAGAGAATTCAGGGCCTCCAGGTGGGGTGGGGGGGGGCTACCACATTTAGGCTCTTCATGAGATTGTGACAGAGCGTCGCAAAAAGGTTTGTGGGACATGTGCTCCGATATAATAAATTTTAACTTCTCCATTTACCCTTTAGAATTTTTCTCTCTCATTGAATGGTTACCGTCTAAAATTTAGATATTATTTTTTTACAAAGCTTATATCAGATTTCTCTGCCTGGTACACTATTTATAAAGTCATCTCTCCCACTCCTCATTGTTGAAATACTTAGAAACTTTACTCACTTATGCATAATGGCTATCCAAAAATGAAACATTAAAAAATAATTCATTTGTGGTAATGATTTTTTTTGTTTGCTATTTGAAAAGGGATATAAATCCTACAGTATTGAGAAATGTAACTTTAAATAATAGGTTCTTCCCCCTTAAATGAAAATTTTTTTTTTGGTTTATATCATGCTTGTTTAAATGTATTTCCAAAGCTTGATAGTTCTAATATCTTTCATTCTATGCACAGATCCACCCAAGTAAACTGGCGGAAGACATTGCGATGGTGCATATCAATGAAACTGGCAGCTTTCAACAGTTGGACGGTTCCAATGCCACTGGATTCTGTAGGATTTTCTCCGACTTCGCGGACAAGACCTCGCTGAATGGCGTCCAGTTTATCAAGGCATCTTCCAGCCTCCCCGTCAAGGTCATTTGGTCGCTGCTGTTGACCGCCGCTGTCGGAGCCATGATCTTTCACCTCTACAGGTAAGCGGCGACGAACAACTCTATCACACGTTTCACCTCTACAGGTAAGCGGCGACGAACAACTCTATCACACTTTGAAATGCGCCTGGCTGTTGGCGACGAACAAATCTATCACACGTTGGAATACGTCTGGCTGTTGGCGACGAACAACTCTATCACACGTTGAAATGCGCCTGGCTGTTGTCGCTGTTTCGACCCCTATTAGAGAACTAAACCGCTGTAGACTGTATTAAATTACCTGTTACCTATCTCTTAGTCTGGTGGACCGTTGGGGCACCAAGCAAGACTTTTAGACCGTCCTTCTCCATTCCTCTCTATCCTTCGCCCTGATTAGAACTTCTTTCAGTGGTAGGCCCATCCATTCTTTTATGTTGTCTTCCCATCGCTTTCTCTGTCTGCCTCTTCTTCTTTTTCCTGGTACTCTTCCCTGGAGGAAGGTCTTTGCGAGCTCCGAAGATCTTGTTATATGGCCATAGATTTTTAGCTTTCGTTTTTTCACAGTAGTTAGCAGGTCATCATGGGGTCCGATCGCAGCAGTAACCATGGAAGCTTGGAATAGCTTGAATAACATATTTAAGAACAAAACCAAATAAAGCTTTTATTAAAATATAGACAAATTAAATAAAAGTAAAGTTTCTCTTTCAAACCTAGTGATCTATGGGGCAGATGATATAAAGGTCATCTGTTTCTGTGACCCACGGTTAATGAGGTTGTCATGTGGCCAGCACAACGACCAATGCCTTTAATTTTCACCAACTAATGTCAGTTACCATATAGTGCTGGGTGGGCTCAGAGACGCCCATTGATTCCAAAATTAAAATCTTCACCAGGAATCGAACTCTGGATCCCCGGTTCGGAAGCCAAGCGCTTCACCTCTCAGCCACCGGGCCTCCTAGACTGAGTAAACTAGAGATGAAATTAAATGGACGGATATTTTAGGGAACAAAACTCTGTTGTAGTCCCACTAACAGTGTCCACTGAGGAATTCTCTAGTGATATGGCAGGTCTGCAGCAGTACTGCCCTCTGGCAGGTAAAGAGAATCTTCTTAGGGATGTTTAGGGCCTCAAAGTGAGTGGTTAATTGTCAGGGGATATTATTATTATTATTATTGCTTTTATTATTGTTTAGTATTATCATTATTTCGGGCTCACTATTGTTTGCTCTTTTATTTCAGCATGTTTTCCAACTATTTCGCTTATACCAAACATTCTCAGATTGACCTGAGTTTCAGTAAACTCTCTTTCCCGGCTGTGACGGTGTGTAATGTTAACGCAATGAGGTCCTCGCAGGTGAGACATTGTCTTCAGGGTATCAATTTAACTACCATACCATTAAAAGTTCCCCCTTTCAGACCTTGAGGTCTATAGGGCAGATGATGTAAAGGTCATCAGATTCTGTGGCCTACCGTTAACGAGGGTGTCATGAGGCTAGCACAACGACCAACCGCCTTTACTTTTCCCCAACTAATGTCAGGTACCCATTAGAGCTGGATGGACTCAGAGGCGCCCAAGGATCCCGAAATAAAAATCCCAGCCTTCACCGGAATTCGAACCCAGGACCCACGGTTCAAAAGCCAAGCGCTTTACCGCTCAGCCACCTCGACTCCCAACTCCCACTATACCATTAAGTAGGTGATAACTCACCCCGGGGAGGGGGGATCACACTAGGAGGTGCATGAATACTGAATGAGGTTCCTGATGGTTTTACTTATTACAACTGAGCCATGGTATTGATCGTGCCAGAGCTTTGATGGAGCAGAAGTGTAGCCACTGTCCGTGCTGGAAGGGGCGGGGGAGTACATCTCATCTGTCCCTTAACTTTCGTCGTAGGGGGTGCTGCGACAGTTTGCGTAACAAAATCCCTCCGTTATTCCCGGTCATCAGCAGTTCTTTGCAGGATATTTAGAGAGATGTCGGCAGTGGCGTAGCTAGGGTGGGGGAGGAGGGGGAGAATTTGAAAATCCCCCCGGGCCCCAACCTGAGGGGGGGCCCTAAATGAGTGTTTTTTTACATTAGAAATTAATAATTAGGCAAACAGTAGGGGCCCCCAAACAATGAAAAAGAATTGAAATTCATAGCGACGCCCCTGGAGGTCGGTCCATTATTTTATGCTTTCCAACCAGCTTTTCTTTGGATGACCATCTATCGTGCTCCCTCTACTTTGATAGGGAGTCATGTCTTACAGTAGGATCAATCGGTTCAACCTTCGTCTCTTTATTGAGGAGGCCCTCCTCTTTTGCCAGCCAGAGTAAATGATGTAGACAATAAGAGAGCTGCATCGAGTCTAAAAAATTTGACCTACGTAGTTACCTGTTACCTATCTCTTAGTCTGGTGGACCGTTCCAAGCAAGACTAGTAGACCGTCTTTTTCCATTCCTCTCTATCCATTCCTTTGCCCTGTTTAGAACTTCTTTCAATGGTAAGCCCGTCCATTCTTTTATGTTGTTTTCCCACCGCTTTCTCTTTTCTGCCTCTTCTTCTTTTTTCCTGGTACTGTTCCCCGGAGGAAGGTCTTTGCGAGCCTCGAAGATCTTGTTATATGGCCATACATTTTAAGCTTCGTTTTGTTTACAGTAGTTAGCAGGTCATCATGGGGTCCGATTGCTGCAGTAACCCTGTCCCTGCGTAGTACTCAAACTTTAAATAAAAAGTATTTAAATTTCTTGCGGTAACTTCGGATTGCCTGTCCCTAACGCCGACTCTGATCGGAGACACTGTTGAGACTTATTTACCATGCATTTCTCATATAAAGTTATCGCCTTATCTTAATTGATCCTTTATATTCATGCCAAAAACTGGATTCGATTCCTTTCTCCTTTTGTCCTTAACATTATTTTCTTTTTTGTAAACATTGTGAGTGAATGATTTCTGACAGCCAAAGTGCAGCAACTACATTTGTAATGCATCCCCCCCTCACGCTACAATTACCCAGTTTAGTCGATGATTATCTACAAAGTGGGGACAGGACCTATTCATCTTCCCGCACTGCTTCACTTATCCCGT
>JADKLZ010000130.1:10411547-10421757 GCA_021533235.1 Biomphalaria straminea
CCCCTTTTTACAATCCCCTACTCTGCCGTGACCCCTTTTTACAATCCTCTGCTCTGCCGTGACCCCTTTTTACAATCCCCTACTCTGCCGTGACCACTCCCACACACACACACATACAGCAATAGAAGAATAGACAGTAACAATCCCTTTTTTCCATTATCTTAGGCGACCCCTGGCAAATCGTTAATGGACCCCCAAGGTGGGGTTGAGAACCCATGACTTAGATCAACTCTAGTCTAAGTGTACAAAGCAGTGAGATGACTGGTGAAAAAGAAAAAGAAAGAGCTAGTATGCCAGACAAACACAAGACAGGACCTAATTGAGCTACTTCGGTTGACTGGTTGGAAGGTCACATGGTGCCCTAAAAGTGGGCGTGGTTATTACATGAATGCCTTGTGTTATAGATCGATTAGCCCTGCCGCCCCCCCCCCCCTCCTTTTCATAATGCACCTACTCCGTTCTTTATTACACACACACACACACACACTCCTCTACCCAAATACCAGATATTGAAAGGGACGCAACTCGTTGTTATCGTTTGGTCTACATTTCTGCAGTGAATGAAGGATCGCAGAAATCGATCTCAGACATACACGACTGATTTGTTTTTTTTTTTGGGTCTCTATACTTAATGTATGTGTGTGTGTTTTGTATACCATATGTAATTTTGAAACATTAGAAGTTGACCTGTTCAAATTCCTAGGATCAAACAAATTATAGGTTATCGTTATATGTCGTTATTAAAGTAGCAATTATACATAAAACACAGTACCATAACATTCAAATACAAAAACACAATGTAATAAAATACTCAGAAAGACACAAAGATTGATACACATACATAAGGACAAACGTGTACAAAAGCTCCTTCTTCCCTAGCGCTATTAGAGCATGGAATGGGTTGCCTGAGCTAGCCAGGAAAACCAGTGACTTGGCGGAGTTTGGGTCGTTGGTAAATATGCATGACAAAATGCATGACGCGTAAGACGTAATCATCTTCTTTTCTGAAGTAACGTCTGTAACATATAAGATAAGATAAGAGAGATATGTTGATGAATAAGAAAAGCGAGGAGCATTTTCCAAAGGCTGCAGCCTATTTGGCCAAGCCATTGGACTCGAGACAAAAATACACCTTCTCAACACTATTCGTCATCCCAACAGCAACATATGCATGTGGGAAATGGAATTAATCTGTCAAAATAGAGACGAGATTTTGGGAGTCAGTTATAGAGATAGGGTCTCAAACAAGGAAATCCTATGCCGAACTGGGAGTCGCGACCCCTTAGTAAGGCTGTGACAGAACGTCGCATGAGGTTTGCGGGATATGTTCTCCGACAAAATGAACTACGCATACCAAGAGTTGCGATGACATGGAGGCCAATACAAGGTAAGTGCAAACAAGGAAGTCCTCGTATAACTTGGCGCCACACTTTCAGAAAGGACTTCAGAGCCGTGGACATCAGGTGGAAAAGGCTTCAGACATTGCCAGTGACAGATCTTTGTGGAGACACCTTGCCGCCCAATGCGCCGAACGGCGCGGGAGGACCTAAGTAAGTAAGTGGTCCTTATACTTTTAAATGGTTAGGAAAGTTGGACACTGAACGCTGAGGATGAAAGAAAAGAGTTCAAACCTTTGAAAGTAAATATTAAAGAAAAATGCTGGGATTCACATACCGAGGAAAAAAAACCCAGAGTCCGTACATATAAAAACCCAAATGGAGGTAATACTCAAGGGTAGAGATGAAAGCAGTGCTGGTTAGGTCCTATTGTATGACACTTACTTACTGTCAACAAGCACAATAATAAAAATCCTTTAAAAAAACAAGAGGGCGCGGTGGCTGAGCGGTAAAGCGCTTGGCTTCCGTACTGGAGGTCCCGGGTTCAAATCCTGGTGAAGGCTGGGATTTTTATTTCGGGATTTTCGGGCGCCCTTGAGTCCACCCAGCTCTAATGGGTACCATACATTAGTTGGGGAAAAGTAAAGGCGGTTGGTCGTTGTGCTGGCCACATGACACCCTCGTTAACCGTGGGCCACAGAATCAGAGACCTTTACATCATCTGCCCAATAGACCACTAGGTCTGAAAGGGGAACTTTAAAAAAAAAAAACGCATTTGTAAAGGAAAGAACTCCGCACTTGCAACTATATCTCAAGACATTCCATTATCTTATATAATACAGACGTTAATTTAAAAAAAGAAGATGATTACGTCCTACGTTCCATTAGGGTGGCGCTAAATAGATTCACATTGAGAGGGAGCATAAAGGAAGGGCTTTGGATTGCAGATGCTATACATACCAGAAGTAGAAAGAAGTTGATTACAGCTCCTGGTAATTATCGATGGCAATCGATGCCCAACCTGTGGACAGCAGCTGTGTATTAAGGATTGACTTCTCTAGTCAAACAAGAAGCTGCATAAGGAGACAGTCGAGTCTCGAGACGTAAAATGCCACAGAGAAGTGTTATTACTATAACCAGACGTTGCTTCTAAACACCTGCCTCATCATAATAATAGTTCGCGGAAACCGGCCTTTTTTTCATTATTGTTTAATTATTGTGAAACTATACAAGGGAAATAATCTCTTCTTCACATTTAGTTTACCTTTATTAAAATAGATTACGCCCCTTTGAATTTTTTTTTCTTCGTTCACCCTGTACAGAATTCGTTACCTGAATCTGCAGTGTGCAAAATACATTTATAGATGATTTTAAGCCTTCGTTGTTGTTGTTGTTTTTTTTATTTCAACAACTTTTGTTTGTGCATGGAAAGGTTTCCATTTTAATTGTAATGTTCACTCTATATACATTGCTAAACCATTTCTTATACAATAACTTCTAGTATACACTTATGTCTCATGGCGTTAGTCATTATAAGGCACTCTATATTCAATAACCCGCTGGACCATTCGGCTACCTAGTAAGATCTGTCGACCGTCTTTCTCCATTCCCGTGTCTTTTGCCTTGGGTATACCCTCATTCAATGGTAGACTCCTCCATTCTTTTAAGTTGTCTTCCCATCGCTTTTTCTGTCTGCCTCCTTTTCTTTTTCCTGGTAATGTTACCTGAATGAAAGTTTTTGCGAGCCCCGACGACCGTGTAATATGGTGATATAGTTTTAGTTTGCGTTTTTTATTTACAATAGTTAGCAGGTCATCATGGGGTCCGCTTTGGTAACCTTGTCTCTAATCTCTTAATTATTATTCGATCTTTACATGTAATACCTAGCATCCTTCTGTACAATTAACAACACCAAGCAAAACAAAACCTCATGTTTCTAGTTTGGAATGCCATTTATGCGCCCTGTTCTTGTCTACGGCAATAGCGTACGAGATTATTACAATTCATTTAGTCGGTTTGTTGTATTAAAGTTCCCCTTTCAGACCTTGTGGTCGTTAGGGCAAATGATGTAAAGATCATCTGATTCTGTGGCCTACGGTTAACGAGGGTGTCATGAGACCAGCACAACGACCAACCGTCTTTACTTTTCCCCAAATAATGTCATGTACCCATTAGAGTTGGGTGCACTCAGGATCCCGAAAAAAGAATCCCAGTCTTCACCAGGATTCGAACCCTGGACCCTCGGTTCAGAAGCCAAGCGCTTTACCGCTCAGCCACCGCGAGTCCGTTTGTTGTATTATTTATAGATTATACTGAGTTCTTTCAATCTAATAAACTGTAGTCATTGGTTAGGTTTATGTTATGGTTGATTTCTATGATGGATGTTATTCACAGCAATCTTTCCTTAGGTTAAACATTTAATTTTTAAATGTTGATTCTACAGTGATTCAAATGTCTTTATTTATTATACACTGTTAATCTCATTATTCATTCTCTACGCCAGATACAACAAAAAGCTTTGTTACAGTTGTACATAGAAGTCAAATTCATAGAGCGCTGGTTGTGAATGTATATGTATGTTCGTATGTGAATGATGTTCGAATTATTCATCAATATTGTTTTTTTAGAGCAGTTACGCTGAGGTTGTCAATTGTAACCTAACTGAATTTCCATTAGATTGGATCAATAAAAATTATCTTATCTTATTTATAAGGTAGGCATATGCGCACATTTTTAGAACTACGGAATCAAATTTCATAAACTCTTCTATGCATGGCAGAAAATAATTTTAATAAAGAGGTTGTATTAGACTTTCATTTTATGACTGAAAACATTTTAAAAGCCATAAATGGGCAACACTCTAGCGGCAATGAAATTTAGTACTAAGATCAATAGCCACGCATGAGTATTGTCAGGACCTTCTCTCCTAATCAGGCGTTCTGTAAACGACTGCTCAACAACACAACACATTTCTACCTGGTCGTGCGGTTTACGCGAGGGCTGTCGCTCGGATTTATAGATGGTTCAGGGTTCAAACCCTGCCCACTCCCATCCCCTGTCGTCCTGCGGGAGGTTTGGACTAAAAAGTAATTATCTTCAACATTGAAGGAACATCTAAAACGTGTGTTTTACTAAAGAAATAAACATTTTACATCAACACAAGAACTGGCCAATAAGAGTTCCAAATTAGTTTGTGCTTTAATGAATAAATTCTTCTTCTTCTTCTAGCCAGCTTTTTTAGCTGCTTGCAAACTGTACCAAGTGAAAATATTGAATAATTAACAGATAGACGATTGGCTACACTGTACATCACCGTACTAAACTCTGTTGTCTCTATCAATTCCTGGACTCGTACGTTTCACTCGAGGACTCCACCAGGACATACTTCATGGCCGACTCACAATCCTCGCTGTCTTGTCTTGAACTGCCTCTTTCTTACACACTCTCGTCTGTGAAGGATTTCAATCCCATGACCATAACACGGGTCATATGTGTGTACTATCAGTACTGTCCTTTGTCCATCGCCAGCGTTGACCTGGTTGATTTGTCTGAGTTCACATGTGTCAGCTGAACCTACAGTTAACCATATCGAGCCACCATTAGGGTTATAACAATATATTACCGAAATTATAGCCCAATACTTTTGTATTTAGTCGGTAAAAGGAAGCGGTCAGTCAAAGGGACATGGGTGGAGGACAGAGGCGGATCTGGAATAAATTACAAAAAAAAAAAGTAAAATAAGCTTTTCTATAGGGCAGATGATGATAAGGTATTCTGTCTTATTTGGCTAACAATTAACGAGCAGTGTATCATGTGGCCAGCACAATGACCAACCGTCTTTACTTTCACCAAGTACCTATTAGAGTTGGGTGGACTCAGTTGCACCCAATAAATCCCTAAATTCAAAACTCTTCAGCGAGATTCGAACTCATGACCCCAGGCTAGGAAGCCAAGTGTTTAACCACTCAGCCACCACCACCCCGCCCCCAGGAATAAAATAAAGGTGGATCTAATAGCTAAGGAAGAAATACGTTCCTATGTAGCCATGTTACAGAGAGAAAGATAAAACTCAATTCCAGGCTTTTAGTGAAATGTTTCCAACAGCTTCAAACGTGCCTCTCTGTCAAACTCTAAGCAAGAACAGAACATAAAAGAAATTAACATTTATGTATTTTTCCGCAATCACTTCCTTGTCAATTATTAAGTAAGGGGGCAGCAATGCGGTTTATTCTTATATACAGAGCACACAACGTCTGGGCTCGAAAACAAACGCACGCATACGAACACACACATGCATACATACACACACATATATAAATTAGAGAATTAATTAATCGGCTTCTTGGTTCTATCTTGAAATATTTGATAGGCACCAAGTTTCTTGCAAAAAAGTAGAATTTTTAGGCAAATGTCGGCTATATAAAAAGAAGAATTAAAAAAATGCAAACCAAAAATCTTTTGAGGAAAAATAACCGCTGCCGATTTAATTGTGAAAGGTACTTCGTGTTTCAGTCACAAGGTAAGTAATAACAGTTTAGATATCATAATTTTTTCCTCCAACCCAAGTTGGAAAAATAGTGATGAGTTGTAAACGAATCCATAATTGGGGGGTTCTACTGTCTACGTGTGAGAATTCTATTCTTGGTATCTGGATTTAACTTCTTGAAGTAACATACAAATTCAATTCTGTATTATAAAAAAGGTTCACCATATTTACATATGCTTAAACTAGACCAAGATATAGCAGGCTAATTTCTAGTTTGTATTAAAGAAGTCAAGCGAAGCTTGTTGATTTATCCCAGAACCTGTTTCATTCTTCCGAGTCTTAAAGAAAGTTTATTTTTAAAGAATGATGAATACAATATAATGACAAACTTTTTTTTTTTATTTATCTCCCATGCATGTGTTCGAGTCTTCGTCATTTGTGCAATAAAAACGAAGATTCTAAAACTTGAAAGAAGATGAGGGACCGGTGGCTGATTCAGCAGACAATGGAAACTCCCGTTTTCTTTTTTTTTTCCCAAAGAGTCATTCGCTTGAGTCATATACCAGAGTCTCGGCCGTTGCGTTCTAGCAAAAGCGAGCGGACCGTCAAAAGCACGTGGGGGGGGGATGAAGGGTCTGGGGGAGGGATGGGCAAGGTGAAGGTCATAATGGGATGTTGGCGTGTAGGACCCAGTCCTGGGCGCCAATGAATTATTAACCAAGATAGAAAGATTCTCAGTTCCCACATAATGCTATCCTTTCATTATTCATTCTTCATTTTGTAGAGCGCCCCTCCCCCCTTTTTTTTTCTCTCTTCTCAACGCCCTCCTTTGCCCCTGCCCACTACGCCGCTGACTCTCCATTCCCTCCCCCAGCCTTTGCTGAAGCGACAACGCCCCCTTTTTTTTTTAAATTGAATTGTTTGTATGAGTGTGTTTGTTCATGTTTGTGTGTGTACTGGTTTATAAAAGGCTACTGACACGTACAAACAACGCGTTAAAATCAAATCTTGAATATTAAAAAAAAAAAAGACTTCTTCAAATAGCTTTGCTAGTTCAGTTCTGTTGAATAGTATTGTTGGAGGCTTTGTAACCCCAGACAGCTAATCCAAATCACCTTGCGGACGTATTAACTGGTCGTGGCGTCAGTGCATCGGGCTGTCGTGGCGTACGTCCGGAGTTCGAACCCTTGCCCACATCCATCCTCTACCGCCCTGCAAGATGTTTGAAGTGAGACGAAGTTATTATTTCTTAAGGAGACAGAAAATATGCATAAATGTATGAACCTTTACATAAACATTTAATTAAAGTTTAAATAAACAAAATAAGCAAAATTTTTTTATTCATAGCTTGGATCTGCACTCTTTGTTTAGACATGTCTCCCCCACATTCTCAGAATGATGAGTACTGACAAAACACTATCTATAGAATTCGGTGTGTGTATGTGTCCCAGAACTATTGGACTTTACTAGAAAACAAAGACTTGGACCTTCAACACTCCTAAGATCATGCATTTCGAGTGAGATGTAGAACTTTGTTAGGTGTATACGAACTCTAAAGTGTCAAGAGCAGTATGGAACAAACATTTCATATTTCTTGGAACCTTTTGGCTTCCATAGGAAATATTGCCAGATCCTTTCGAAAGGATCCCAATAATTGCAACGAAAGATGATGGACATCCTAGTGACGGTCAGCAGGTAAACACATCAACAAAATTAGTGACAGCTATAAACAATTTTGGGTCTTCGCTCTTTGTAAAGAACATGGAAAAACTGAGCTGGTTTTGACAATCCGCTAATATTCCTATATCTGCAACTATGACTTTATAATTTATTAACTCCAGCAGGTATATTACAACATTACAGTGTATCTAATCATGAACTATATACAACCCCTCAATAACTTTCACCGCTGAACAGTATTATATGGACTAGATGTAGATACGTTTAACTTGTTTGTCTTGTGTGTTATTGTAAACAAATGTATAAACTGAATAAACCATAAAAAAAAAAATAAATTTCTATGTACATTGCAAAGCAATACAAGCCACATGTGGCACCCCTACCCCTGAAGTTGCTGCCCTCCAGCCTTAGCACCAAGCCTCGGGGCCATTACCTATCCATTAGTCTGGTAGACCGTTGGGGCACCAAGCAAGACTTGTAGACCGTCCTTCTCGATTCCTCTCTATCCTTTGCCCTGCTAAAAACCTCTTTCAATGGTAGGCCCGTCCATTCCTTTATGTTGTCTTCCTATCGCTTTCTCTGTCTGGGTCCATACAAAAAATAATATCCAGAGGTTCAGTATGTTACACTTTAATAGAAATATCATCCAGTCATTCCAACAATCGTAGTGTATCTATTTCAAAGTGTGTTAATTAATTGAAAGTACACACAACACAATCCTAGTTATACATTTCACATCTAGAAACAACCAGAGTCATCTATTCTGTTGGGATAGTCTTTCAATCGATTGAACCTCTTTTTTTTTTTTTTGGAAACCTCTATCAGATGTAACACTATGGCCTCTGCCTGGAAGTGCGTCTTGCGCGCTGGGCTGTTGTCAGGTCGTTTACATAGTCCAGGGACCATACTAACAAAGTCGTCCTGTGGGAGGCTTGGATTACCACTAAGATAATCTTCAACTCTGAAATGACACCTCATACTAGTTAAACATTTTACAAACATGCATTGACTATTGTCAGTGAGAGGATTTTTTTCTGTATAGAACTTTACAAATAAATTCTGTAAGGCATTTGTATTGCTAGAAAGTATTACAAAGTTATCTTTATAAAAGTTCATGTCATAATATTTTGTTTTTTTTTTCTCGAATGTATGGGATGTGTTACTAAGTTGTTTTCTATTTATGTTTCTTGTGCGTTATGAACTGATCTGTGCCGGTGTGTCTAAATGTCTTGGAGTCCAGGTCATCGCGTGTGTGTGTGTGTGTGTGTACTGTGTTATCGTGAACTGTTTTTGTCAATCTTGTACAATAAAGCTTAGTATCAAAAAAAAAAAAAAAAGAACAATTTATCAATAATAAACACAATCATTAGGGATTGTATAACAGAGGCATTAAACACACAACACTTATAAAAAACAAACACAACACTTATAAAAAACAAAGAGGATTAAAGATCTGAAAGAGGACTGGGGGGGAATAAACTTACAGGACATCAGAACAAAAATACAAGCACTTAGATTAAAATACATAGGACAAGTAGCCAAGAACCCAAGCAATTTTCCATTAACAATATACTACTAATGTTAAGGTAAAGTAAAATAATTCCAATAAAAAATGACATCCCACACTATTTTGGTGCAAACACACATCCATTTTACAGACACATATCAAGAATACACACATACAACACATAAGAAACACATATACAACACTTAAGAAACGCCTATACAACACTTAAGAATCACAGATACAACACTTAAGAAACACATATACAACACATAAGAAAAACATATACAACACTTAAGAAACACATATACAACACTTAAGAAACAGTTGCAAGAAAACTTAATTAATAGGATCAAATGGGATAGAGAGTTTGGTATTACAAATTTCAAAGATACCTTCATAAATCTACACAGCAAACACATTACACCTATAGCTAGAGAAATAACTTACAGACTAATCTTCGGGACGACCCCAATTAGATTTAAGAAGAGAATTGTACACACATATGTCTTATGTCACACAGACAATGGAAACAATGAAAGACATTTGTTTTTACATTGTAAAATGTTTGAGAATGTCAGAAGTAGGTACTATAAAAGACCTGTTGAAGGCAAACTGTAAATATGTTTTAAATAAATTACCTAAAAAAAAATAAAAAAAAATAAATAAATAAATAAAAAATAAAAAGAACAATTTTAATGTGAAGGGTTGTATAAACTGTAAAAATGTTTTAATGGCAATGTGATCTCTTCAGTACTGAATAATAAAAAAAAAAGTGGTATCAATGGTGATGTAGTATAACTTTGGTATTAAATTATATATTTAAAAAAAACATCAAGAACTGATCTTGTTTTGACAATTCGCTAATGCGAAAGTATAATTTGAATAAACCTTAAAAAAATATATAATACACAATTTTCATTAAATCACAAGATGCTAATGAATGACAATATCTTGTCATTCTGTTTACAAATAAGAGACATTGTCTTCGATTAAGATTAAGCTAAAATAGTTGCGACCTGCATATTTTGTCACTTCTGATGCATACAAAGCCGTTGTGCATCTGCGGTTTAGTTTTCTTTTCTTCAAGTTACCTACAGTTTAGACAATGTTACCTATAGTTTAGACAATGTTACATGTAGTTTAGACAATGTTGCATGTAGTTTAGACAATGTTACATGTAGTTTAGACAATGTTACATGT
>JADKLZ010000130.1:10421767-10435918 GCA_021533235.1 Biomphalaria straminea
AAGTACAAGCTACATGTAGCCCACACACATCAAAGTACATTGTTATATGTAATCCGTACAAATAAAAGTACATTGCTACATGCAGCTCACAAAAATAAAAGAACATGGCTACATGTAACTTACACAAAAAGAAAGTGCATGGCTACTTGTAGCACACACACATTAAAGTGTAATGTTACATGTAGCTTACACATTTTTAATATAACTTTTATAGCTTAAAGATGTTCGAGGACTTTTGTTATTTGATCTTATCTCCTTTGTTTCTCTACCTGCCCATCTAAAATAATAAAAAAATAATAATAAAATAATAAAAAATAATAATAAAATAATAATAAAATAATAATAAAATTAGTTTGGTGACATATTTGGACAGTAAGTATTTGACAACGTGTATATCCCCTTCGTACACGAAGCCAGAATTTTGTTCCAAAAAAATATTTTGTGGGTGGGTTAGGATGTAATGGACCTTAGGAGCATGTCAAGCAAAAATTTTGGCCATCGGTCAACAATTAACCAAACTACACATTTACATTTTAAGAAGGATCGATATAAATTATTTGAAAGGTCATTTTTGGTGCGATGTCGTCTGATCCAAAAGAAAGCCTAGACCAGATGTCGGAGACAGCGACTCTCACGGCTCTTTGACTCCTTGTCTACGGCACGTCCGCGAAATGTGTAGTGCAGGTACCGAACACTTATTATTAACGTGCGTTTTAAGAGATGATTTAAACATTTTTAAAATGCTTATCTACAGTAAAATTTAAACTTACGACACCAAAAACGGCGTCGCGAGTTATAGGCGGGTGTCGAGGGGGTGCATGTAATTCTAAAACGAGTGTTTATCTCCCCTATAAAGTATATTTGGAGATTATAGCCTCTCAAAGGACAAAATGCATGAAGAGCGAATGTTGTTACTAAGTGCGTTGAAAAACATCAAATTCAAATTCAAATATTGCCTCGATTTCATCAAATAAAGAGAAAAATCCGTTTGCCGCTATTTTGAATGGAAAAAAATAGTCACTAGATATTTACATACGGGGCGCTGTGGCTGAGTGGTTGAGCGCTTATCTTCCGAACATAGGGTCCTGGGTTCGAATCTCGGTGAAGACTGGGGTTTTGAACGTCGAACTTTTTAAGGTGCCTTTGAGTCCGCCGAACTCTAATGGGTAAATGACTAAAGTTGATGGCGTTGTTAGTTGTGTCGGCCACATGACAACATTCCAGGATGGTTGCCTGGTCTTTCCGTTTGCGCGCTGGTCTGTCGCTCGGATTTATCGATGGTCTCGGGTTAAAACCCTGCCCGCTCCTAACCCGAGTCGTCCTGCGGGAGGTTTGGACTAGGAAGTAAACTATCTTCAACTCTGAAGGAACATCCGAAACATGTAAAACATTTTACAAACAAGAAACAGATGACCTTAAAATCATCTGACCTCTAGTTCGCATGGTCTAAAAGGCAAACTTTACTATTTTTCTTAAATTTAAAAGGGTAAACATTTCCTAACCACGCTATAAACTTGACCCTAACTCTTACCTTGACCCCGACAATGTAACCTTACAACATGTACTTCACAACTTACCTTGACCCTAAGCCCGATACTAAAAACGAAAAATATTTCCTCACCTCTGAACTCAATTCCCGAACTTTATCCTAAACAACGGAAAACCTCAGATCATTGCACGAACAGGTACTCCCAGCATCTTTACAGTCCTCAGACAACGTCGCTAGCGCTGGCTTGGACATGTTCGCCGGATGGAGGGCAAACGCTTCCCGAAAGTCATCCTCTACGGACAACTCGCGACTGGCTCAAGAAAAACTGGTCGCCTCCACCTACGTTACAAAGATGTAATTAAACGAGACCTCAAATGTGTGAACATCAATACTGACCATTGGGAAGACATAGCTCTAGACCGCATCAGATGGAGAGAGATAGTGACCAAGAAAGCTATGGACAGCAAAGAACATGGGCCTCAGCTCTGGAAGAAAAACGGACAGTGCGAAAAATGTCCAGCTCCTCTATCACTTAAGCGAAAACAACCTTAACCTTCGATATATGTGGACGGGAGTGTCTCTCCAAAATATGGCTCCACAGCCTCAAGAGGAAGTGTGCGAGATAAACCATAGTCGTTTTACAACTGAGAGAGGCCAATAAAAAAATCCAAACCATGATACTAATCCTGAAAAAACGGTTTCTTTAACTCTTTAACTCATCCAGTCACGGTCTGACGATTGGGAAATGTTTGTGAACAACTGCCCAGACTGATGAACTTAACTGTTAATTCATAAATCAAGTTCTGTGAAAACATTATTATATGAAAGAAGAAAATTAAAAACATTCAGCTACAATAGACCCTGAATGACCAATATAAAAATTAACATTTTGTCATCATCAAGATGTACGTTGATGTCTATTTCTAAGCGCTGGTTATGAGTGTGTTGTATATCTTCTTTTCGTATGTGAATGTTGTTTGTATGTGCATCTATATCGTAAATCTATATTGTTGTTGTACAGTATTTACGCTAAGGTTGTCAATTGTAATCAAAACAAATTTCCATTTGTTTGGATCAATAAAGTTATCTTATCTTATCTTATCTTATCGTTACCCTGACCCCCACCCCAAACCTTGATGTTAAACCTTAATTCAAACTTTACCTTAACTCTGTGTAAATCCCAACACCGACACCATATAAAAAAAAACAACAACAATATACTGTGATTTTAAACGTAATATTCAGAGAAGGAAGTACAGTAGATGGCCCTGATTGTATATAGCAAACTAAACGGATACGACCCGCGGCCTTTGGGCCTTAGTTTTCTTATTATTGATCTAGTGGGTTGGATTTAGATACGTGAAAACGGGTTAACCTATTTAAAAAGTTTCATTCTGTTATATTTTAACAGAAATAAATTTAGGTATTTTTATTTTATTTTTTTTAGGGCCTATCGGTTTTGAGAGTGCCATTAAACCTAGGCTAACGTCTCTGTCATGGTCCAAGGTACATTCATTCCAAACTTGATCATAATCGGTCAAACGGTTTTGATTTCTATGCGGGACATACATACAAACATACACACAAACTCCTTACATCGTGCTTTATAATTGTGCTTATATAATAGATGTTATATGAAATACTATAGAACCATACCAAATCCTTGCAGCTCAATTTTCCTCATCAATTTCTCAGCCTGTGGGTCGCGACCCTTTTGGGCGTCGATTGACGATTGGCCAGGGGTCGACTCAGGTTATAGTCTACTGTTCTATTGTTGTATGTGTGTGGGGGGGCACGGCAGAGTGGTGGATTGTAAAAAGTAAAAAGGGGTCGCCGAGCTTAAAATGTTGAGAACCGCTGATATAACCATTTTAGATGTCTGGACTTCATGACTCCCCTGGAAAAATCTGAATGAAAAAAAAAAACAACGAAACATTTACTGGGATTCAAATTCTAGATCTTTGTTTCCCAAGCTTTTTCTTCAAGGGATAACTTCTCACGTGTAGGACTACTAGTTAAAACTTCCAGTAGTTTGTTGAAAACCTATTCAGTACTCTGCCTCAACGTGGCGCTCTCGTGGAAACGGCTCACTAGAGGAAGTGGCTAGGCGAAAGGGTAACAAATATGACTCCCGTGGGGGTGCCCATGGGCGGACGAGAGTCTTGCCCCTACACGGTGCGGAGTTGAAAGAGAGCTCCCAGAAGTCAGTCACAAATCCATGCGCTGTTCCTCAAGGGACCGTCTCATCAATGGCGGATCCTACACAGTTAGCTTGGTACAACGAAGGTATATGGTGGAGGCCCCCGGTACCACCCAGTGGTATTGGAAACAGCAATGCCCTATAGACATTGACTCGGGTCGCTCCCAGACAGACCTGTAAGGTCCGCAGGTTTTGTTTTTTTTTACTGTGTTAAAGGTGTGTTTCACTGTTTGTAGATATTTGTCTTGTTCCGGGTAATTCAATGCGAGCTCGTGGACACCAAATAACAGATAATATGGAATACACTCAATAACTCTGGTTAGTAGCTTTAACAATTTAATCATAACTCAAAAGGACACAGTCTATGTCGTTTATTCACTTATTTCATTAATCTCTTAGTTCCTAATTCTACTCTACAATACTATAAGAAGATCGCCATCTTCATCCTTCTTGTCGCTCTAAGTCTACTGCGTCATTAGTCTGTCTCTCTACGTCACTACTTTTACTGTCGCTAAAACTATACACAAAATATATTTAACTAATTAAACTAATACTCTCTAACCCATAACATAACAACTGTTTGTTTTTGTTCTCGGACGGATGCAGACAGGTTTTTTTTTCAAACTTAGAGCTCGAAGAGCTTCGGCTCAGCTCTTAGACTATCCACACGAACACTAAGGTTCCAAGGAACACAGTTTTGGAAACACTTTTCTACACCAGGGTTTCCCAAAGTGGTGTGCACGTACCCCAAGGGTACGCGTCGCACCTCACTAACTATGCCTTCTATATCTTTGTAACTTTAAATCCTATTTTTTTCAAATTGTATTTTAATTTTTTTTTTAGTTTAACTCAAAACCGGTGTTATTTTACATGTGAAGGCTAAATAATTTCCTGATATTAATAAAAATATTTAATGGATCGGTTTTATCGGTTTTATATTAAGGCAATGTATATGCCAAGAGGTTTGTAGAATGCGAAACAATTGCTTGAATTAGCTTCAGACGGAGTATATTTTAATATCACTCTGGGTACGAATGCAACTAAGTTTCTGCTTATTTCAACTTTATATTGGCCGTTTATCAAGTTGTTTTATTCAGCATTCCTAGTAATTCAAAAACAAAAATGCATCTCAAATTAAAATTTACAACCAGGAAACTAAATTGTGAAGATCTGTTAGCTCAACCCAAACAATATGAACCTTCACATTCATCAAGACATATGGTATCCATAGTATCACTTTTATTTTTTTTTTACTTTATTATGAATATTTATTTTTTTTTTAGGAAACCTCAGCTTTTTAGCTTTGGACATTAGTTGTCGACGTGTTCTTTGGGCTTCCCTTTTTTAATTTTTTTTTTTTTTGTTTAAACAAAATTTTATTTTTTAATAAATAAACGTAAACGGTAAACGTATATTATTGATGGTTACATATCTGAGACATGAGCAAGAAACGTTTTAAAGACCAATATCAATTATATACATCAATTACTATTGTTCTTTTTTTTTTTCCTTTGTATTTCCTTTTTTATAAACAAAGTTTGTTTTTTTTTTTATTGTTTCCCTTTATTTATTTATTATTTATTATTAATTTTACACATACACAGCCTGATTACATACAATATGGATAATTTGTTGCTGTTTCATAGTTGTTGAGGAGTGTAATAACATTAAAACATTATGTAACTATACTATTAGTTGTCCTAAATTAGGTCCAACTTATAATGCTTAGTAAATATATTTTTCCTCTATAAAGGATAGTAAACATTGTTTGTGTGAGAATAAAGTACATAAAGGTTACATAACTAAACAATTCAAATATGAAAAAATAATTTTTGGTAAAGCATGTACAAAGTTTTTCGCAATGTGTTAAATATGATAAATGTCACCTAGTTTATTCACTTCAATGTTTAGGTGTCTAGAGGTGATAAAGACAAGGAGTCTCAAAGTGGGCACCAGCAGTCATGGCAGGCACAAGGGGATAACTGTATTTCTTGAAGTTGATGAATGGAAGCTTTGGTTTGTTTTGTATGAATTCGGCATTGCAGACGTGATAGCTCACAGAGTAACAAGTTTTATTTTTATAGATAAACTTTATTATTCGTACATTATTACATTAATATTAGTATATAATTAAATATTATACATTTTTATTAGTGGAATATGTGTTTGCTGTAATGTGGGAGAAGGAGGGGTGAAATGTACTCAGCGTTACGAAAATCATAAAAGGGGTACAGATAGGTGAAAAGTTTGGGAGACACTGCTTTAAAACATCGGTTTGTACACCGGGAGCCAAGTCCGATACATTGTAACCATAAACTTCATAGCTGGAGTTTATTTAAAAATAGACCCAACTTTATTTTGGCTTTATAAAATCATAAGTAAATAAGAAAAAAATAAAGAGAGATTTGCATTGGATTGTCTCCCTTTATTTTTGAACATTAGCAAATCGGAAAATAAGCCAATCGCTGAGCACGAAAAGAAATTCGTTAAAAACAAAAAATAAGAAAAGAAAACGAAACGAAACACGAAGTCAACCTTAATGCAAAGCAACAAAACAATTCGTCTGCCGTGCGATAATAAAATATCTAGCGTGGACTTTGGTGCCCAGCAAGCTAGCAACCCTCCACACAGGGGCCCCAAATGTTAAATAGTTCACAGATTTCACCCTTTCATATGAAATATTAATTCCCCTTTTAATCGATTTATGTTTTCAAAGGTGTTAGAATGACCAGAAGATGGGAAAACAAAAAATGACCTCCCATGGGAATAAGGGAGATAAAAGCAGGAGGTGTGAGGGAGAGATGTGGGGACGAGAGGGGGGAAGCGGTGGATCCTCTCAGGAGCGGATCAGGGAAAGCGCCATGTTTATGTCACGTTTTCAGAATGTGAATAGGTGATTCCCGGGCTATGTAAAACATTTGGAGTGCCTAAGAATTGAGTTCGTTGCAGTGTTGGGGATGGAAAAAAGAACTAATAAAAGACACGATCGTTAGAGGAGACTTCTAGGCCTAAAGGGAAGTAAAACATAACTCCCTGTTGTAGTACCTAATAACCAAGTTCATTGCACTGCCAGGGATGGAAAAAAAAACAATGAGCATATCTGATTCAAAGAGAAGGCCTCGCTTCTGACCCGAGCGTCTTTGGATAAAAGCCATCGGTAATAGAGGCGTATAAAATTATACCTGGATCTTTCCCAGACAGAGGCTTGTTCAGACAGGCAGATGGAGGCAGCCCCAGAGTTCATAGAGTTAGACGCGACTCTAAGCACAATTATGAAGACCTTTGATTTGGCTGACGGATTTAACTCTTTAACCCCAGCATGCCTTTACAACTTCCGGCTGAAAGTTAATGGATTGTACGAGTAGAGAAAAAAAAACATGCCGTGTAGATGAAATCTTTAATAAAAGTCGAAGCAACAAAGAAAAAATATGAATGACTTGCAGTGTACTTATTATCCCGAATATTAGCCTTTACTTTCTTCATTTATGAAAACGTGTTTATTTGTAAATTAGAAATTGGTTGTTGTCACAAGGTTTTTTCAATGTTGAATGATGAAATGTCCTTGAGATGCCGGGGATTCAATCTTCTATTAAAATAATTAATTTAATGTCAAACTAGAATTCACTGTAAAAGATTCTTTGTAGAAAATGAAACTCTGGAACTTTATTTGAATAAAACGTAAGTACAGCTTATGTACAATAGTAGATCAACAAGATGAAGTAATAACATAACATAGGCTTCTTTCTTAATAAAACTTAGAGATGTTAGAAAACACAACCTTTCAGTAAGACATTCACGCACAGACTGAAAATCTCACGCAATTACCGTCTCTGGGCGGAAGTTGTCATGTGACTGATGCAACCGACTGATGCAACTTCTAGCCAATAGATTTTAATTTCTATCAAGACAAAGAAAAGCTAAAAATAACTCTCGTGTAATACCAATATAGAAATCAATCCAGAATGGCATATGTGACAGTTGTATATAAAGAATGGAATGTGCAATGTGCATTTATACTATTTTTTTTTAGCATTTTCATCATAGGAATTCTTGGGCCCTAGGCCTCTTTTCTTGCCTCTTTTTTTTTGTTACTTTAGATCGCAAACTAAAAATCCAGAAAGTTGCAAGAAAGGCCTCGGGGAAACATTGCATTGTGAGGGAAGCTGGCATCCACGAAATGGGGCGCCCGAGCAGACATCATCCGATCACTGTATTCAGAAGCAATCTAATCACAGATAGACTACAGCCTTCTTGTAGCTGCATCCGCCACATTCGATATAGCCGCAACACCCAACACTTAAGTGGTATTCTTTGGCGAACCTTTGAAGACTCCTTGTTTACCATTATCTACCATCGTGAAAGGCCGCCCCTAAAATTAACGTCCTTGACCACCTGTGCATAGCTTAGAGTACTAGGTCTAATCCTTGGGACGCCCAGTTCATGCAGGGGGCGGCCTTTCGGGTGGGGGCACTGATTGGACCAATGCTGGTCCTGTTCATAATGTAAGCATTGTTGCCTACGACATGATATGATGACTAAAACTTAATAAATGTTGGGGGCTCCCTTCATACCGTAGCTTGATATTTAGTGGGGTGGTGTCAGGCCTTGATTTATTAGAGTTCGCCTGATTCTGGTGTGATGTGAATACCTCTTCTGGGATTAGTATAATATTCTTGCTTTGTTGATTAAATATCTTTGTACGCACACTAAATTTTGCGGTTACGTATGTGCACCTCTGAATCTACTAAGTACTAAGACCACAACATGTAGATTCACCAATTAACACGAGCGTAGTAGACTTTGTTTTTATTAAACACATATAAAATACCATTCCAATATTATAATCCGAATGAATTAAACCAGTGATGCCCAAACTACGGCCCGCGGGCCAAATCCGGCCCGCGACGTAGTTCCATCCGGCCCGCCGAGCAGTCGGCACAAAGTGTAGAAAATCCCGTCACTCCAAAAAAAAATATATAATGATTGAAAAATCTATCTTTACCTTCATTAGGCCCTCACTTTGACTCAAATAGATTGGTGCCATGACTTTTAACATGTGTACGTTTATGAAATGAGAAAGTAGAAAAAAACTACAAGTGGACTTTGAAGGGTAGAATATAACAAGAACAGTGAACGTATTATTTTTGTGTGTGGAACATGATAATAATTCAAATTATCTGATTTGTAAAGAAAGTGTGCCTGCTTTAAAAAACAAACATACAAATGGATTTTAAAACACACGCAAAAAAGGAGCCATTCTTGAGTAGAGCCGCGAATAAAAGATTGTTAAACTACGCCTAGAAATGGAGTTGCAATGGGAATGTTTACCAAAAAGAAACACGAAAATGAGTCGTTGGTAAAATAGCTACAATGATAATTGTCTTTTACATTTTAAGTAAGACCTGAATCCATTTTCCGACGTCTAAAAACAAAGATCAACTTCAAATATCCCTTGAAGAGAGCCATCGGTTTATAATAACATTGGTTGAGGTGAATTTCATTTCGTTTTTTTTTTTACCTTTTCGGTCATGTGGCCCGCGACACGAGTGTCGGAATCGAAAATGGCCCGCAGGTCTAATTAGTTTGGGCATCACTGAATTAAACAAATGCATACTTAATAATACTATCTTCTTAAACACAAATCAGGGCATGGACTAACTCTTGCGCGTGTGGTCTGCCCTAGTCATATGAAAAACATATCAGGAGGACACCCACTTATCAGGAGGACACCCACTTACCAGGAGGACACTCACTTACCAGGAGGACGCCCACTTATCAGAGGACGCCCACTTATCAGAAGCACCCACTTATCAGAAGCACCCACTTATCAGAAGCACCTACTTTCATCAACATGGATCATGTTTCCATGATTTCAACAATTGAAGGCGGAACCCAACGTAGAGTAATTTTCAGCCTTCCCTCCCTCTCAAATCTCAATCTTGATAGAGGTCTCACTCCCACAAGACCTTCTTACAAGTCTGTCTCTCACTCTCCCCGATATCGATACCAAAAGCCATTATAAGGGTTTTCCAACCAGTAAAGCGCTATTTACCTTAGCAGCTGACAACTTGAGAGCGAGTCTAGAAGACAGTGGACAATGCCACCCTCTACGTTCTTCTTTTCAATCAAAAAAGTCAGTAAAGACATTATTTGAATAAATGAACAACAATAAAAAAGGAACAGGAAATGAAAGAATACCTGTACCTTAGCTAACTAAATTTGTAGCACTATTTCGTAATTAAAATTAAAATGATTACACATTATTCTATTTGTTCTAATGTTTTACCAAATGTTGTAGCCGTATTTAATCTTTTTAGCTCCTGGTACGTTGAGAAGTGAACAAAGTTTCCACTTCATATTTGATTTAACCACAGTCGTAATTTTGTTTCTAAGCACTTTACATAATTACTCGCAGTTGTGACAATTTTGCCTTTACTTTGAAGTTTCAATTGAAATCTTGCAGGTGACCAGAGAGATCAACTACAAATACCAGATCCTGATCCCATTCGTCAGTTTGGAAATTTTCAACAGGTTCACCTTTATTGCTCAGAAACAATACAATTTCCTCTCGCAGTGCAAATAAGATCTCTTCAATACTTTATGCCAGGAGATCCAGAGGACTTATATGTAGTGGGGAACAGAATTAAATTCGTGTCCAATGTCATCCAGAAACATTGGTACTTGGCGATGATTTAAACTACGGGCACGAATAAAATTGAGAGCGACTGAAACTGGTCTTATGACATGTTGGAACTGTAATTGCTGTGCGCAGAATGTTTCTTGGTGCACTGAAAATGAGCAAATTTAAAATTAGCACGTCTCTCTTATTTTTGCAAGTAACTTTACATTAAAACCATTTCATTTCATGGTTGGTGTGCCATCCGTTGTTAGAATAGCTACCTTTACCAAAGATAACTTGTACTGTAATATCACTTTCTGTTATTTCTAAAGACATCCTCGCTTGTTGTGGTTTTATGCATAGAACATGCCTCAAGTAGCTCCTCATGTATCTCAAAAATTCCTGTCACAGGCCCTTATGAATATAGTCAACTGTACTACACCCGTTACATCACTTGACTTGTGGAGAGCAATTAAAACTAATTCAAAATCTTAAATTTTTTACGCAATCTGACATACTTATCATTTATTCTATATGCCACAATGTTCCTATTTAACTCTATTTCTGTGAATGCTTTCACCTTTTCTGGAAAAATTACTTCGACTCTAACGATACACTCCTTCACATTCACTAAATGATTTGCTATGGCTTGGAATTAAGTTTGACAAAATGTAGCTTGCTTTTACTGCAGACTCACTCTCGTTGTTCAGTTTAACAAATACTATTTTTCAATTCATGTAGCTGTCATCTCTTATTTTCTAGCGTTACCGTTTAACATTATTTTGATAATTTTTTAGGTGGCAACGCGTGCCGCATGCGGCCCCCGAACGCCGTGTTTGACATGCCTGCTTTACAGTAACACACAAGACAAACAGGTTAACGTATCCAAGTCCAGACCATATTAATACTATTGAGCAGTGAAGGTTATTGAAAGGTTGTATTTAGTTCATAACAGACAAAAATTAAAATGCAAATAACGAAACTGTTATCTACTGTTTACTCATACAATTAATTCAAGTATTTCTATTAGTCAAAAGACATTGAAATATTAAAGAAAAAAATAACACTTGAACCAAAATAACTTCAAATAAAATTCATCATATAGAACACTTTCACAATGAGTAGGCTAATGTAATATAAATGTTTTTATTTTTTGATGAAAAAAAAACAAAAAAAACAACACATAAGATTTAAATGAAACGCTGTACAGACAATTTAAGAGTTACCTCCCTTTAATAGATTGCATTGTTATTTTGCTCGGGCACCAGGAATAAATTATAAGTAAAATAAACATGATTTAGATCTAATTAAATTAATGTAAAAATGTGACGCATTTGAGCATCCCCTTACTAGGCATAGTCAAAGTATGCAGTTGATGAGGTCCAAGATTGTTAAATCAGGGCTCGCGAGCCGCATGCGGCTCCTTCGGTGTGAAGCTGCGGCTCTTTAGTTCTACACGCAATTATTATTAATTTTATCGAAACATTTTTTAAAGTAGTTCTGAATAGCTTAATAAGGTTAGGCACATATTCTATCTCTCAGTTTCAATTCGCCTTCGACGCAAGACTACGTGCCTTGGCTGTGCCGTGAATTTTGTTGTTTCAAGTAAACTAGTCGACCGGCGGCATAGCATACGCCGCTATTTTCCAGGGCAGGCCTTAGGCACTGCAACATATGCGACCGCAGTGAGTCCCGCACTTTCATTGGACCCGTGCTAATTTTTTAGGTGTATAAATTATTAAATTAAGTTACATGAAGTTAATTCCTTTTTCCAGTCTATATTTATTTATGTCTATGCTATTTTGTGAATGAAAAGAGTGCGGATTTGGATACACCATTTTCATTCACACCTTGCTGCGCCATTGGATCTTCCCATTTACTTGTTATAAGTGAATTCATGAATAAAAAATACTACAACATATGCGACCACAGTGGGTCCCGAACTTTCTTTGGACCCGTGCTAATTTTTAGGTGTATAAATTATTAAATTGAACCATTTTATAAAACATAACAGATTTCCCGCGGCCTCTTAATTTACCAGGAGCCCCCTGGAAATCTCCTGAAATGTTATTAAATGCTATGCCGCCGGTCGAAAAAGTCCTGGAAATTTCCGGACATTATTAAAATCTTTTTAAAGTAAAAAAAAAATATGCTATGCTATTTTGTGAATGAAAATAGTGCGGATTTTGGATATATTATTTCCCATTCACATCATGTTGCACCATGGGATCTTCCCATTTGCTTGTTATAAGTAAAGCGAATGCGTGAATTCATGAATGAAGAATACTATGAATGGAGCTAAAAATAATGGCTAATTGACCTTAATTTACGCGATATTAAGAATATAGCTGCACTCATGTAACAATGCTTTAGAAAAACAAATTTGAATGTTAATTTGATTAAATGGACTATAATTAGTATGTTCATGTGCTAAAGCATAAAACTATACTTGCGAAGAGAAGTTCTATAATCTTCTTAGAGTTGAATTCGAGTTTTAGATCTAGATCTAGATCTAGGAATAGAGAGATGAGTTACCTTTCGTAATCATGTCTAATGAACGAATGTGCGTAATTAAAGTACTTTCTAAAGTGAAACCTGAGAGTATACTCTATCCGTGTATTGTTGTTGTTCTAGTTTCAATAGTCTAACGACACAATAATGTGGAAATACTTTTAATATTATGACAATAATCTGAGAAGAAGAGATAATTATATAAACACCACTTTCATTCACAAAATAGTGCGGATTGGGATGCACCAATTTACATTCACACCGCGTGCGTGCGCCATGGGATCTTCCCTATTTACTTGCCGCTGGCATGTTGTGTGTTTGAACTTTTGTGTGTTTGACCTCTTACTTAGAGGATTATATATATAGATGAGTTAGAAACGATTATCTTCTCAATCTTATATGCAATCTACAAGTAATGCCAATCGGGCAAGCTTTGTGGTACCACTAGAAATGGCACAAAAAGGCAAAACATTTATAGATGTTGAGTATGTCAAAGACTGCTTCCTACGTGCATCTGAAGAACTGTTTCGCGATTTTAAAAACAAACCACCCAAAAATCTTGAAAAAAATATCAAACACACGGCACAAGTTGCTCATTTAGTCAGTTATATGTCTTCTTATGGTCCAAAAGAATAACTTAAAGATTGCTACCTCGGGACAAACTGGAGGGAATGATATAGTGTTTATCGTACAATAATACATTGAAAACAATAAGATCAATTAAATTAAGTCTTTTCAATAGCAACTGATGGAGCCAGAAATATGACTGGAAAAAAAAAGGGTAACAACAATTCTTCATAACAAAATAAACCATGAAATTCTTACGTTTCACTGAATAATACACCCAAAAAGAACTCTGTACCCAAAACGATTCAAACCAAAAATAGTTGACATAATGAATTCGGCAATCAAGATTGTTAACAATATCTTGTCCAAATCAACCTACCATCGTCAAATTAAAGAATTCTTAAACAAAATGGAGACTCAGTATTCTGAGATCCTTCTTCCTAATAAAGTGCGAGAGCTTGCCAAATGTAAGGTGTTGAGACGTTTTGCTTTGTGCTTGAATGAAATAAATACTTTCCTAAATGATAAAGGCATTAATCTCCCTGTATTAGAAAACGACAAATATTTGCAAACATTTTATGGTTGATATAAAAGAGAAATTAAATGAGCTGAAACTAAAACTGCATGGAAAGGAAAAACCCATCCTATGTTTTGGTAGAAGAGTTGGTTTGTTTTGAAGAAAAAATAATTCTTTTCGCAGAAGATATTGAGAGTTAAGTCACTTCATTTTCAATGTCTAAAGCAGTATCGCAATAAAATTAGAGC
>JADKLZ010000130.1:10443050-10453439 GCA_021533235.1 Biomphalaria straminea
CTATCTATTTATCTATCTATTCATCTATCTATCTATCAAAAGGTGTATCAATCAATTAATCAATTTATGAAAACATCAATAAATCAATTAACATATCCCTCCATATTTTATTCGTTCTGTCCGTCCCGTGTGCCCGTCTATGGATTAAATTACATAGTCTTCCTGTATATATCATGTGCCTTAATGTTACCAACTTAAAGACAACATTAATCCTATAACTAAATTTAGATAAAAAGATGCTGTATTGGCATAAGTCTCAACTAACATTCGAGCATTGGTTGTTAGGGAATCGTATTCACCAAGTCCACGTGACCCGGTGTGTTCAGTGTTCAGATCTTGTCCCTAAGAAGAACCATAACTCTGAGCAAACACAAAAATAATGTTCCGTTGCTTAATAATGTTCTTGCAAAAGACAAAGAGAATAGAATATTATAAATGATGAGACAGAGAGAGAGAGAGAAAGAGAAAGAGAGAGAGAGACTGTGGGTATGAAAAAGGAGGGGGGGTTGAAGTCACAAGAGAAGCCAAATGTTTGAGAAATAGGATCACATCGCGAAGGGTTGCTGTGAAAACCGAGAAATGCGTTGCGCGCGCGCGTGTGTGTGTGTGTGTGTGACTGCGCGTGCATCCTCAGCTGCATATGGGTGTGTTTGGTTTTTGTTTTGTCAAGATGATTAAAAAGAGAGAAAGGGGGGGGGGAAGAAATGGAGGGACGAGACGTTGAATGGGGGGGCGGGGAAGTATTTAGGGTTAACGTTGGTTGAGGGTTTAACAATAGACTGTATTAAAAAGGGGCGACAATTATTTTGGCACAAATGTAACAATTGTTGGTATTGTTAGGGATGTAGTGTCCCTTTAAAGCCTGTCTTGGCATTATTCTGTCTTAACTTATAAATTAAAGACGTCACAAAAATAAGATATTTACATGCGACGCATATCCACGTGTAAATCTAATGACGCATGTCAATTAAAGGCTTTAACAACTAATAAGCCATTAGTTTTCCATGCTGATTTACAGACCGTTTCCAAGCCCTACTTCTTGCTTATAGTAATCATTGATCTTAACTTATGGAATAAGAAATCAAACTATACGTTTGCTCTCTATTAGCTTGTTAGGGTGTGTTATTTTATTTTTATTTTATTTCTAAGTTACTTGTAATAGTCAATTGTAATATGTAAGTATGTGTAAGTTAATTGTAATATGTAAGTATGTGTAAGTTAATTGTAATATGTAAGTAATTGTAAGTTACGTGTTACGGTGTTACCCTAACTAAATGTGACTATTTATACTCTATAAGCTTTCAGCTCTATTATAATGTGATGTTCCAGAGGTGCTTTATTATATTTATTTTAAAATACCTTTCAGCTCTATTGTGATGTTATGTTTCAGAGGTGCATTTCGGTTTACTTTGGCAGTAGTTCTAGAATCGTTGCAATAGGTATGATCAATTAACTATAGAGAGATACATATAAATGAACTGGTAAAAAGATGTTCTTATATCACTATCACATAGAATCCCTTATGATTTATAGATAGGCTCCTATCAGGAATTTCTTTATGAATGGCTCAAATCAACTGAAGGTGGGCGGGGTTCGAACACATTTACATCACATCGACATTCTGAAGTATACATCTAATACCCTCTTTCGTGAGCATATGAAGTGCTATACTCTAGTGATCATTTTAAGTTACTTTTATAATTCGAAAAATGGTTTCAGATTGCATCAGTTTTATATATATATGCGTTGCCGTTTTCAGGATAAAGATATTTTGACTAAATGACGATAGATCAGTTACTATTACAGGGATTACACAATGGAATCTCTTCTATTAGCAAAAAAATAAATTCATATGTTGTACATATATGGGGAACATGCACATTTCAAATTAATTACAAAAAAATAGTCTTAGCAAAAAAAAAATATTTTTTTTTTAAATTCATGTTGTACATATTTTAGGAACATAGGAATTACAAGAAAAATGAATGAGGATTAGAGAGCAATAAAAGGGAGATAATGTGACTATCCGGCTCACTCACCTACATAGTAACTGTGCTTGAAGCGAGTCCATCGCGTGACAAGCCCGTGTAACAGTCGCTCAACAGGTGAGACAGCCTCATGTGTGTACCTGAAGAGACACTATCAGCCAGGCAGTGGCACCAATGGAATAAGGTCACACCATCGTCTGCAAGTGATGCCATCTGATACTCTGGAGTAAAACATGTCCAGGGATCGAAAAAAACAACAACGTTGATTGACCTCTGAATTTAAAAACAAAAAGAGTAATCAGCAACAGAAGAGTTCGATGAAACAAAGAGAGATAACTCAGTATTCAACTTATCCTCCATCAGTCATATAAGACCAAAATTGAATGAAGAATAAAAGTCTCAATTTTAATGTTCGGTGTTTCATTTTATGCAGATATTGTAAACTATAAATAATTCAGATGGCAATTATAATATATAGTTCCAAAGTTACCACACATCTCCACATTTAACCTTATATACATAAAGTGTAAGTTGAATCTTCTATTTCGTGACCTAAATTCACATTTGAATACATGAACCGGAACCTGGAGGATCTAACATAAATACTTTCTTAACGTCGGGACATGTTTGCAAGCTCATAGTAAATTAATAATCTTTTTTTTTTATTTCCTCTCGCGTGAGATTAATTTGACTTAAGGCAAGAAGATCGTCGGATTTAATTAAACATCTCGTCCATCGAGCGCAAACTTAAAAAAAAAAAAAGCATTGTGATGCGTTTTGAAAAAAAAAAAACAGTTGGCACATTACGGAATTAACAGACTTGACGATGGCTTGAAGATTCGACTCGCATCCTTGTGTGTGGGTGGATGTGTCTCAAGATAGTGGGTCCACCAAATTGAAATAGCGAAGTTTATAAATTAGAGTACTCGTTTCAATAAGCGCAGCTTCTTGGTAGTTTGGTGGTGTGTTACGTTAGTAGAATGATTCTCTGACTCGTGGTCTGTAGGAGAATGTATCCGCCATACAGTCACGTGAGGCTACGGAGATACTCCCATGAAGATGTATCGATCTGGTGAAGGCACTAGGCGCGACAGGCTTGAGAAGCAAGAGTCACACTACGTTACCTACGAGCGGAGTCCAACTATCGATGATATTTCAAACAAAAAAAAATTAGTTGATAGAGGCCACATGTTATCACCGCTTACGCCAAGACAATACTGAATGGTAAAAGCAAGGACTGCGTCGTGATAGCTGGTCAGGAAGAACGCCCAGAACACACAATCTCTTTACAATCTCAAGTTCACATTTACTGGCACGAAAACTTTCCCGGTCAAGCCGTTGTTTCCAGCGGCAGGGCGCAGCGCCAGACTGGCGGCCTCCTTCGTGTTAGGACTGGCATTGGACAGGGCGGCGACGTCGCTTGCTGATGAGGCAGTGATTGTGGGAGGGGACGCGCGGGGACAGACTTGGTGACAATCGCTGGACACAGCCAGGAGCATTAAAACAATGGAGTAGAAATCATCTCGCGCTCAGCCTTAAAGTTGGTCAATGCGCATTGTGGCTAGTCCAGCCGGGTTTACAATGAGATCGAAATGTCCATTTCTCCCCCACCTTCCCGGGCGTTAAAGGCTAGTAAGATAGAAGTTGCAGCGGTGAGGAGTATAACAGGAAACTTATAATTAATTATTGGCCTAACTCATAGAGCGCTCGGCTGAAAAATAATCTGGGTTTTTATTTTAGAGTTCTGGGTTCGAGTCACTGGCGTATCCAGGGGGGGGGCGGTAGGGGCGATCGCCCCCCTCACTCGGTTCCGTTATTCCGTACACCAGATACATCAAAAAGCAAGCTATTTATAGATTTTTCCGCCATTTATGAAAATCTCTATAAGATATAAACACCACAAAAATAGGTTCTAGATTGTTTAATTCTTTTTTTTAACGTGATTAACGTCTAGATTGACATCCGTTATCCTTGTGCTTAGTCTGATAGGTTAAAAGAAAGTCACTCCATTGGAACATCCTGATTGTTCAAAACACACCGGTGAAAACAGACCACGAAAGCAGGGTCAGAAATAACATTTCTTAAAGATTACAACCAAGAAAAAGTTGTAACTGTTGGTTATGGAAATGAATTCACGCTACATTAAAACCTATGTAAGTGTATATGGATCTAACTGCCGCCATTGTTTTGTTGTTTTTTTTTTGGGAGGGGGGGAGGAGTCTTGAATAATTCTGCGTGGGAGACCTGGCGAAGTCAAGGGGAAATAACTATATTAAACAATGACCGGTCTATCTGGACGAAGCCCCTTTTGCATTCGGTGCTAATTATATCCTTTGGGGATTTCCCACAATCGATACACGACGGCTGAGGGAGAGAAAAGGGGGGGGGGGGCAGGAGTCTGGTGGGAAAAGTAAAATGTTTTGTTTTTTTTTTTCCTTTAACGTGGCTTTGGTTGGTTGTGTGAGGTTGGGGGGGAGCAATGGAGGAGGGGTGCCCTTAAAGAATGCAGAAGTGTAATTTCGGTATTAATGCACAGGGAGAGCACTTTGACCCTAGAGATAGCAGAATGCATCCCCCTTTACGCTCCCCACCCCAAATGAAAATGCAACGACTTTTGATCGTGTTTGAACGACTCTGGGCCCAAGCGTCGGTTTACATTTCGAGGGATTAGGTTTTGGTGCGGAACAGCACACAATTTACTAAGTTATTAGATCTAGATCTACGTATTAACGGCAGCGTGCCTACATATGGGTTCAAAAAGGGGAAAAGAACATTGGAGCGATTTTGATAAATTGAGTCTTTGATGTATCCGGCTTACAAAACAAAAAATATTTTAAGCCAAGTATCTTAACAAACATTTTTTTACTTTTTTAAATTATTATTATAGCTTTTATATAGCGCTACTTTCATGCTTATAGCATGCTCAGAGCGCTTTGGTCCAATCTCATTTGTGGACCAGTGGGGGGAGGGGTATCTAGGAGTTGCCTTTAGGCGCTCAGTAAACACAATTCTGCCCAAGTCGAGCCCCCTTTTAGGTAGTCAAGCCAAGCTCAAGCGCACTTAGCCTCTCGACCACGTTTCCCTTCTTTTAATACAGAGCGGTAAAGCGCTTGGCTTCCGAACTGAGGGTCCCGGGTTCAAATCCTGGTGAAGACTAGGATTTTTAATTTCGGTATCTTTGGCCGCCTCTGAATCCACCCAGCTCTAATGGGAACCTGACGTAAAAGTAAAGGCTGTTGGTCGTTGTGCTGGCCACAAGACACCCTCGTTAACCTTGGGCCACAGAAGTTTGATGACCTTTACATCATCTGCCCTATAGACCACAAGGTCTGAAAGGAAAACTTTTCTTTTAACTTTAATATAACAAAATCAAAACTCTAAATTCTTTTACTTTTCGTGTTAATAATTACAAAGTTTAAATCAAATCACTCTGTCTTTCATCTGTCTGGTAAAAAGTGTGTACGCATTCATCTCGGTGAAGACTGGGGTTTTTGTATACCGGGATTTTTAGAGCGACCCTGAGTCCACCCAACTCTAACTTTATTTGGGGAAAGTAAATGGTGGGTGGTCATTATGATGGCCACGTGACACCCTGCTCATTAACCGTTGGCCAAAAAAAAAACATATGACCTTAACATCATCTGCCTTATAGATCAAAAGATCTGAAAGAGAAACTCTATATTACAGATAACAATGTAAATCGGATTTTGAACATCAAAATGGAAACGACGAAAGAATTATTAATTTTCTGTTTTATGAACTTTAAAATAATTATCTGGAATTTTTATTATTATTGTTATAATTGTTGATTTGGTGTTAGAGACAGGATAAAACTCTTAAAATGTTATGATGTTGGATTCAGATTGTTCACTCAAGTACGAGAATTGCCCTTTTATGTAACTATTCGTCATTTCTAAGTGTATATAGTTATGCTACTGAAACTACTGGAAGTACAAAGGCATAGCCCTCGGCACCAAAATCAGACTCATGCGCTCCCTGGTCATGGCCAAAGTTTTTGTGACTCTTGAACCCTGACCCCAGAGATAGAGATGAGAGAGATTAGAGACAGGGCTACCTCAGCAATTAGATCCCATGATGAACTGCTAACTATCGTAAAAAAAAAAAAAAACGCAAGCTAAAAACCTCTGTCCATATTACAAGGTCTTCGGGGCTCGCAAAGACCTTGCTTCATGGTCCATAAAAGAATGGACGGGGCTGCCATTGAAAGAGGTTTTAAGGATGGCCAAAGACGGGAATGTAGAAAGACGGTCGACAAATATTGAATGGTGCCCCAACGATCCAACAGACTAAGGGATAGGTAAAGGTAAATGTTATGGTTATGATGAAGTCGAGGGGGGGGTCTCTGGTGGGATGACAAGGAATATGAACTTCGGAATTTTTAGGGCTATCTGAGTAATGGACACCTGACATACTTTTGTTGGTTGTGGTGCTGGCCACATGATACTCTCGGTAACAATCAGCCATAGAAATCATCTACATCATCTGCCCCCATAGATCGCAAGGTCTGAAAGGGTTACTTTTTAACTAGTAGTTATTATGCGCCCCCCCCCCCTTTTTTATTTCCTTTTTCAGAATATTATTTTAGTATAATTCTGTTTACAAATGTTGAACGAACGAATGCAGTGTATCACATGACTACGCAACTTGGTTGCGCATTGTATTTTCTCCATTATCATCATTTCCTGTCGATACGCAGTCCTACCTATGACCTATATATTGTGCCACTACCGTTTTCTCTCGGTGGTCGGTTTAAGTTCTTTCGCCATCTTCGCCTGTCCTCGGCAGTAGATTTGATAGAGATGTACATTTACTTATTCGCCCGATGTCCAGTCACCCTGAAGCAGCAATTTGGTGCAGAAAGAAAAATTAGATTGGTCTTTGAGCTGATAAAACAAACAAGCGTTAGCTCTGAGCCCAACTACAGTACAGTGGCGTAGCTAGGATTTTGCCACCGTTTGAGGGACGAAGGGCTTTGGGACCCCCTGCGTTTTGCGTAATATTTTATAGTTAATTTAAACAAAAACACTTATTTGGCCCCCCCCCCCCCCCAAAGTTGGGGGTCCGGTGGGATTTTGAAATTCTTCCCCTACTTCTTCCCTACCTTATTTACGCCTCTGTTAATGTAGGATTCTCTCTTTTCCTGTTCTAACTTCATCAAAATAAGGGAGAGATACACACTAATAGGCTTCACCGTGATGCTTCCATTTATTAACAGCGTGTATTACTGACTTAATTTTTTAATGCACTGTACAACATACAAAAAAAAACTTAAGTTCTATAGACGTCTATGTGCTAAGGCCCTATTTTTTTAAAGTTATAAATAAACTTCCCAAGTTCTTGTGGTGATCTAGAAGGCCATGTCCTGGACACGAGTTTGAAGATTCTAAAATACAATGGCCTGGCGGTGTCACACACAGGCCCGCCCACCAGGACTAGGAAATTGCTAGTAGCCACTGTGGCGTTGGGAGAGAGAGGGGCGCCGTGGGAACGAGAGGGGAGGAGAGGGAGCGAGTATCGCTGACAGAGTGGACTTGTAATTAAAATAGATTACCTCGGACAGACTTTAATGTAGGGCAGACTTCAATTTCTTCACAGACTTTAAGATAGAACATATTTCTATGTCTTCACAGACTTTAATATAAAACAGAATTCTATGTCTCCACAGACTTAAATGTAGGGCAGACTCGGGGCGTAGCTAGGAATTTTCCGTCGTTTGGGGGCCAGGGGGGCTTGACCGCTTTGGGGCCCCTGCATTTTGCGTAATAGTTAATTTTTAATGTAAAAAACACTCATTTGGGCCCCTGGGGGGGGGCTCGGGGGAACTCCACTGAGCAGACTTCTATGTGTCCACAGACAATGTCACGGTTAACTTCAGACTTTAAAGGCTCGACAGACTTCAATGTTTGGACATAGCATTAGGGGGGGCCGCCCCCGCTGTGTTATTTATTATATGATGTTTTAAACACCAAGAAAAAAAAATGTTGTTACATGCCTGCTAAAGAGATATAATATCCCATAATTTTAGCTTTAGTAACTCGTGAAGATATTGTGGAAGCAACTCTATAAATATTAATCCTTTTTTTTTTTTGGTGCATCCATTCGTTAAAGGTGGCCTCAGCAATGACCTGCCACGTTGAAACTTGTGGGCAGTGGAAACCAATAGCTATTTGCACTGACCTGTAGCGACGAGCTATTCGTCTCCACTGCCCACAGGTTGTGACGTTGCAGTTCAATGTTCAGGCCTGCTATGACGCTTGGTCTCAATCCAGTTGTCAAAATGCGGAAGAATCGTAAAGTAAAATGTTTTCATTAATCATAGAATAATGTATGTGCATCTTTCCAGTACTGTAAATGTCTAAGCTCCTTTGCATTTAGCACTTGTTCTCCTTGTAATACGGTTACCACAACACCCTATACGTTGGATTCTGTAGCTGGGCAATAACTATAATATGACCAGTGGTCAAACTATTTTTTTTTTTTTTTGCGTTACACATACGGCATTCCTTATTTAGTCAAAGCGGTCTATTCGGCTGTTGTAAAAATCAGCCGTTTGGCCAACTGTTAACGGGGATGTTTTTTGGTCAGCACAAAGATCAACAAAGCTTTTCAAGTCGTTTTTATTTTTTCATATAACTTTTCTCTTTATGTTTCTATGTGTATTTTTAGCACATTAAATTTGGATGTTTTTCATCGTCTGCTTAAAGTCAGGTCCATTGTTGCTACTGAATTTACATTACTTTTTTTTTTCTGAAATCTCTTATTCCGCTAGGTTTCCTTAGATTTATGACTTTTACAAAAATACTCTTTGGAATTTGGCCTTCATACTCATTTTTTCATTTTTTTACTCATCTATAATGTCGTTAGTGCTTAACAATATTGTCTCGAAGTGATAATGTCTCTCACGATTTGAATAAAATACCAAGAAGGGAAAAAAATATTAACAAAATTAACACAATTC
The DNA here is from genome assembly GCA_021533235.1 of Biomphalaria straminea. Taxonomy (NCBI): domain Eukaryota; kingdom Metazoa; phylum Mollusca; class Gastropoda; family Planorbidae; genus Biomphalaria; species Biomphalaria straminea. The sequence continues at coordinate 10,452,018 of JADKLZ010000130.1, forward strand.
AAAAAGCTATAAGACTTCAGAAATGATTTTGTTTTTGCTATTCCTACGTAAAACCATACTGACCTTTATTACATACAATAATTTTATCTGACTGTTTAAAAACTTTAAACTGATCTTCCAAAGTTCCAATTCTCATTCAAGATTGCTGTCCGAACGAGATGTAGAAAATTGATTCCCTATTTCCCCTTCTCCAATGGGTATCAAATTTCTCCTGTGAGATGAGTTATCTTCCTTTGTGTTTCTTCTACCGCGGCTTTTGTTTTTTAAAGTCAGTTTATTAGTTCTAAATTATTGTCACAAAAAAAAAAAAAACTAGCTATGATAAATAACCTGAATAGCTAGGGCTACTGTTCCAAACAAGACATTTCGAAGTAGAAAATCTTTCTTTCATTTCTAGACACGTTGACAAAGGGAATGGGTTGGGTTTGGACGGGGAAGTTCTATGAATGATTAATTCAAAGGTTAGCACTGTTATTATGAAATCATTAAACGGCGTCAAATGACAGTCGAGTCTCAATAGTCGCCTATCCGCTAGGGAGACACAAGCCGCTCATATATACCATGATTGAATCTAATCCAAGTTTTCTTTACCTTGTTTGAATCTAATCCAAGTTTTTTTTTTCTTTCGCGCTATCTTTGTCAGGAGCTTAATTCCAGGAGCTTAATTCATTAAAGGCCACGTTAGAAGAAGATCATCTGCCATTTCTCTGAGATTATGGCTTTGAGTCACGTGGTTTCAGAGCAGACGACGTAGTGACGTCTATGACAAGGCAATGGTTGGCCGGCCAATGGTCTATTTTGTTGTATCTTTTTTTTTTTTCTCAACAAATGTAGAATTTTAAATAAGTAATTAGAGATTTTTTTGGGCTCCAAGGGGAGGTAAAATCAACGTAGTGACAGGCGTGTGACAGACACAGGATGCGCTAGATCCGATTTCGGAGAAAAAGAGGATTCTATCTTCTGGCTACCTGGTCAAGGTACTTGGATGGCGAACGTGTGACTTCAATGAAGATTGTTTCTTTTAATATTAAATAATGCTAGCGAAATATATGTTTAAAATCATTTTTAATAAAGAAAGCTTATCTAATGGTAAGAACACGCACTTACAACTATATCTCTAAAAATTTAAAAGTTATTTCCCTTATTAACATATCAAAAAAAAATTAGTTACCAATAATGAATTGAATAAATGACAATTTTTTATTTATTTCCCACACCTGTTGTCTCGCTGAGACCCTGGGTCAAACCCTGTTCGCCACCATCTCCAGCCGTGATTAGAAGGGGTTTTGGGCTAAGATGAAAAGACTTCATTCAGGAGGAACATCCGAAACATGCAAAGCAAACAAAAAGCAATGTGAAAAATTGACCAAGCGTGTTTACCTACATCCATTATTGGATTAATTATTACATTTTTCATATTTA
>JADKLZ010000130.1:10460928-10485044 GCA_021533235.1 Biomphalaria straminea
GGGGGCGAAATATAAATAATTAGTATATATTATTAACACAAGTAATAAGTTCGTATACCAATTGGTGAATTCTAAACTAAAATTTGTCCGCCCCCCACCCGAAATTGGCCGCCCCCCCACTCAAAAGCTTATGGGGGGGGCGAAATTGATGCCACTTCCCCCTCCCGACCCCACCATATCGGTCAACATACTAGAGGGGGGAGGCGAAATAATCTAAAAATATAGAGAAATATAAAATAATTAGTATATATTATTAACATAAGTAATACATTCATATATCAATTGTGTGAATTCTATACTAAAATTCGTCCGCCCCCCCTCGGGAGGGGGTCGGCCGAGTGGGGCGGTGCGATCGCCCCTACCGCCTCCCTCTGGATCCGCCAGTGAAATCAATGGTCTTTAAGGATTATGTGAAGTCGATCTTCAGGCATAAGAAAACGTGTGATCACTAGTTGTTGTTTTTTTTAAATGAGTAGCCTACAATCCATGAATTATGATTACCCATACTGCCAAGATACTGATTGATGATATGAGTTTAACGAAGACCCGATAAGAAACTTTTTTTTTTGATAATATATAGGCCTACTACAGACTATCACTGCTGCTCTAAAACGTCGTTAACAACAGATTTCCATAAGACGCTGTCACTATGTCACATGTCATCCTTTCCATCTTGTTCCAGGTGTAACCTAGCTTTTAAAGTATCCCAAAAGATATCTTATATGCTAAGCTTTTGGAGGGAGTCAGACCCAAAGGCTGCCCAGGACTAACCTATAGAGATGCCCTCAACCGAGACAAGAGAGCCACAGGCATCAACGAAAGTATGTGGGAAGAAATGGCCACAGACCGGAGTGCATAGAGACAGACTGTGCGTGCTGGGACAACCCTCGCTGAGAACAAAAGAATTGAAGCGGCCTTAAGAGGAAAAAAAGAAAGCTGTCCTGTCCGCTAGCCCTGAATCAGATGCATACACGTGCATGAATTGTGGCAAAGTCTGCTGCTCTAGAATTGGATTGATTAGTCACACCAGATTCTGCCCCGTTTCAAGAGGCAACCAAAAACAGTGACTCACCTGGGCGCAACCATTGTCTTTTGAGACAAAAATGAGCCATATATATAAGGTGTTCGCCTCTAGTTCGAGTCACAAGGTGCTTTTTTTTTTGGACACCCTCTCGACCTCTTGACTTGTGGGTTCCATTGGTTCGGGCCCCCCACAAACCCCCCATTTGTTTGCCTAAGTACCGAAGGCTGATGTGGTGCTGAAAAGGAACATGTTGGTGTTCCCCCCGGGGTTCTCGCCCTTTGGCCTCGCTTCCAATTCGAGTGTTCTGTGATACGAGATGTAATAGGGATGTAGTAATTTACATCTGCTTGGATCTTTCCCAGACAGAGTAACACCTTTAGTAAAATCACTAAATTTTGAAAGCCTTCAGGATAGAAGACCTAAAAGTAACGTAGCAATAAAACACTGATCCAAAATACAAAAACAATAAAATACTCAGAAAGACTCAAAGATAAAGGCACAATCCTCGTTCCATATGCTAGGACAAATTTGTACAAACTTACTACAAACGCTCCTTCTTCCCTAGTGCTATTAGAGCATGGAATGAGTTGCCTGAACTAGCAAGGAAAACCAGTGACTTGGCGGAGTTTAGATCATTGGTTAATATGCATGACTAAATGCATGACGCGTAGCACGTAATCATCTTCTTTTTTGAAGTAACGTCTGTATAATATATAGACAAGATAAGATAAGAGGTTTGTTTGTTCAGAGTCTCAGACAGGCAGATAGAGGCAAGCTTCCATAGTCCTGGAGCTCCAAGAGTCTTAGACTCAACTCTAAGAACACTTACAAAGAAGAAGAAAAAGAAGAAGAAGAAGAAGAACACTATTGTACATCACCTTCTCGCTCTTTAATGGCGGAAAAAAATAAAACCTTGAAGTTCAACCCATTTTCAAAGCCTCCTACACTGCACACGAACTGTCCCAATGTCATACTACACATTGTCATTCATAATCACTTGTTTGTATGTGTGTGTGTTTTACAATGATTATGCATGATGTGTATTTCAGAGTGTTTGTGCACGCGCTTTCTCGATTCTCTCTCGTCTGCTTGCATGAGAGGTCGTCGTAATGTTCCGTGTTGGAACATGCAAGGTTACGATGACTCGGGCGTCCAAGTTTTTTTTTCCCGCCTTATTGTAATTTAGTTAGAGCCCCCGTCACGTGTTCAGACCCTCGCCAATACTCGCCAGCAGATTGGGAATAGAAACGGAAAAAAAGGAAAGGAGTTCAAGATAAAAATTGGGAGCCACTCCAGGGAGCTGGTATTGCCGATATGATACAACAGTGCAGTGGTTCTCATCTTTCACAGACTGTGAGATCATACTAAGCCAAATGACTTTTAAAAAAAACTGAGGAATTTTCTATGACGCAATAGAGGAGTGGTTCTCAACTTTCACAGTATGAACCACCATTCAAAGACAAATCTCTATATGAACTGATTCAATAAGTAAAAATATGAATTTTCTATGACGTAATAGAGGAGGGGTTCTCAACTTTTAGAGACTGAAACATCCTTCAAAGTCAAATCACATTCGAGCCAATGCAATAACTAACGATATGAATTGTTCTATGACGCAATAAAGGAGTGGTTCTCAACTTTATCAAACTCAGACCTTTCCAAAAGTCGAAGCACAGATTCAAACTGTCCACTGGTGCAATACGTAATCTTATCATTTCAAGCATCGACATGACTCCTAGAGGGCTGGAAGATACAGAAATACGTAAGATGAGATAATAAAAGATAATTTTGATTGATCTAATCTAATGGAAATTCAGTTTGATTACAATTGACATCCTCAGCATAACTACTGTACAAAAACAATATTGATGAAAAATTCGAACAACATTCACATACGAACACACATACACATTCATAACCAGCGCTTTATGAATTTGACTTCTATGTACTTCTCGATTACAACAGCTGGCCTCGTAACACTCTGGCCAAAAGTGGGAAAAAGCAGTTTTTGAATCTTTCAGTTTTAGTTCTAATGCAAAGGAGGCGACCACTTCGTTCAGATCTTATGTAACAGTTGTTTAATGGGTTCAGGTTGTCTTTAAGAATCGTGAGTGACTTGGAAAGGCATCTTTCTTGGAAAAGCTCTTCAAGAGATGGTGGCTGTACTTGAGTGATATACGATGCTTTTTAATTAGTCTATTTATTCTAAGTCTTTGTGCCAGTGAAGTATTACCATACCTGCAGGTGATGGCAATGTTAATAAGACTGCTGATGGTTGCTGTGTAGAAGAGTTGGATTATTGTTTTGTCAATGTTAAATTTTCTTAGCTTTCTGAGATAGACGTTGAACAACAAAGTATAGGGAATCCATCATTTGAGGTCATTAACTCTTTCTCTCCTGACTGACGATACCAACGTTGATTCCATCAGAATGTGGTAAATAATTACGGAGAGAAAGAGTTAAGCATTCAGAGAAGGAGAGGAAGACGAAACAATACACCAGAATAATCACACACAACAACAAAAATTAATTAAACAATTTATATAATATGAAAATATATACACCAAAGCAAATATTTCATTTTTCTTAGATCTGCTATTCAATACTTTCCAAAAGTTCAGATCAAATTTTTGTTTCGTTGAATAATATTTTAATATTTTGTTTGTGCTGGGAAAATAAAAAGACAAATCTGAAAATTGCATTTTATATTTGAAGGTTAGTAACACGAGATGTTGAAGTAACAAGAGGCCTAAGTTATATGAGACTCAATAATTAGAAATGTATTTTGATAATAGAGAGTTGGTTGATAAATGAAGTCAAAGAATCAGGGGTGTAGCTAATAATTTGACATCATTTGAGAGCACGGTGGGGGGTGGGGGGGTGACCTGTTTGGGGGTCAATGCATTTTGCGTAATATTTAATATTTAATGTAAAAAAATGTGAACACTTTATTGGGGGTCCCCCCCCCTCAAGGTGGAACATGGTGAGAGGTTTCGAATTCTTGACTCTCCCACACAAGCTACGCCACTGCAAAGAATGAAAGGAGAACGAACGAAGCTGTGTTTAGAGAGTCACATCTCTTTCAATGTACCCGGAGAGTTGACAAGTCACATAGACATAAATATAGACTGGCCAATTAGAGAGTTTTATGAATTGAAACTATGTGCATTGCAATTGTGTGTACTTTATTTTATGTCTATAAATTGTGTTTAATCTCTAAGACTGAAGATCATGCAATTTTTAAATTTTTCATAATTCGGAAATCCGAATTCAATAGATATACATGTTTTCAAGTTACATGAAGTTATTTCTTTTTTCCATTCTATATTTATTGATGTCTATGCCAAGACATTAGGCTGACCGCGAACAACTACAAAACTTCACAGCTTTGGTACATTCCTTGTTACGTATCCTAGGACTAGGACAAATGTGTACAAATGCGCCTTCTTCCTGTGTATATGGTACAGTGAAACTTATATAACATAGCAATACATTTGTAAAAAAAAAAAATGTGTTTTACAAAAAATCTAAAACCGTTTGCATAAATGTGTTAAAATATGGTAAATAGTAATCTCCCTTACTAAATAGCCTCCCATTTTTTTTTACTATTAATATTAAGTAGTTGTAATATGGTGTATTTTATGAAAAAAACTGCTTGCATAGTTGATTTTAAAAATTAAACTTTTGGCTTTCAGAAAAGAACAAAGTAACCGTTGCATCAGAAATTAGAAAAGTTTTAAATAACATGATGTCGGATTTTCAATGTCTTTTGTTTAAGAGATCTAAATGGGACGGACAGATGGACCGACGTACAGATCACACAAACTAATAGGGTCTATTCCCCTTTCGGGGCCTGCAAATAAAATACTTATAAAGACACAAAGATAAAGGTGCATTTCTTTTTTCCATGTGCTAGGACACATTTGTACAAATCCTCCTCTTTCCTAGTGCTATTGGAACATGGAATGGGTTGCCTGAGTCAGCCAGGAAAAACAATGACTTGGCATAATTTAAATCATTGGTTAACATGCATGACCAGATTGACCCACCTAGGAACACGCGTAGGATGTAATCACCTTTTTTTGCTTAATTAACGTCTGTGTTTTATAGGTGTTTTTTTTTATTAATCCGTGTGTTGTCAATGTCACTGAATAATTTTGCTAATTTTCAACTTGATCCGAGATTTGGAAGTGGAAGTGCGAAAATTCCACCCAGACAGACAGACAGACAGATTGGTATAAGCTTTATATTAACATAATAAACATAAAAAAAAAAGACGAGATTCTGCTACTGCGCTCTTGCGCACGCTCCATTGGCTTCCCGTGAAAGCAAGAATCGAGTACAAGGTCGCCACACTTTGTCATCAGTGTATATACAACAATGAGATGCCCTTGTACCTTAGCGAACTGATTACTCCATATGTTCCACAGAGAGCCCTACGCTCGATGGACTCAACTCTTTTAGTGGTGCCACGTTTCTCCCTAAAAAGCTACGGTCTGCGGGCTTTTTCAGTTCACGGACCAAAGGTTTGGAACTCACTCCCAATCGATCTGAGACAGACAACATGCTTCACCACTTTTAAGAAGAACATTAAGACCTATTTGCTTAGAACTTATTTAGATTAGTTTGTCATGTCATGTGTTTGTGTTTGTAATGTTTTTACAGCGCCTTGAGCCTACATTTTTGTTTGTTAACAGCGCTTTATAAATAAAATTATTATAAATTATTAGTCAGACACTTAGACATTGACAAGGCAGATGACGTGAAAAATGTTTATATGTTGATGTGGCTAACGCAAGTGTCGACCACCTTTACATTCCTTAACTCTTTCTCTCCGTAATTCTTTACCACATTCTGGTGGAGTCAACGTTGGTATCGTCGGTAAGGATAGAAAGAGTTAAAATTAAATTTCAACATTCTGAACTGAAAGGGAGTTCTCATTATCCAGGAGTTTTAAAAAAAAAAGGTTTGCCATTTCGTTTTGAACTCGAGGCTCTGAAATCGGTTAATTAACAAGCAGTGCACTGTTCGGCCACAAAGTCATTGATGTCAGTGGTGACTTAGACTTGAGTGTAACCAACAAAATGACTTAGAAGACGGAGAGTGTTCTGAGTCAACTGTTTGGAGTTTATTTATAAGTGTTGATGGGGTCTGTGAGTCTCTCTCTCTCTCTCTCTTCACTGGAGTTAAATATGCATGAAGGCTTATGGAAGTTTAGCAGTTTTCTCTCTATCTCCCTATCTCTTGCCCTCTCTTGTCTTGACTTTTTGTGTCGGTGTGATTGTCGTATTGTTGTGGTGGTCTTTTGTTAAAGTTTACGACTTCTCTTTCTGAAATGTTATTTTCTCCTTAGTTCTTCGTTTCTCTTTCTCTTATTTTCTTACCCCATTCTCTTTTTTTTTATTTTCACTTCTCCCTTTTTACTATCACGCTCTGTATCTCTCTTTCACTGTGTATCTCTCTCTGTCTCTCTTTCTCATTGTGTCTTTGTTTACCTGTCTATCTCTCTCTCTCTCTCTTTCTGTTCCTGTCTACCTCCCTCCCTCCCTCTCTCTCTCTCAATCTTTCTCTCTTTGTATAGTTTCCCCTCTCCTAACCTCTACATCTTTCTCTACCTATTGCTGACTCTCTTACAATACTTTACTCTCTCTCTCTCTCTCTCTCTCTCTCTCTCTCTCTCTCTCTCTCTCTCTCTCTCTTACACACACGCACACATTATATCTCCACATTATCACTCACTTCTTCATTATGCCTCTCTCGTACTGTCCCACTATCTCTCTCCACAATCCCTCTCTCCCCTTATCTCTCTCTCTCTCTCTCTCTCTCTTGCTCTCACCCTCCTCTCTTTATCTCTCCTTTCCTCTCTTTCTCTAACTGCCCTTTCGAGATGTCCGAAAAGGTTTAGAGATAAATCCCTATTATGAACTTTTGAGATCCCAAGGCCAGGATGAAGGATTGGCTCTTCCCCGACCCCTACTGTGTGAAGTCTTCTATCAACTAGAGGATCATTTAATCACATCCGTCTATTCATAGGTCACGGTCTTTTGAACCAAGGCAATCTCCATTGCATGCGAGGCCGGAGGCCGAGCTCACGAGGGGGACACTTCATATTCCTATGCTGTACCGACGCGTTCCGTGGAGGAGCCTTCACCTTCCGTATAGACCCCGCTGGTGAATGGTGCAAACCTTTCTTCCACTTTCAAGTACACTCGCTAATGCGGGTAGAGCCTATCTGCTTTCCCGATTAGTCGTTTCCACCGGAGGCACTGAATCGAGGGAAGCTGGAATTCCTCCGACTTAAATGCCCTTCTCTGAACTCTCTATTTTTTTGTGCACCAGTTAAATAGAATCAAAATTTACATTGGGCAGTGCGAAAAGCTGGTGTTATTATGTTTAGAATAATGACGTATAACTTAGTCACACGGCGAGACCGCATAATTTCAAGTCTATCAAATCCAAGCCGCATATATGAATAACTCACTTGACCACACAGTTGCTTGCCTAGCTGCCTACAAAGAGTTTACTGCAAGGGTTTAGTTTAGAGAGTAGATAAGTTCACACATAACGATTGGGCACTTGATTTAGCGACAGTAGAAGTGATGACGTGACCGCACAGACTTATGACGCAATAAATGAGTACACAAAACAGGAGAGTAGGTTTTGAGGCTTATAGCAATAAGCTTTGGAAATTGACTGCTATGTTTTAATAGAGACGGATTGAGAGACAAACGATCATCTCATTGTGTAAATTAATCTTGGAATTAATTGTAATTTCTTCAATCAATTTTATCCGTAATTGCTTGTCGATTAACTCGTGTCTAAAATACAGCGATTGTTTCAACTGCATCAAGTCAAGAACTCAGATAAACACAATCATTCGTTACGTTACTTAGTATTTTGACAGCCTATTGTAACGGCATCGACGTCTAGATCTTGTGACGTTAGCTCAATGTTGACAGTATTCCATTCTATTCTTAAACTGAGTTTGACTATCATCTGTTTCTCAAGTTTAACACACACACAAAATACTTTTAGTATGTCTTTTTAAACTCGGCTTTGTATAAGCCATTCAACATCTATACAAGCATCAAGAGACAGCCAGCAAGACACCGCTATCTTGACTTCTTTTCTCTTTTTTTTCAATGACTAAGTAGTCCTATCTCCTTCCCCCCCCTCCCCGGACTAATTGTCTTACATACTCAATGGTCAGTAGTTAACATTTAACCACCTCCCCCCCCCACCCCCAATCCTATCTCCATCCATAATCTAAAGTCACCCCACGCCCCCCATTCGATACTTTTTCCAGCCTCGTTCTCACAGCCATATACCAGCTCTCTCGTCTTAGCCTTCGGTGTAACCTTTGTCCCGGGTTAAGTCTACTATAAAAAGCCTAGACAATGCTTCTTTATAGTTTTTCGTACTCCTCTCTCTCTCTCTCTCTCTCTGCCACTCGTTCTCTTTCTCCACCATCCTTCTCTCTCTCTCTCTCCCTCTTCCTCTCTCCAGACCCGTGAGCGCTCTTTTCTTTCGCATGCATGTTTAATACTTTGTCCCCCCGGGGAGCAGTAGCTAGCAGAGTAGGATCGATTGAACGCCAACTTTGGAGACTCCCAAGAAATTTTTACGTCGGCCGGTCTGAGGGTAAAAGATGACAATGGAAACACTTTTGGCCAACGGAAGACCGGGTTCACACAATTATTGTCTTGCGCCCTCTGTGTAACTTATCTGGCCATAAAATGGCCAAGGAACAGTTTTAAACACCCAAAGAATAATTTTACACAGTGACCGTGTTACATTCGCTGTAACTGGGCCAGCCATTTAGACCACTACGAACCGACAATGAAACAAGTCATAGGGAGTCTAGTTCCAAACTTAACCATGGAACCATTTTTCCATTTTATTCTCACAGTTATACATACACATTTTATAATAATAGGTCCCCATTCAGACCTTTGCGATCTATAGGGCAGATGGCTAAGATCATATGTTTCTTTGGCTAACATTTCACGAGCATACGAGTTTCATTTAAGTTTAAACAGGAATGAGATTGGACGAGAAATAGCGACTACTACAACATTAAATGTGACATTTTTTTCTTAGATGGATTTTTTTTCCCTCTTGTATTTTCAATATAATATTGGTGAGTCAAAGCTTGAAGAGTTGGACAAGTTCACTTACCTTGGCAGCATATGTGGCCAGCAGACTGCGTAACGACCAACCGCGTCTACTTTCCCCAACTAAAACCAGGTACCCATTTGAGTTGGGTGGACTTAGGGGCGCCTTAAAAATCCTTATATTCAAAATCCCAGTCTTTCCCCGATATTCAAACCCAGGACTCAAGGTTCGGAAGCCAAACGTTTAATCACTCAGCCACCTCACCCTAAATAATAATAGAATCTATATCACTAAAGTAGAAAGTAATGTTCTATTTCCTACTGTAAACGAAGTTTCAATATTATTTGTGTCACTTGTATAAGACGTTCAAGGCTGCGTTGGAAGATAAGAATACAATTGTAATAGAAGTGTAGATGTAACGCCTTTGATCCACGCATAGAGGGTATTCTAAGAGTAGAGGCTCACATATTAAATGCAATCCTAAAAAATCAGAGACGTAGCTAGGGTAAGGGAGCAAAGGGGGAGAATTTGAAAATCCCTCAGTGTCCCCATTTGAGGGGGTGGGGGGCAAAGTGTGGTTTGTTTTTTTTTTACATTAAATATTACATGTTACGCAAAATGCAAAGAAGTTAAGTCACACTAGAAATAGAAGCTTGTATAGTTATTGTATTGTTTATTTCAAATTTACCTTAAAGTGGTGACCTATAGAAAGCTTATAACACCACGCCAGGCAAGTACAATTTCTTTCCGCTGTTCGAGATACCAAACAAGATTATTAATTACCAATAGTTAACTAATTCGTTATTTTTTTTTATCTTATCTTATAAGTTGCAGACGTTACTACAAAAAAAACAAACAAAAGGTGATTACCTCCCTAACCAATGAACTTAACTCCGCTAAGTCACTGGTTTTCCTGGCTAGCACAGGCAACCCATTCCAGGTAAAAGACATAATTATGCATACAATTTTAATTTGATCCGAGATTGGGTGTCGGAGAAATAACGTGTACAAACGTTTTTACCAGATAGACAGAGTTGATATAAGCTTTGTAAAATGTGAGCTGCTAAACTAAATAGTCTGGCTCGCCTGCCACCAAATCAAGCGCCACCTTAACCAGCAGTTGCATGTGGAGGGTGAATGTCTCTCCCGAACAGGGCTCTGAGGCCATGGGATAAAAAATGTTTTACAAGATGAACCATAGTCTATCTACGACAGAGGTAGGTTAAAAACAATTGTTGATATATCATATATGTATACCAATGGCGTAGGGGGGGGGGGGGGGAGGGGGGGAATCTGGAAATCCCCCAGCCCCCACTTTAGGGGGACCCCAAATGAGTATTTTAAATTACATTAAATATTATGCAAAATGCAGGGGCCCCCCTAAGAGGTAAAGCACCACCCGTGCCACCAAATGATGAAAAATTTCTAGCTACTCCCCTGATGTCAGGGCCGGTCCTAACAATTGCGGATCCCTATGCGAAACTGATTGAGCGTGGCCTAGTCTGGGTGGGAATAAGGATAATAACTGAAAATTAAGATGTTTTAGAATATAAGTTCCACATTGAATTCTATTCATTCTTTACTAAGGACAAAATTGAGATCATATTAACTTTACGAACCTTTCTACCTATTGCATATTTATATGCCAGTGACTATCAAATGTAGATGAAGTATTTGAACTTCTGGTTAAGTTGAAAATTCGCCCGATTATTACATTTTATTACATGAAAGCTAACAATGCCTTTATTTCTTTTATCGCGCGTAGGATTGGCAAGTTTTCAAGAGATTTTAATAAATTCAGTAGATTTCCAGGAAGTTGCAATTTTGCAATTTAATAATTACACCTAGAATTAGCGCAGCGCGAGGCTTATAAAAGGGATAGGTTGCAGTGGCCTAAGACCGGCCCTGCCTGATGTATATGTATGTATATAAATAAATAAATAAATATATGTATATTGACTTGTGTGAGATAATGAGGAAATATATCTGTGGGTGTGTAATACTGCGTATGATATATTGTATGAGTGGGATTGTTGTATGTTTGCGAGGGAATTCGAAACGAAAGTTACTTGATAAATATTCATGCAAAAAGTAACTAAATATTAAACAAGTTCTCTCTCTCTCTCTCTTCTACACAGTTTCTGATAACGTAATAGTAGCATTTTTTTCTCATTATATGGAATTAAGTCTTGACTTCTAAACAGTGCAAAAAAAAAAACGTTTTAAAAACTTTTATTTAGCTGTAAACATCTACTTTTGTTCTGCAAAGTGTCCGGATCACGAGAGAGCGAGAGAGAAAAGTTTGCTGGATTTATTCGTTCTTATAATTTTCTTGCATTTGATGACATAAATAAAAAATAAATGTAATGAATATCACAGGATACAATGTAAGAAGTTTACATTCATCCAAGACTGGAGCGTGATACGAACTACCGAGTGTAAAAGTCACTGATCTGTTAGGTAGGTGTTGTTTCTTTTGAAATAGGCGCCTCTATTGCAATATCTTTTATTCAATTCGTAACTTGGTGGGAACTTTAAAAACCTAAAACCTGGGTGGATAGACACGGATATAAAAAAAAACGGCTCAAAAAATCTACCTAGAAATTTGACAGTTGCTGTATATCGTACGGAAAAGAATTACTATCTCTTTGGTCAAACTCTTGTTTGACCGTTGTCATTTTTTTAAATAAAGTTTAAAAAGAAATATATTTAAATTTTACTAGAGAACTAGAATATATTTTTATCTTGAACTGGCTAAATGTCTTCGAGCATTTCCGGATGTAGGCATTATCTGCAGGCAGCACAAAAGTTGCCCAGATCTAGTAGAAAATACCCAAGGCTGGAATCACCAAAAAACATATATTTGTGTTTAACTGATCAAAAAATATCATATTTTCTCTTTCTCTGTTAAATTATATCTACCGTAGCAGCTTGCCTGAAAATGGGTGAAGCTTTTAAGAATCAGTTTATAAATGTTCTTATCAACATGGGTAAATCACGGAATAGAGGCCGAAATTCCTTCAGTTTTTTGTTTTGTTTTTTTGTATTTTAATTATCGGCAGTGCAGGATGTACAACAATATGCGCAAAGACCCTGTTTTGAAGTTACTGTTTTTTTTCTGGTATAGTTCTGCGGTTAATTAAATTAATGTTCATGAAGTCTAGATCTCAAAGTCTATCATTGAAATATCAACAAGTGTAGCGGAACATCGTACGCCCAACGTACGACCTGCGGACCATAACGTGTTGCTTTCTTGAAAAAAAAAAAAAAGAAACAAGAAATTGAAAAAAAAAAAAATTAAAAAAAAAAAAAAAAAAAGCTAAAGGGAAAGAACCGCTAATCACTGCCATTTAATAAAATTACAAGGTTTATCTCCCTCTATGTTATATAAAACCAAATTGATTAATTAGTTGTTAACTAATTGGTTAATATTTGGATTGATTCGTGTATAGTCATCGACTAAGAATAATTATGCAAAAGTTCAACTTGAGCAGAGAATGGTAAGAGGGAGAAAAAACATGCCGAAACATAATTAAGAAATTAAATCCATATATACATCCACATCTATCACATAGTAGTATTTATTGCCCTTATTTCGATTTCAAACAAAAAGTAAATCACAATAATTAAGTAACTTTTTTTTTTCTTATTATTGATTTATATTTTGTCGGTTCAATGCAATATTATCGAAAGTTTCCACTTAATCCGAGAATGGAAAATGGTAGAAAAAAACAGACAGACAAATAGACAGAAAGACAGACAGAGTGAGTTAAAATAAGCATTGTAAAAGTATCCATTGAACATAAACGAGCTTTTCGGAAATTAATATGGCTCCCTGGCCGAAAAAGATTACCCTGCTGCACTATAGTTTAGATTTTACTCGTGTGACTATACAACTGCTCTGGACGAGAATCATTCTCGGCCACGGGTCAAAGTAATATAGTCAGAGAGTGAGAGAAGTTGGTCTTTCTTTGAAGCAGGTCTACTATAGAAATAATATGGTCAGCTCGATGACCACTTGGACAGCTATAGAGACAGTTCTTCTAGTGCATTCTCATTAACGTGCTGGAGAGATGTTAATGACGGTCATTGACTTGGAGCCCAAAACTGCTAGTAGACATTTAAACCGGTCTAGGTGTATCGTAGTTTAGCTTGTAAACTAGAAATTTTATTACAATATAGACAAAATCAACTTGAGATAAAATGAAATAAATGTAGTCTTTATTTTTATTACAAAATAGCATTCTGAACAAAACCTAACTCACTACAAAAATACTTCTTTTTAGTCTGACGTTCTAATGTCGTCTAACGGCTAACGACAAAACCGCTTATCTTGCAACATTCACACTGCATAGCTTACCTCTTCCCATCGTCACCATAGAAACACACAAACACACACTTCATGACAAGAACTAATGTCACTCTTCCTTTGTACGTTAAGAACAGCAGACGTAGTTTTTTTTTCTTAAAGAAGCTCACCATTTATCGTACTGTTTCTTCAATTTTTGGTGGCCAGTATCCTTTTCGGACATTTCCATTAAGATTGCAGTTGTGTAGGGTATGGTCGTCATTCTCTACGGACACTTCACAAAGGCAAATTTCCCTAGTCACAATTTTCAGATTTCCCAAACAGTTTTTTTCCGACAATGGAAAATGGTAGAAAAATTAAGAAGCTCTCCATTTAACAAACGTTTTCTTCTATAATGGTGTTTTGGAGGCCAGTATCATGTTCGGACATTTCGATAAAGTTTGCAGTTTTGGAGAATATGGACGTCAATCTCTGGTGACATTGCACAAATTGCACTAGTCCTAATTTTTAGCTTCGGACTTTTCAATAAAGTTTGCAGTTTTGGAGAATATGGACGTCATTCTCTGATAACACTTCACAAATTGCACTGTCCTAATTTTTAGCTTTGTACATTTCAATAAGGTTTGCAGTTTTGAAGAATATGGACGTCATTCTCTGGTGACACTTTCAAAATTTCATTGGTCCCAATTTTCAGCTTCCGCGAAAGTTTTGTTTTCTCCTTCTATTGTGTCCAATTCTGGTGAGAAAAATTTACTTGTTCATCGTGTTGGAGTAGTTTGTAATAGGCATTGTTTTTTTGTGACTTCAATTTCTAGTTTATTCTTCTCCGATGTCTTCCCCGAATCTCTTCTGGACAGAGATATTTTCGATTGTTTATTCCATAGTCTATGAGAGGCTCGAACAAGACGATGTCCCCGAAATTCTCTTATACAGGAAAAGCTATGTGGAGAAAGTCCTTTTCTGGAAACCACTGCGCGAGTCATCTCAAATATAGGATTTCAGGTCTAAACAGGCCAACAAAAAAATGAGAACTAAGATTGATTACTCATGTTCCGATATTTTTTTTTTACATTTCCTTTCTCTGTGTGCTGGGATCCTTTAGATAACAGTTTCCTTGCAGTTGTTGAGGTTTAGAGAAGCTGTCCAGATTTGTTTGATGTAGGCATCTGAGTTTTTCAAGCTTTTGGGGACATTTAGAATCGGTCATGAGGATGATCGGGCTGTTTGGCCTATTTGTGTATGTGTGGCGGTAATATTATATTGTAGGGGCAAGGATTCTTTAAAGACAGTAGCAACTGTAAGCTGTGGCTCCTATGGATGTTTTGCGTATGTTTGATGAAAAAAAACTTATTTTGACTTTTTCTAAGTGAGAGTTTATGTAAGTCTCAATATTGAAAAGAATAATACTTTCTCCAATCACGTGCTGTCAGAAACATGACATAAGTATGTCGTAAATAACTTTCCATTTCGTTTCTTTTTTTTTTTAAACTCTTGTCATCAAGATAATTAAAATAAGATCTGGCCATTTCAAATTTCACTTAGAGGTTGTTGTTTTTCCAAGTCATGTTTCTCCCCTTGTCTGTCGGGTTAAGTTTCAACACGAGATAGATAGAACTCACTAATGTCACTCAAATACATAAGTTATAAAAAGAAAAAGCATGAAAAAAAAAACGTTCAACTTTCAAACAGTTTTGTGATTGGTAGGTAATTTTTGTGAAACCAAATCAAAATCCGCTAGTTGTGATTGGCTGTTTTCTTTGGAGATGTGTCGAACGCTGATTGGTGGGAAACGTTGAAACTAGTTCCGTGCAGAATTCGCAGCTCAGGATTTCATTGGCTAGCGCGAATAAATTATTATCCCCAAGTCAAACAAAATGAAATCTAATACGTACTGATTATTGTTTTTTTTTTAATTCTCTTGAAAGACTTCATCTCATTTCAACGACGATGCAAGAATGGTCGATAATTAAATGTCTCTTATTAATTGCAAGGTAATCCCATCGTGGCCATAAAAGAATGAATCATCAAATATCCAATCCGTTGTCTTAACGGGCTTTGAAAAAAGTCCAGCTTGAAATATATCTCATATCTTCGAGCAAACAAATCTTTACATATATCTCTTTTTTTCTGTTTGTTTTTTAATTCTTCCTCGTCATCTATTCCATCCTCCCTCCCCCCCTTTTTTTTTTTCTTTACCGGTGTTCATGTAGCTCGGGTTACCCTCGTAATATTGTCCGTTCGGCCTCAAGGGCTTACCTTTCAGAGACACACAAAAAAATACGGCATCGTTTCATTTCCATTTTCACCTGGATATTCTTTGACCGCTTGGCGGTAAGCAGACACCTGGAGCTGATCCAGTGTCTGCTGCACTGTCATCCTAAATGTCATTGCGACAGAGCTAAAGAAATCGGGGAGTAAGGTGGGGTGGGGGGGGGCCTAAATGGAGAAACAAAAGTTCGACGAGGAAAAAAAAAAGTTACAATTGAAGATATACCAATAACTTAAGGTTTGCCAGGAGGCACGATCTGGGTTGTGTTTCCTGTGGTCCTCATTAAGTCTGATAGCAATACGTTTTATTTTTTTGAAATTTAAAACTACCCTATTGTGATTTCAACTGAGTTTTTGTTTTAATTAAATATCGCATTTCTCTCCTAACGGGAGAAAGTTTTATGGGTCAAAGTTCATTGCGATGAAATATCATTAGTTTAAGTTCATCAAATAAAGGTAAAAGTGAAAATCTCTCTTTCTCTCTCTCTCTCTCTATCTCTCTCCCTCTTGTGCGCAAACATACAGACATACATGAAAAGTACAATTAAATAATCTAATCCCATTGGGCGCATATCTGATTTTCTAATTTTAATACTAAGAACATAAAACTAAAATGTTATTTAACCTTGGTTAGGTTAATAATAGAGTAAGCATCCTCTGTTTGGGACCCCTCAACTCAAGAAAACATTAAGAAACTGGAACAGACACAAAATAGTGAGATTCATAACAAATCAATATTCACATTTAACTAGTGAAAAACCTTTAGTAAAATCAATAAGTTTAGAAAGCCTTCAAGATAGAAGACTTAAAAGTAAAGTAGCAATTATACATACAACACTGAACCATAATCTTTAAATACAAAACAAAATTTAATAAAATACCTAGAAAGACACAAAGATATAGATACAATCCAGTGATCCACGTTTCATATGTTCCCCTTTCAGACCTTGTGGTCTATAGGGCAGATGATGTAAAGGTCATCTGTTTCTGTGGCCCACGGTTTACGAGGGTGTCATGTGGCCAGCACAACGACCAACCGCCTTTACTTTACCCCAACTAATGTCAGGTACCCATTAGAGCTGGGTGGACTCAAAGGCGCCCGAAAATCCCGAAATAAAAATTCCAGTCTTCACCAGGATTCGAACCCGGGACCTCCAGTACGGAAGCCAAGCGCTTTACCGCTCAGCCATCGCGCCCTCTACGTTTCATATGCTAGCCCCTTCTTCCCTAGCGCTATTAGAGCATGGAATGAGCTGTATGAGCTAGCCAGGATAACCAGTGACTTGGCAGAGTTTAGGTCATTGGTTAATATGCATGACTAAATAAACGTAAAACGTAATTATCTTCTTTTTTTTTTTTTTTGAAGTAACGTCTGTAACCTATAAGATAAGATAATGTTTCGCTTCATCCTCATATTTTGTATACAACCAAATGTTGAGAAGCTATCTCACGTAGCTTGTACATACCTATGTTGTATTTTCAGTATTAATACAGGGGCTGCTTATGGTTTCATAAGTACGCTGGGCAGGTAACATATTCAGTATGGGAAACAACGACGAAATGCCACTCCTTTCTGATCAGCTGAACACCAGCTTAGACGACAGCTTGCTTTAACTGACATAGAAGAGAGCACCTGGCAGCAGGTGACTTCCAGAACGAGACATTTGGAGATTTCTTAGAGGCCGTGGTATATAAGACGAAAAGAAAATTTACTGCCGAGGACAGACGTAGATAGCGGCAAGCGGAAAAAACTAAACCAACCACCGGAAGACAACGGTTATCTCTGCGCTGGATGTAGCAAAATATGTAGGTCACAGCTGGGACTGTGTTATCAACTGAAACTGCATTCCTTCTTAATCTTCAGACTCCACGTCAAGCCTTCATATTACGTCTTAGTCTTAGTAAAAATACTTTTAATTAGATTTCTTTAAATACAAGGGCGTAGCAAGGAATTTTTCATCCTTTGCGGCCCCTCCCCTCCTCCCCCCACCCTAGCTACGCCGCTGTTTTAAAACGTTTGGAATTTTGAAGAGAAAAAAAAAAGCGAAGTATCATTAAGCATCTTTCTTCTTCCTCGCTCTCATTTATTATGTTGGAGCGTTCAGACGACAAGAGACTTGATACGAAACGATACTAGATACGAAACGATACTAGATACGAAATAAACTGCGCAGTGGTTTCCAAATCAGGCAGCTCTCGATTTAGTTTTCTCTCTATAGGGGCGTTTTGGGGACGAGTGTCTTGTTCGGGCCTATTCTTCTCCTAGCCAGCTTTATTGCTGCTGAGCTGTCAGCTCTTTTGCAGACTGTGCCAAGGAAAAAAAATGTGCTGTTTTCTTCAGTTGTTCAGCACTGCCATTCAGGATGTTGGTTATGTTGGGCTGTAGTGGAAGTAGGGTCTGCCTAAGGTGGGAATATCAAAGTATCCATCTAAACTATTTCTATTTATGCTTTGAATAATGAATGCGGTCTTATTGTGGAAATACCGAACTTAAAATATGAAAGTATAATAGAAACCTTGCGATATTTCGCGAATTGCGGTGCTCGGGCTGCGAATTTATCAAAACCAAATCATAATAATGGTAGAAGGAACCTTCGTACAAAATTTCATGCGAAGCTCTTTACAGTCCATAAATCGGTCAGTCAATCAATTAATCAATCAGTGGTATTTCACATTATGATATTCGTGATAGAAGATGAGCACATTTCTCTAATCCTATGACTCAAAGATGGCTGTTAAGTCCAATTCTTGCTTTAAAAAGCCGGCCGCATATGTTGCATGGGTTTGTTGGTCAGTTGCTTGTTTTCTCAGCTTTTTGTTAGTTCGGCGCTCTTTCACCCTGGCCACTCTTCTTGTTTCCAGTCTCGGGAATCCAAATATAATATAGATTAGATGTGGCAATGTCAAAGTGTCTTGTCTGTACAGTGTGACTCCGTTTCATTACTAGAATTTTGCGTTCAGATAAACTTCGATGGATCCATAGTCTACAACAAACTTTTAAAAATTAAAGTGCATCATTACATCATTCAGTGCATCATTTTAGTCTAGAATTCTTCAATCTTAACTCTTTCTCTCCGTAATTATTTACCACATTCTGGTGGAATCAACGTTGGTATCGTCAGTTAGGAGAGAAAGAGTTAAAGTATCGTATCTGTTACACATTCTCCTATTTCAACTTTTGATACCGATACCAACAAGGCGTCTTTTTTATGTAGACATTCGATTCATGCACAATTTTCATAACTAAGTTTAATTGCTCTTTTTTTTGTAAATAAATGCTGTTTGCATTGAAAAAGTATCTCTTCTAACAATAAAATAGAGTAAGAGAAACATTCAAGAAGAAATCGATACTAGGAAATGCAGTAAAGTAAAGTTCCCCTTTCAGACTTTGTCATCTATATAGGCAAGAGGTGAAGAAATGTAGGAGAGCTATAGTGGAACCTAAAATAAAAAAAAAAACATTAGATAAGAAAAATATATAGATTTGTAGAGATTTTGAAATGAATAAAGAACTTTTAAAAAATGTAATGTGATGCAATGGACCATCAATATAAATATTTTTTTATACAAACTAGGGTGGTGAACTTTGTCAAAAAGCCTTGGAAAAATAAAATAAGATAGCATCTATTTGCTCACTATTATCAAAACCTTTTGAAAAAAAATCAATTAGTCCCTATTAGTTGTGTTTCACATGATCTATATTTTTGCTACTGTCGTGCTGGTATGGAGTAAGGACATTATGTTTGTCTAATTCAGAGGTTCTCAACCTTTTAAGCTAGGAGACCGCTCTTTACAATCCCCCCACTCTGCGGCGACCCCCACCCCTGCGCTCACACAAACACAGCTATAGAAAAATAAACAGAAACTATCCATTTTTTCGATGATCTTTGGCAACCAATGACAAATCGTCAATCGACCCCCTAGTGGGTCGCGACCCACAGGTTGAGAACCCCTGGTCTATGTGGTTTTATGTTACTACATCGTATGTGTTCTAGGATTTTAACATCTGATGCTGGTTAGTGGTACTGGTCAGTAATTTCCTGGGTCAGATTAATTTCCTTCTTTAATCTTATCTCTATGAGTAAATACAGCGTTGTTTTCTCAACCACAGGTATTGTATACAACTCTGATGTTATTTTAATTACCTTTAGTTTATAGTGTACGAACTTCTGTTGCTTCTTCCGTGACATATATAATGTCAGAACCTTTTTTTTCCATGATGAAATACTTAATATAAAAAATCTCAATGGTTTCTTCGATGGCATACATAATGCAAGAACTTACTTTTGTTTCTTACATAACATGCAAAATATAAGAACCACTGTTGTTGTTTTCCATGACATACATAATGTAAGAGCCACTGTTTTTTTATTCCATAGCAAATATAATGTAAGAAACGGTTGTTGTTTCTTCCAAGACATATATAATGTGAGAATCACTGTTGTTTCTTTCAAGGCAAATATAATGTAAAAAAAAAAAGGTGTTGTTTTTTTCAAGGCATATATATAATGTAAGAACTACTGTTCTTTCTTCCATAACATATATAAAGTAAGAACCACGGCTGTTTCTTCCATGACATACAGACCTATAATGTAAGAACCACTGATGTATTCGCGATGACATTTAGTGACCACACCACTGTTGTCCTCACATCGGCACAAGTTACAAGAAGCCACGCGTCGTTGATATGTCGAGAACTTGAGTCGGATGAGATGAAAATTCAAAAGGTCAAAGGTTTCTGGTTACCTTTAAAAACAATCATTTACTGTACATCTACTTTAATGTATCCCTATCTCCCCCCCCCTTTATTTGTCCCCCTCATTTCGCGCCCTGTCAGCGGGCCTAATATTTCCTGTCATGTCTTGAAAGAAATAAAATATAACATTCCTTTGAGAGTTCATGTGCCAGAGGAAGCTTTTCTGAGCCACATCATGTCAGGTTTAGGTTCAAACATCTATTGAAAGAAACTGACAGAAATAGAATCCTCCTCACCCGTTTTCGTCATCCCCCCATTACTTTTCTTCCATTCGTCTATCCGCCATTTTAACCAAGAAACCGGAGATCACTGACATACACAAAGTAAATATTGATTTATTGTTTCAAATCGTGACTATAGACACAAATTTAAAGACTGGCCAAAGAGATCATGTTTTATTTGTTAATTTTAATATGATAGCTGAATTATAGCGAAACAAATATAACAAACAGATTGTGTGTTCATAATGTACACAATCTAACACTTTTAAATAAACAGACATTTTATGGTGGACTGCAAAGAGATATATCCTCATTGTTAAAGAAGTTTCAGGCGTGGATCACTGTACCATTACATCAGAGATTCTCAAACTGTGGTTCGCGGATACCAGGGGTCCATGAGACGACCATAGGGGTTCCGCAGAAAGAAGAAAATTCCATAAAATAGCTTCTTCGCTAAAAAAAAAAGGTTCATCCGATCGGATAATCTGAATAATAATCAACTCGCCTCACTAGCTGATACAGATTTTGGAGGGGGCAATTTTTTTTAAAGATCAGACTGAGTAAAGGTTCGAAAAATGACTAGGAAAAGAATATTTGGGTTCAGAACTCATCTAAATCGTTATTTTTATACTGAAAAATTTCGTATGATTTCTAAATTTTTCAAAGCAAAGTCTTACTTTAAAAAATTAAGATAACCTCATGTGAAATTACATAAACTTTGTCGCCATATTTGACTATTCTTTTTTTAAAACATATTTTTATCCCGAATGGGAAGGGCGGAAGATTGAAAATGACAAATCCTCGCTCCTTTTCATAATTTCTGCTAATGATTGCATTTGGCATCAATTTTAATTTTGTAATTTCTTAACTATAATACAAAAAGAAAAAGTATTGGTTTGTCCGATGGGCGGAAGTCGATTGCATGTATCGCCCCTCTCACCTGGTACACACCTTTTCATTTTATATTTACTAATGATAAAATTTGAGATTAGAGTGTGGTGCGACATAATATACCGATGAGTTTGCAAATCAATATTTAGCTTATTTTATATGGATATTCAACTACTTAGGTTCACAAACTATGGTTTCTCTATCAACATAGGACCACCCCACCCCCTACTAAGAGGGTTAGAGTGGGGATGGCAGTAGTCGCAATCGCCCCCACCCCCCACCCCACCGAATCGGCCAAGATACCAAAAGGAGAGCGACATAATATAAAAAATATATTTTCATTCCTCTAATTTTGTTCACAAAATATGATTTCCCCATAAAAGAATTTTCCAATATGGAACTTGCGCAAGTTTAGGCTGCTATGCGAACTGCTGGGAATAGCTTTATCTTACAGACGTCTCTTTAACTCTTTCTCTCCTAATTCACGATGCCAACGTTGATTTGAACCCATTAAACTAAATCAATATTTTTTTTTTGGATTTATAAACAATAATTTGTTCTGTTTAAAAAAAGCATGCATTCTCCTATATATCGATACCAAATATAACATTTTCTGACAACAAAAACAAAAGTTTTTTTTTAATTTAATCTTAACAGGATAGGGGCGCGGTGGTCGAATGGTTTAGCACTTGGCTTCTGAGGTCCTGTGTTCGAATCCCGGTGAAGACTGGGATTTTGAATTTCGGGATTTTTAGGGCGCCCCTGGATCCACCCAACTCTAATAGGTACCTGACTTTAGTTTGGGAAAGTAAAGACGGTTGGTCGTTGTGCTGGCCACATAACACCCTGCTCGTTAATCGTTGGCCAAAGAAACAGATGATCTTAACATCATCTGCCCCATAGATCGCAAGGTCTGAAGAGGAGACTTTACTTTTACTTTTTTAATAGGATAGTTAAATAACACATGAGCAAAATGAATAATACCATTAGATCGAGGAAAAAAATTACGGAGAGAAAGAGTTAAAAGAGAATGAAGTCCTACAGATATCCAAATGTTCATCTTCTCGTTCAGGTTCACTTTGACGTGTAAGAGAAGTTCAAAACATTTCATCCATAAACTGCAAACTTTTTTTTTTATGCAGCGTTTAGACTCACAGCAAGCACAATGTCGTGTACCCTTCACCCCTTGAAATGTGTTTTAGTCCACACGTGCCGAATACATACTATATATATATATATATATATATATAATTCTCTCAACAGTTTTGGACATCCCAAAATGACTATTTTTGTCAATACATTTAAGGAGATTTTTATGAGTTTCAAAAGATTTTTATAATTTCCTGAAATTTCCATGATTATCTTATCTTGTATAATACAGACGTTACTTCAAAAAAAAAAAGATGATTACGTCTTGCATTTTAGCCAATGACCTAAATTCTGCAAAGCCACTGGTTTTCCTGGCTGGTTCAGGCAACCCCTCAATGCTCTAATAGCGCTAGGGAAAAAGGATAAGTTGTACACATTTGTCCTAGCATACGGAACGAGAAATGTGCCTTTATCTTTGTTTCTTTCTAAGTATTTTATTATGTTTTTTTTTTGTTTTTTTTGTTGTTGTTTTTTTGTATTAGATTACTATTGTGACACGACATGGCCTGCATAGTGCCAATGTGGCAAAAAACAAATACTAATCTAAAACCTAGACCTATAACTGAAGGATTAGTACATTTAGATGTGGAGTGGGGTAGTGATTACAAGCTGCAACAAAAAAAAAAAAAAACAGAAATAATTTCACACAACTTGCCATGATGCCCAACAATTATGTAGCTGTGTTAGTGCTAATGATGTAGCTGTGTCACTGCCAATAATGTAGTTGTGTTAGTGCCAATCGTGTAGCTGTGTTAGTGCCAATAATGTAACCTTTTCAGTGCCAATGATGTAGCTGTATTAGTGCCACTGATGTAGCTGTGTTAGTGCCAATGATGTAGCTGTATTAGTGCCACTGATGTAGCTGTGTTAGTGCCAATGATGTAGCTGCGTTAGTGCCAATGGTGTAGCTGTGTTAGTGCCAATGATGTAGCTGTGTTAGTGCCAATGATGTAGCTGTGTTAGTGCCAATAATGTAGCTGTGTCAGTGCCAATGATGCAGCTGTATCAGTGCCAATGATGTAGCTGTGTTAGTGCCAATGATGTAGCTGTGTCAGTGCCAATGATGCAGCTGTGTCAGTGCCAATGATGTAGCTGTGTCAGTGCCAATGATGTAGCTGTTTCAGTGCCAATTGTTGTAGCTGCGTTAGTGCCAATTGTTGTAGCTGTGTTAGTGCCAATAATGTAGCTGTGTCAGTGCCAATGTTGTAGCTGTGTCAGTGCCAATGATGTAGCTGTGACTGTGTTAGTGCCAATGATGTACCTGTGTTAGTGCCAATGATGTAGCTGTGTCAGTGCCAATGATGTAGCTGTGTCAGTGTCAATGATGTAGCTGTGACTGTGTTAGTGCCAATGATGTAGCTGTGTTAGTGCCAATGATGTAGC
>JADKLZ010000130.1:10503571-10540994 GCA_021533235.1 Biomphalaria straminea
AGTACTCTACCCTTATAACTAAGGACGCCTCGGTGAACGGAACTTATTAATTGAAAAATATAGGCTTAGTGCATAGAGTTGGCAGTCCATGTAATATATAGTCTATGATACAACTAATTCAAGTATTTCAACTAGTTAATATGCATTGTAATATTAAAGAAATAAATAACACTTGGACCAACCCTCCCCCCCATACACACACACACTAGCTACGCCACTGCTTGCAGCTCTGTCTGGGCAATTGACACATTGGCCGCAGATGGATATTCGAAACGGTTCAACCTGAAGAGGATCATCATTATATGATTCAAAATGAACGCTTTGCTTCATAGATTTTGTTGTGAAGCAAATTGAACAAAGAGGCTCGTCTCCATTTGACTCTACAACTCTTCTAACTCCTTGTCGTCAACCATACTTGTGGCACCATCAGCATTCACTCTCACTCATTTCTCCCAAGACAGAGTGAAACTTCTTTGACAGAACTTCGCCAGTGGTGGTCCCATGCATGCTCCTCATAGCTAATAACTGCTTTTTGTACGGTGAATAAATACCAAGAATTTGAGCTGCATCAGATATTCGGGTAGACTCGTCGTCAACGGCAGTAGAAATCTTTTCGTAATCTCTTGTGTCTGTTAGTTTTATGCCTAATTGGAGATAGGTACTATCTTTCACTTGCCTTGTAATTGTCATGCGAAAGGCTGAAAGTTTCAACAACATTCTTTTTTTTTCAGGGCACATTTCTTCCATCATTGCTAGCAAGTACTTTAATATGCATTATATGGCTTCATGTCTCTACTTACAAATCTGAGCTAACAGCCGACTCATTTTCTTGTCTCTTTTTGGTAAATTTTCTTAATCGCGTCTTATATCAGGAGTGTCACATTATTTATGTATTCGATTGGTTTCATAAAGCTGTTTAGTGCTATGTTCTTTAATAAGAGAGTAACATTTTCTTTATTAAACAAATGTGTTCATCTAATTGCAACACCAATAAATCTGTGCGATTAATCATGTTTTTACCATATGTTCTTGCTTAGCGTTATTTCATGCGTTTAGCTTTGTTAATACGTTATGATCCTAACACTTGTCTGGACCAGTTGGGAAATGGGAAGGGGGGGGGGGAAGAAAACCTCTGTGTGGATTTTACCGTACTTGGTTTTTAAAAGTATTAATATAATAATATATTATAGCTTTTATATAGCGCTACTTTCATGCTCATAGCATGCTCAGAGCGCTTTGGTCCAATCTCATTTGTAGACCAGTGGGGGGAGGGGGTATCTAGGAGCTGGTTTCCCGTGTTGCCTTTGGGCGCTCAGTAAACACAACTCTGCCCGAGTCGGGTGTCGAACCTCGAGCCCCCTTCTAGGTAGCCAAGCTCAAGCCGCACTTAGCCTCTCGACCACGCCTCCCACAAAAAAAAGGAGGAGGAGTGACCTGAATTTCAACTACTGGTTCACACCTACTCTGGTCGACGTGTCGGATAAATAATGTGCACCAGACAGAGTGAGTTGATATAAGCTTTGTACAAAGGACCTTTTTCTTAAGTATATTTACTAGCAGCGCATTAGTCCAGTCATTAAGCTATAATTCTTTCGTTCCTCAATTGCAATGGCAAATTTGCCTCTTACATAAATATATACTGAGATATGGTTACATCACAATGGAATTGTGTGCTTCATTCTTCTTTGTATTTTCAGTAACTGTCTTGGTGAGCCTATGTCCAAAACTTGCCAGGAATACTTCTTGAGGTGAAGAAACAATTTTCGAAGTAGAAATCACGCAAACTTTGAACACACAATAAACACACAATAGACACACAATAAACACACAATAAACACACAATAGAACTAGTTTTAATAATAGATTCACAAAAGAATTAAAAAGGAATCTTGAAACTTAATGAATAAATGACCTGATGTAAGCTTATCTCCTTTTTTTTTAAGGTTTTCAAAAAAGGGACATCTAGAACAGGGAATAAAGAAAAAAAACTTTTCATTTCTACTTAACTTTCACTCTCCAATATTTTGATTAGAAACTTGAATGTTCGCAAAACCAATGTCGAAGTACACTTCCTGTTTGCACATCTCTTGAGACCTTGCCGCGTACCCCATGTGACAATTAAATTAAGTGTACAAATATTTGTATTTATTTATGTATTCATTCAAGACACAATCTGATGTAATAAATAATTCAAACTTGCCCAATTTTTTTTCTCATAAGTTTATTGTTTTGTTATGTAACAAAATATATATATATATAAACATGTATATATTTTTTTAATGACAAAAGTCATGGCAAAATATGAAAATGTCAAATTTCAGTAAATGGCAACACTCCGGTGACGCGTTACTAGCTTTAAATTTGTTCATACACAATCAAATGACATGTAAATACATGCAGTAAGTTAACTCTCATACTCAGCCAGTGCTATGTCTACGCCAACCTCACGCACAAGAAGTCAAGGCTTAACTTATACTCTCAGACAAAAGCAAACAGTCGCATCATTAAGTGAATGGACCTTGTTTTTTTTTTTATCACATTTGTAAAAAAAAATATATATATAATCATAGATTGGACATTCATGGACTAATATTTATTTAATGTAGTAGGACCTAAAAAATACCAAGCAAAAGAGGCTCGAAAAAATATAAACGTTTATTATTAGGTTTCAAATTAATACAACTATGCTGCAAAAAAAAAAACCTAACAAGATTCTAACTCTACTACAGAACAGGAGCATGTGTGAAATTAAACTAAAAAAAAAAACTATCATGAAAATAAATTCAATGCTAAGGATGAAAGGTCAGGGTGATGGCAAAGTTCAAAATCCTAAAGTCCATAGTAAACTTTTTCCTATATTCAATGTTCACAATTACTTAACATTTTAGTTTGTTAATACTTAATTTATATGTTTTTAGTTTCAGTAATTTTTTACAAAGATTTTTCAACATGAATATGAGCTATTTAAAAATAAATTAGAAGTAGACAATTTTCATGCACGATGCACTTTTTATTTAATATGGCAGTCTAGATAACCTTGCTGGGTTTTCAACGCCCAAATAAGTAACAAGATGGCCTTGAAGACATAAAAAATAATATATTTAAATGATGAAACAACAGGCTGTAACAGGGTGAAGCAGACAACATTACAGAAATATGGCACATTTAAAAATAAAATGTTTTCATGAAAAGACTTTTGAATTTTTCTGTCATGAATAAATTACAAAAAGAATTAAAAAAAAAAAAAAAGAGTTGTTTATTTAAATACAACTCTCCGAGTGTACCGAACTTTGTGTCATAAATAAATTTGTGTAAAAATATTACTACTTCCATAATTCTCAAGATGGATAGCGTTCAATAATCATCGCGTGGCCCTGAAATAGACAAACATATTTGTTATTCGAGAATAAGACTATTTAACTGTACACATTTTTAAATGCAAGAATAAAAAGAAATATATTTTCAAGGCATGCACTTTAAAACATGGGTGAGTTAAGGATGTTAAATACAGCATTCTCAAAGGTACACACTACAATAGAATAGATATTAAAAAGAACAATTTTTAAAAATATTGTTATGAAAATATTCTACTTGATCTTGTGACTTCAATGGAAAAAACCATTACTATATTGGGGCCCACCATGACATACTGTAAAAAAAATGCAAACTAAAATCTATGGCCGTATAACAAGGTCCAATATTAGGGCCAAGAAAGACCTTACTGCAGGGAATAGTACTAAGAAAAAGAAGAAGAGGCGGATAGAGAAAGCTTTGGGAAGACAACATCAAAGAATGGACAGGCCTGTCATTGAAAGAGATTCCTGACAAGGCAAAAGACAGGGAGGAAGAGAGGATCAACAGATCACATGTGGTGCCCCAACAGTTTTCCGACAGACTAAGGAATAGGTGAAGGTGAATTCCAGAATGAGCTGGTATGAATGGAAACATTGAGAATTTCCTTATTGGAACTATCGCTTAACTACTGGGATTGGTAAACAATATAAAAAGGGACACAATCTATTAGTTGAGAAAGAAGAAGTTGATTTACTTTTCTAATACTATTTTTTTTGTTAATCAAATTCCCCTTTGAGACTTTGCAATCTACAGTGCAGATGATGTAATGCTTCTCTGTTTCTGTGGCCCACAGTTGACAAGGGTGTCACAACGACCAACCACTTTGACTTTACTTCAAGTCAGGTACACATTAGAGTTGGGTGGACTCGGGGGCTCCTTAAAATGCCTGAAACTGAAAAGCCCAGTCTTCACTGGAATTTGAACCCAAGACCTATGGCTTAGAAGCCAAGAGATTTACCACTCTGCCACCCCCACCTCCATCTAATATTATTGGTTTGGCTTATTTATAATACATTGTGTTTCTTAATTGTTGTTTGAATTAGTGAGGTATTATTATTGGATTTATGGAGTAAAGTTTTTCTGAAATTCTACTCTTGGATTTGTTCAGTGCTTTATTCAATTTCAAGTCAAGTTTTATTATATGAAAACAGTAAACCACTACATTTTATTACTACATCTGAATTACCCTCCATCAAAGTAAATAACATGATATCTATATTTAACTTATCTATAAGAAGCATTATTTTCACCTATGCTTGTTAAACTATAAGAGACATGAAACTGATGGGTTGAAGGCAATAATTCTTTTTATAGTTTTATGTTTATATTCTTGAATAAAAAAAACATGCTACCCTGTGTGCAATAAAAAAAAAAAGAAGGAAAAAGATTATATAAATATCAATCTTCAGCTGTATTCTAGAAAGTAAAGTTCCCCTTTCAGACCTTGAGATCTATAGGGTAGATGATGTTCCATCTGTTTCTGTGGCCAACAGTTAACAAGCAGGGTGTCATGTAGCCAGCACAATGACCAACCGCCATTACTTTCCCCAACTAAAGTCAGGTACCCATTAGAGTTGGGTGGACTCAGGGGCGCCCTAAAAATCCTGATATTCAAAATCCCAGTCTTCACCAAGATTCAAACCAAGAACCCCAGGTTCAGAAGTGGAGCACTTAACTACTCATCCACCATGCCCCCTCAGTTGTATTCAATAGATAAGAATTTGTTTGAAATCGCTACTATCTCATAAAGCAGAAACTGGAAACTGACAATCAATCAACTTGAACTTCTAAATTTTACTTACGCTACAAAAACTAAAGATAAACGCAAAATGAACTTACATGGCCTCCTGCTGCACAGGCAGCTATCAAGGCATATTGACCACCTTCATGAATCAACCTATTTGCTGCTGTAGTAGCCAGGCGGACTCCAGTGGCCCCAAAAGGATGGCCAAGAGATAGGGAGCCTCCCCACAGGTTCACCTTCTCCATGGGTGGGGCTCCAGGCTAGAAAAAAACGTTTGATGTTATGTATTATTATAATAAATTATAGACTATAAAATACTTATATATATGAAATCTTAGGGAAAAATAACGAAATGTTGCAGGTATACTTTGCAGCTCTGAAAACTGGTTAGAACATAATGTGTCAAAACTATCTTCGGAGAGGCTATAGCAAACTGATATCAAGGAGTACCAGAGCTAGCTTGCCAGCGGAAAATCTTTGTCAGAAAATGGGAAGGTATTTTTTACCAAAAGAAATAAAAGTGAATCATTAATTTAAAAAAGCGCTGGTTGTGAATGTGTATGTGTTGTGTGTGTGAATGTCGTTACATTTTTCATCAATATTGTTATTGTACAGTAGTTACGCAGAGGTTGTCAATTGTAGTCAAACTGAATTTCCATTTCATTGGATCAATAGATATTATCTTAGCTTATCTTAAATGAGCCCCGACTCCCCCAAAATAAAATGATGAAGTGTCTAATGAATTGATGAGATTTTAATTTACTTTAATTATTTCTTTTTAATCTATAACATTTGCAAACACACAAATCAGGCATGAAAACAATTAGAATAAAAGTAAAAAAAGAGAGAGAAAGTAAATAAGAAACAATTTTAAAACTGTTAAAACAATTAGTTTCTCTTTTTATGTTATTGTAAAAATAAAATTTCTTTCAAACTTGCTGTCATGAGATACATAGCAATCAAGTTTTTACTTTTTCTATTAACTCTTTAACCACCACAAGCCTCATTTAGAATTCAAAAGGTAGACTTATAATTAAATTCTTTCACTATTAACAGTAGTAGTCATTCCTAGTTATCAATGTAATGATAAAGGTTGTTTTTTTTCTTTTGCTATAGACTTTAAAATATAACTTAAAAGCAGTTAAATTACCTTGGATGGCAGTCCCATATATTTGGTTGCAAAGCTATCGGAGTCCATTGCTTTAAAATTTGATAACAGTTGTCCCTGTAAAATGCAGAGAAATTACAAATTGATACATCAGAAAAAAAATATATATTGGAACAGATACCTAAATCCAATTAGATCTAGCATTGTATAAAATACTATTAAAAAAATATAGTTATTCTTTTTATTGCATTTCTTAGTTTATTTGTTTCAAGAAATATATACTGTTTTTATTTCTTTTTATTCAAATTAACTTTATTTAAAGCTTGCTGTTTCTGTAGTGATTGAAGTTTTACAGAGTGGGGCAGCTAGCCCCATGCCAAACCTTCCTCCTTTCTCACACGAGCTTGGGAACAGCAGGCGGTGGAATGACATGGGGGCCAATACGAGGAAAGCACAAACTGGAACCTCCTCGTACAACTTGGCACCAAGCCTTCATGGAGGTCCTCAGAGCAGTGGACACCTGGTGGGAAGAGGCTCAGATATTGCCAGTGACAGATCATTATGGAGAAAGCTCGCCTCCCAATGCACCGAATAGCCCCAAAGGATCTAAGTACACAGTGCCAAACAGTTATGATGTACCACTTGGGCTAACTCTTCCAACTCTTTTATTCTTTGTCTCTTCTTAATAGTTATATGACTTTTTTTGTTGCTATTTTTTAACTTGTAGAGGGAAAAAAACAACAACACTTTCAGTTTTGTTTTTATTCTATGTTACAGCAATTATTATTTATTTATTTATTTATTATTACAACATTTATTCTATTGTTATATTGGGATCACATTCTCACTACAGTGCTGATGACATTGTGTTATTCTAGTTCTATATCATAATGATATTCAGATCTATCTACTGCATTCAGCCTCAATTTTTTTCTTTATCTACTTAATTTACTTGCGCAGTTTCTCTTAACTACTTTAACTTTACAAGTTTCATAAATTAGTTTCATAGAATAGTTTTTACTGTACTAACACTGAAGCTTGATGGCTGAGTGGTTAAGCTCTTAGCTTCCAAACCTTGGGTCCAGGTTCAAACGTCTGTGAAGACCAGGATTTTGAATTTTTGGATTTTTAGAGCGCCCCTGAGTCCACCCAGCTCTAATTGGTGCCTTACTTTAGTTGGGGAAAGTAAAGGTGGTTGGTTGTTGTGCTGGCCACATGACACCATCATTAACTATCAGTCACAGAAACAGATCACAAGGTCTGAAAGCGGTTCTTTATTTATAGTTTTTAGACTGTACATATTTTTTGCACCTTCCCCCGCCCCCCCCCCTTTTTACATTCAATAAGAGAAAAATGTGTACCGAAGTTAGTTAAAACATTAGTCAGTTTAAAAATTTCAAAAAGAATTAGAAAATCTGCTTACAGCAAAAGCTTCATGGTACTCAAAGACATCAATGTCCTGAAGAGTTAGGCCAGCATTTTTCAATACCCTTGGAGTGCCATAGGCTGGGCTGTATCAACAACATAAACAAAAAGAGGGTTTACATAAAAAGATACAATTCAATCAATGGTTATTTACACAATACTTGCCTTGTAATGATTGTGGACAGTATGGTAAGAGGAATGATACAATAGACATTGCCAAAATGATTTGCTTTCTTTTATAGTAAGCCTACAAGTAGGTTATATAAAACAAAACCAAAAACAATTTGTCTATATGTTGAATGTTATGCTTTATATTAGTTTCTATTAAATTTTTATCCCATTAAAATGAAATTTTCATTAGGTTTATGTTTTTTTCACTCAATACATTTAGACAGAAAAGATTGGCTTAATCTGGACACATTGCTAGTGTATGGATAATTGTTTACTTTTACATATTAGCTTTTAAAATTACAAGCACTCAAATCATTACTTGTCACACATCTTTCTATTCATAAATAGTTACAGCTTAAACTTTAAGATTACTGAGGTAATCTACTGCAGCACGATATATAAGTTTGAATATCTGAAGAAAAACTATTCTAATTTCTAGGCATATCAATATATTTAATACAATACTTAATACAAGCTTTAGAAGATTTAAACAAATTGGCACCATTAAAAGTCTTTTAATGACCATAAGCATAAAAATGTATTTTGAGAGTGTGTTGATTGAAAATTCCCCTTCTTTGACTGTTAATTGTTATTATACCAATTTATTCTAATGACAAACATGAATACCATAAATTCTACATGAAAGTCTCCTGTAAAAACAAACAAAATATCATAGATTTATTTTCAGATTATTGAATATTTAGACTTTACTGACTTAAATATGACCCTGTTAATTCAGAGGTTAAAATGGCCTTGATTTTAATGACATTATAGACCATCTCAAAATGAACAATACAAAAAGGTATAGTAATATAAAGGTTTTATTTACCCAAGAAGTAATTGGTCTTTAGGATCTTGAGCTACATAGAGAAAGTCTCTGAGGTATGCTTTGGGCTTGTAGCCCATTTGAAGAGCTTTCTCCTCTGACATGATAAGACAAGCTGATCCACCGTCAGTCTAAAGGAAGAAGAAAAGGGAAAAGTTTTCCATACAATGCACTGTAGTCAGTAAACTTGTAATTCTAGTTCTATGTTTATCCCAGAACACTACAGCAACTGTAGTGCCATGAGCTATGCACAGTAACCCATTGTCTCACTGGCCAATGAGGGAAACTCAAGCGGCCTAGTCATGAACCTTGGCTTCAACAAAAACATCAACTCCATTAAGTACAACACAGCTACAAGTAGCATAGAAAATAATGTGACATCACAAAGCGAGTCTAAAATAATTAAGGGAAAGAAAATAACATATTGAAAAGCAAGTCCAGGTTTGTAAAGTTTTTATATATACTATTTTATCGTAATACATTTATTTCATGTGAATTTAATAATATGATTCAAATATTTTTAAAAAGTTGTGAACTCTCCTTCTTTTTGCGTAAAAGTTTAGTTTTAATTTAGTTATAGATTTCGGCACATTGGCACAATTCAGGCCATATCGTGTCCTAGTCTAAAAAATGGAGATGATATAACATACATAGTGATGCTTTTATATGACACATAGATGTTTGCCATTTGCAAACTTAAAAAAAAAAAAGTAAGTATTAGAAAAGATACAACTGAGAGCAATAAAATAAGGCTGCGCACAAAAAACCTGGCATGGATAAAGTCAAGCTTGCTCACAACCTGAGATTAATTTCTGCACACATAAACACAAATTGCTAACAGATATATTAATATTAAATGTGCACACCATGTACACCTCACACAACTGTTGTGTAAGTAGCGCTACTGGCTGGAAAGGAAACACAAAACTCCATGTACACCTCACACAACTGTTGTGTAAATAGAGCTACTGGTTGGAAAGTAAACACAAAACTCCATGTACACCTCACACAACTGTTGTGTAAGTAGAGCTACTGGCTGGAAAGGAAACACAAAACTCACTAAAAAAGACGCATTGGCTGCTGTAACTGTTCCGTGTGGTTTGATAAATGCAGGTTTTAGTTTTCCCAGCTGCTCCATGGTGGACACTCTGATGCCGTTATCTTTGGTTACCGTCTCTGCAACACCTTGAACAAAAAAAAAAAAAAAAAAAAAAGGACAATCATTTAAGACGAATAGATTTATATACAATGAGGACTTTGGATACTGAAATAAAAAAGGAACCTGTCGTAAAAATTAGGATAAAAACTATTGGGAATAGGGGTGGGGAAGAGTACAAGCTAATAATAATGTTCGGACAAAAATAAAAGATTGTAACATAAAAACCAAGCAATCTGGAAATAGCTACTGCCAAAAGTTCCATGAAGAATAATGAGTAAATACAGAAATATATTAAATATTGAAAAGAAAGTCAGTCTGACTTATACAAATACTACAATTATAGCCTTATAGAAATATAAAAGAAATATAAAACAAGACTTTGATAGTAAAATATCACACTAACCTGGTACTTTATAATCTAATCTGTCAATCAAAAGATTTTTGTCTGTGGCTTCTTGTGCAAGAGTATGTGATCGAATAGCAAAGGCATCCTAATTTGGAAAAAAAAAAAATGCATTCCATTAACCGCATGCAACTTAAGTATATTTTCATAGAAAAATTGACAGCCTAGTGGTGTAATGTGTGCTCTGGACTGAAATCATGGCCTTGTGTTTGAGCCCTACCCACCACCACCACCAGACCACACTGTCTTGCAGGGCGTTTGGACTCAAAAGAAATAATCATCCATGCTAAAGGAACATCCAAAACATGCAAAACAAAAGAAAAAACATGAAATTATCCTAAAAAAAAAAAAAAGAAGTATAATATTATGTTAAAATAGTAAAAAATAATTGTTAAAATTTTGATTATACTAGATGAATGTAAAAAAAAAAGTATTTGGTCATGAATGAAATTAAACTATAATTCATAAGTGATAATCATTCAAAAGATATCATTAAGATGGCTTAGTCACATGACAGGCAATGTAGGGAAAACATTTTAAGCTCTCTTTGTAAAATCATGATCTTTTAAACAATTGTTAGAATTCGTAAAAAATATAAAAAAAGGGAAGGCACTGTGTAAAAATAAATAAAATAAACAATTAGTGTCTTGAAATTAAGGTGAATTTTTTTTGGCTTCCTTGGTATTTTTTTATTATCTTCCTCTAAAATGTTCAGAACCACCACCTAAGTCACTAGCATAGTCACCATAGGATATGTTGGTAACATATTAGCATATAACATATAGAAAATAACACATTATTATAAAAAAAAGATATTAAATGTAGTAAATGCAAGGCCTTTAGGTTCTAGTGCAGTTACCTGTTCCTGCCTTGATACATTGAAAGCTGCCGCTAACCTATCACCCGAATGCCCCATAGTTTCATTCGTTGAGAACTCTGCCACTGCTGGAAGCTCAGGAACCCAGACAGCTGGCCGGAGGGCTTGCCTCAGAAGTTGAAGCTTTGCTGGCAAGCTTTTAGCTTTCTGTGACGCCAACAGAATTTTTCTCATCTGGCGACTGTGTCTGATTGGAACATCAGACATGAACTCGACACCACCAGCTAGAACTGTATCACACTGTCCAGCAGCGATTAAACCCATTCCTGAGAAAATTTAAGAAATACATATAATTTTTTTTTCTTTTAATCAGGCACATAAAAGATAACAATAACTAAGCTTAAAACAGTTGTTAAGTATTCTCCCTAAAGAGTTGATAAAGACTTCTATGATTTAAAAAAAAAAAAAAAAAAAAAAAAAAATACAAAAAAAAAAAAATATATATAAAAGTAATAATGCATTCCAATTAATGTAAAATAATTCATTCTAAGTAATTAATGTTTTTGTTTTTGTTCCTGTCTTAGTGATTTGAGAAATAGATGGCTGTTATGTACATATTAATACATAGAGTGACCTTAAGTTAATCTGTTTTTCAAGCCAATGGTTTAGAGGTTTACCCAAAAAAAAAAAACACATGCTAAAATTGCAGTCTTCATTAAGATTCAAGCATGAGATTTGTAAGCCAAAAGTTTAACTGTAGCATCATTATGTTGCCAGGCTATATTGGTAGATGAACAAATATGGTTACCTGTGGTGATAGCCTGGTTGGATGAGATGCATGCTTGGGTCACAGTGTGGGCAGGAATCCTGTCAGAAAACCCAGCCTGTAAAGCTGCCTGAAATAATTACAATATAAAACAATGTCAGGGCATCACCACTAACAGTTACAAAAGCAAAAAAAAAATAAATTTTAAAGCCCGAAAGATCATTAAAAACATAGCCCTAGTGAAATGTAAAATAAACTAATCTTTCAACTAAAGCTACCTCATGTGATGTAAAGAAGTGTGACTTCCATATATGTTGAATACAGACTGAATAACATATCAGGCTGGACAATATGAACACTTGTAATTTACAAGGAAACAGATGGATCCTTGAAGGCTCAGGTACCTTATCAAAAAACGAAGGCAACTATTTGGAAATCTGTATGGGGCTACCCCCTACCCAGGTTGTGCACAGGGTTAACTAAAAAATATGTATCCAAAGAAAAACTGAAGGAGCCTATACATGGGCATAGTTTTTGGAGAGTGGCTTGAACAGTTCCAAACCTATGTAGACCAGGACTAAAACCCAGAAATGAAATGGTATGGTTGAAAGGGAAATCAATATTTGATGACAGACTTTTACCAGCTCAGCATCCAGAAATGAACAAAGGAAACAAATTATAGTAACATCACCTTCCGTTATTTTTGTTTACATTTTTTAAAGAGTGAAAAGAAGATGCACAAAGTGAATGCCTACTTCTCTTGCAATGTTACTTGTTTTCACTTCCTGGATCACTGTGCCAACCACAACGTAGTCTACGGCATCTGTAGCCACAAACAAATATAATAAAGAAATGCATGAGTTAAACAAGATAGAATGAAAAAAAATAAATAATTGCATTTAATACTTTTTAACAAGTTACATAGAAAAAGTTTTAAAAAAAAATCAATCCTTCATTTCCGAAGCTGACGGTGCTCTATAGTTTCTCATTCTATTTATTTCTTGAAATACTTCATTTTTGCAAAGGGTCGTTCCAGTGAGGTTTGCACAATCAAGTTCTATTTACAGTCAAGCTAATGATTTTTACATAAGATGGGGGCCCTAATGCATATGTGCATCTATTTATATATTCAATTCTTTACTGAATATGAAGAAAGATTTTAGTTGAGTTTGGTCATTCTTGCTGAAGTTGCATTCAAAATAAAAAGACATAATCAAAATTAATTTTAAGATGGATACATTTTTTTAAATCATAAATGTTCAAACCAGAGTTTTTACTGTGTAGTCAATTAGGTAGTGTTCCCCTCCCGCACAGATATATATAAACTGTTAAATTTTTAGGTAAGTCATTTTTTAAATACTCATCCACTGAACTAAAGAGTTTGCAAGTTAATTATAGGAGGAATAGGCTCTAATAATAAGGCTATCATAAAATTTTCATGCTGTAATCCTGATAACACTTCCAAGTGATTCCGACTTTTTTTTTTTTAAAAAGCAATATCAAATTTGTAATTCTATTGATGCTATATAAACAAAATATTTCTTACACTCATGCAAAGTAATAATCTTACTAATCCTTAAATCTTTTAAAGCATTACAGCTTTTTCACTTTGCTATTAGCAATACAATTAAAATGTTATTTAAAGATGCTGTTAAATTCATATGAAATTAGCAAGTCTTACCTAATGGTATATTAGTTCTTTTAATTAATCCTCTGAAATGAAGCAAAACAAATAAAAACAAATGTTGAAAAAAAAAAACATTGGAATAAATCAGAATATACATAAATACATAAAGTACTGTCTCTGATGGGCAACACTGAGCTAAGAGATAAAGAAACAAATGCTGCCAGATATTGTGCTGGAATCCCCAGCAAAGAAAACTTGAAGAAGTCTATGATGACCAAGACCCTTATCTCAGAAACAAGAGAATGGCATGTTTAAACAATACAAATCAACAAAAAAAAAATAAAACCATCCCAAATCAAAGTCAGCACTACCAGGGGGGCTGAATTGTTCTCTTGCTTTCATCAGTACATTCACTTCCTAGATCCTAATCATTAATAAACTCAGAATAAGCATTAAAAAAAAAACACTGACTATGTAAATTTAACAAAAGGGAAATTATAATATTTTTTTTGTGTGTAAACCAATGGTTACAGCCCTTTACTTGTCAAGCTCAAAGTCAAACTTAATAGTATGTGGGGGTGAATGCTGTGACAATGCACACAACTAAAGCCTTCCACTGGTCTTAATTAGGAGCTAGACATAGAGTATTACTTGTCGTGTGGTTTGTGTGCTGGACTGTTGTTCTGACTTATCACTCATACCCATCCCCCGTCATCCTGCGGGAGGTTTGGACTAGGAAGTAAATTATCTTCAACTCTGAAGGAACATCAGAAACATGGAAAACATTTTACAAACACTTTACAGTGAGTGCATACACAATGGAAATAAACTACCACATGCATTTTAAGGGTTAAGGACATGCTGATCAACGTTTTTGGCCTGGAAATTATGTCTTTTTGAATATTGATTATCTTTCGTCAGATCTAAGTAACACCTGTCTCACCTCATGGCATGGGTGGCCAGATCATGAGGCATCAAATTCTTATAGGTTGTACCAGACAATAAAAAGGGAGTCCTAACACCTTCAACAAGGACGATGTTCTTGACATTTGGCCTGCTAAGAGTTTTTTTACTCTCTAGAAGAAAAAAAAAATGTTAAAAACATATTTTAAATATAGTTAAGGAGGTAACTGATCGCTAGCATGAAAGCAGAATATTGTAGAAAATTAGAATCCTTTGAGAAATTCGATATTGGAAGGTATTTTCTCATTTAAAATATTTAAAATTGTGTTGAATCTATAAAACTAACAAAATAAAAGATTTTTTGCTAGCATACTGCCTACAGCCTGCACAGAGTATTTTTAAAGTGATAATTGGCTTGCGCAGACCAATACCACTCTTTAAGCTAAATGCAGTTCACAGTAGTACAGATGACGGCTGTGAACAACAGATAGCAGTAGGTATTATGTCGGAGTTTCCATCTCCTGGCTGCTATAGAGCCCAGTCTGCCCAAATGGCCAAATTACCGACTTCGTTCTACATCTCTAAGTCAGATCTTTAACTAGATCTAGATCTAGTCCTAGAGTTGGTGAGAACTAGTAAGTCTAGTAATAATTAATAAAGGTCTAGCCAGAGCTAGAATCAATTACTAGCCTTTTTTAATTAAAGTATTTTATTAGACTAAGACTTTACTAGATATAGTCTCCAGATCTTGATACAATCCACGTTGTTTACACAATCATCATCAGAGAGAAGGAAAATGCCATTGCTTTCAGCGGCCATTTTAATATTTAATAATGAAGCATAAAAGGGTAATTTTTTTTTATTCCAGAGTCTTACTGATAACTTTTCCCTTACTTCCACACTTAAGACAGCATGATGTGTTTCCCTTAATGGAAGTAAGCTAAAATCACTTTAAAAAAACAACAACACTTAAATGCTCAACATTATATTTTCTTTTATTTAAATATATTTTGTCTGCCAACAACACATTATCTCTATCATTAGTTGTTGTTTTTTTTTTTGGTTTTGTTAATTATCATCAATATTTCCATCAGCAGCTTTATTTTAAACTGCATCTTGTCTAAGTGTTCTAATAAGGATTCATATCTATACAAAATTGTTGCCTTTTATGCATAGAGATGAAGTGGTTTGTACAGTCAATGTGAAGAAAAAAGTTTACAGGGGCGTAGGTAGGAATTTTCCATCGTTTGGGGGCCTGGGGAGTTTCACCTCTTTGGAGGCCCCTCCATTTGCTTATTATCTAATTTTCAGTGTAAAAAATACTCATTTGGGGGCCGCCCTTAAGTTGGGGCCCGGGGGGGGGGGGGGGGTTTTTTTCCTATTTCTCCCCCCCCCCCCCCCCCCCAACCCCCACCAAAAAAATTTTACACCAAAAAAAAAAAATAAAAATTTAAAAAATTTTAAATTAAAAAATTTTTTTTTTTTTTTTTTATTTCTTTTTTTTTTTTTTTATAGCTAATATTGTATTGTATGTAGAAATCTATCAATTTAAATAGAATTTTTCTTACTTGTTTGAACGGAGGCATTGTATGAAGATGTTGTGGTGATATAGCGAAGTCCAGCTGTAAAACAAATAAGTCAATATTCATTCCTATGTATTCCTATGTATAATATTATAACTAAATAGATTATTTATATAGTTGAATAGGAAGTGTCACAGCACAGGATATTTGGATCAAAATTTTGAAACATCTGGCTGAATTTACTAAGATCAAATCCTGATGTACACTGATATTTCTAATTGAAATTTTAGGATTCACACAAAAATTACAAATATATTCTGTTTTAGATTCTAACTATTTGAATGGGTCACACAAAAATCTGCCTTCTAAATATTATGCCTCCAAGAGGAAATTCAAATTAGCTTATTAAAATAGCTTTGATCAAGTATGGTAATGTCAAATTAATGAAATGATGAAGTCTTAATTTCTGGTCATGACCTTATCAGACAAAGAGTCTCTTCACTTTATACCATAAATTTAAAATGGGTGGGAAAAAAAAGAAAAAGAAGAATTAATAGGAATATCTCAAACTGTATCTGTACTTGCTGTTCCTTTGGATACATCAGCTGGGTATATGGCTCCTTCTGTCTCGGAAGACAATGGATGCGCCGAGATGAGTCACTGGCTTTGGTTACGTCTTGAGACGGGGCAGAATCTGGAGTGGCTGATCAAGCCAATTCTGGATCTGCATAGTTTGCCACAGTTCGTGCATTTATATTCCTCAGTTTTAGGGCTGGCTGACAGCAGGGAAGCTTTCTTTTTCATTCTCTTGGCCGAAGCAGCTTCATTTCTTTTGCATTCAGCAAAGTTCGTGCCAGCACGCACAGTCTGTCTCCATGCTGTTCAGTCTTGGGCTATCTCCTCCCACATGCTTTGGTCGATGCCCGTTGCCTTCATGTCTCGCTTGCAGACATCTCTGTAAGTTAATCTTGGGCGGCCCTTAGGTCTGGCTCCCTCTGCTAGCTCAGCGTATAGGATGTCTTTCGGGATTCTTCCATCTGGCATGCGCGTGACATGACCCAGCCAGCATAGTCTTCTCTGTTGAAGGAGAGCATAGATGCTGTGCATGTTGGCTCGTGTCAAAACGTCCTGGTTGGTGACACGATCCCTCCAGGAGATGCACATTATGCGTCGCAGGCAACGTAGGTGGAAGCCATTTAATCTGTGTTCTTGACGCATGTAGGTTGCCCAACTCTCACTGCCATAGAGGAGTGTGCTTAGGACGCAGGCATTGTAGACAAGGATTTTTGTTGCCATGGTCAATTTTGTGTTTTCCCACACACGCTTAGAGAGTTTTGCCATTGCTGCAGATGCCTTCCCTATTCTTTTTGTAAGCTCATTGTCTAAGTCAAGGTTGCTGGCTATCGTTGTTCCCAAGTATGTGAACTCTTGCACCACCGTAAGTGTGTGATTTCCGATGTAAATCACTGGTGTTTCTGAAACATCTTGTGCCAGGATTTCAGTCTTGGAGAGACTAATTGTAAGTCCAAACTCCTGACAAGCAACTGCCAGTGCATTCACAAGCCTCTGCAATCCTTCTTGTGAATGAGATATGAGTGCGGCATCGTCGGCAAACAGCAGTTCTCTAATCAAGATACGCCGTCTCTTTGTTTTGGCTTTAAGGCGTGCTAGGTTAAAAAGCTTTCCGTCAGATCTACTGTGGATATATACTCCATCTTCCAGGGATTTGAAAGCGCTGGTGAGTACAACCGAAAAGAAGATGTCGAATAGTGTTGGAGCCAGAACACATCCTTGTTTTACTGGGTAGAGAGGGGGGAAATACTGTGTGGGCGGCATTATTCTGACCATAGCTAATGCCTAGGCATTCATCTCATTACTATGACATGATCTAATCGCTTTGCAATTTATTATATTATGAATATATATAGCATAGGCTACAGAGAGAGAGAGAGAGTGACAAAATAAAAGGAGAGACTA
This sequence comes from Biomphalaria straminea, assembly GCA_021533235.1. Lineage (NCBI taxonomy): Eukaryota > Metazoa > Mollusca > Gastropoda > Planorbidae > Biomphalaria > Biomphalaria straminea. The sequence continues at coordinate 10,521,375 of JADKLZ010000130.1, forward strand.
TATAAATATCTAATATAGTATATATTATATTTTATCATACTTTATGTTTATATAGATCTATACTATACTGAAAATCTATATTATATTATTTTAGACTATTGCGTTTTATAATTGTTGGCTGCTCTGTAGCCTGTGGATTGTCTCAAACACAGAGACTGTCAGAGACACTGTGACTGTGATATATATCATGATATGTCTATTAGTCTAGAACTAGATTTTTTACTAGACTGAGTCTGACTAGAGTTTACTTAAATTTCAATTAACTTAAATTGACTTAATAAACTACTTAGACTAATTATAAAGTAATAAACTGATGAACTTTCATAAACTAGACTCTATTTAGAGTATTTTAGAGCTATTAAAGTATTATTATTATATTAGATCTAATGATTTATAGTCTGTAGATCTATAATTATTATTATATTATAATTTAATAAAATTTATTTTATAGATCTATAGATCTAATTTTAATTATTATATTAGACCGCTCCTCTAATTATTATTAGATATATATTAAAATATTATAATTATAATAATAATTATTAATAATTAATATATCTATTTAGACTAGTATTTCTTTTGTCAGTTTTGAAATCCTTGACTCTACTAAAATTATTTAAAAATTAACCTGTTATTAGAATTTAGATTTTGGTTAAGTTAATAATTCACATTGACTTACAATACTTACATGTGTATGATGACAAAACTTTTCTCTGCACTAGGGCTGCCATTTTCAAAATGTTGTACTTCGACCTGAGCTTTGGCCTATGGTTTGAACTCTGACCAGTAAACAATCTGTAGACCTGTGACATGCATGTATTACAATTATGGAGTTATTTCCCTTACACAGAGAATAGAAAAATCTAATACTTATAGTCTTATACTAGATTTAGATCTACATTTCAATAGTAATAAAATTGGTAATCGTAAATTAAAGCGTAAGACCTAGATCTTGAACAATTAGTGGTATTTAATTAGTCAAATAAAGTCTAGATCTAGACTAGATATATCGAGTCAAATTCTACAGTGACAGTGGACCAACAGAAGACTGCATTTGTTGTGGTTGTTTGAGTGTTTACGTTCTGAGCTTCCGGTAGATCTATAATTAAACAAAATGTCTGCCCCCCACAAACCCTGGGAAAGACCTGGAGTAAATTATCAAAATACAACACATTATCCTGTGAATACTATGTCAGCGTACGTGTAATTTTTTTTTTATAGTTTTTATTTTAACTATAATCAACTAGATCTATAAATATAAAATTTTATGACTTTTACTTTCTACTAGATCTAGATAGAATCTTAAAAAAATAAGACTTTACTCTAACTTCTTAACTTGACTTAGAGTTAGACTTATGTCACTTATTGACTTAACTCTTAAGACTAAGAGTGAGTAAGACTTAAATAAGACAGTGTCAGTGAGTGAGTTAACTACTACTAGATGATACTAGATCTAGTAGTAGTATCTAGTGAGTACTAACTAACTAAGTCAGTAAGTCTAAGACTAGATCTAAGTCATTCACTCTGACAGTGACACTCATTGCCGTCATTGGTAATTAAATTATTAATTAGATTCTAGTAATGGTTAAATTTTTTAAAAGTTAAAGTTAATATTATTAGTATTATTAAAATAGTAATAAATAATAATATATGCATGACTGAATCAATTAATTTATATTAATTACTAAATTAGTTTATACTGATAATAATAAAAATATACAGATTATCAGTTATTATTATCATTTATGATAATATTATATAATATATAATATTATAATTATTACTAATTAAAAATAATTAAAGAGTATATAAATTATAATAATAATAAAAACATGTAATTAATATATAATTATATATAGAGAGAAATTGGAAGTACTGGTATTTAAAAAATGTAATTATTTAATATAAAAAATAATTATTATTGTATAGACTACTATGTACAGTGTCAACACTGACAACAGACTATAATTTAGTATAATTACTATAAATAGACAGTATCCAAGAGTTACTGAACTTACTCTGACATGAGTTTGATTATCATTATGATAGTATGAGTATGATTATGATTGAGTAGAACTAGAGTAGAGTCGAGTATATTCAGTATCTATAGATCTATTCCCCTTGTATTGGTAAAACTTCCCATCGAAGGACCCTTTTGAAGAATGTTGCGCAAGTGGCAGCACCGCACATCTACCCCTACAGTAATCAGGTCACAAGGTCACTAACAGTTTGACGGTGTCAGAATAATTTGTAGAAAAAATTCTATATCTAATAGATATCTAAAATTTACTAAAAGAGGAGAGAGAGACATTGACCGGGCACGCTCTGGCCTAGTAGAGCGCGCGCACACGTAGGTGAAGTCACGTCAGTACTTCATCATACGTGCGGATAGACAGCTGCCAAATAATTGACCTGAAAACATGGGGGCCTTTGATCGGAATTTAGTATTTACTACAGTTGGTTGATTTACTACTGTAAGTGTAACTAGTCATTCTAGATTAGATTTAGATCTGGATCTATTTATTAATTTATCTACTTGTGTTACGTAGTACTAGTAATAGTAATGCTAGTAGTATGAATATGAGTCATATATATGAATACTTACTACTATGAGTGTGTTGAAGTAACATGATCTAGATATCCATAGTATATTATATATGTAATTTGTTATTCATAAGACATTGTCAACAAATTTATTATAAATATTATACACTGTTGTAACTGTATTGGCGGAGTGATAGTTTTAATGTATGTGTGACCTACTGACACATGACTCAGGCAAATGTTGTCAATGGACAGTACTAATAGTAATAGTACACACCAATATAACCTGTGTTATAGTCATGTGATCAGGTCAAGAGCCTTCGTGGACCAGAGACAGAGTGTGTAAAGCAGCTCAGTACAGACAGCAAGAAGAAGGGTCTTTTAGTCTACCATGAAGCCAATCTGGGTGGAGTGAGTCTTTGAGCGAAGCAGTATGAGTCCAGGATGAGATAGTGATATGTACAGTGTAGTCAGTTTATTGTGTTGCCAATTTTGTTGAATTTGCTGTTATTTATTATTTACTCATTAAAGTATTACATTATTTTGGAAGTCTTGTTGTCAAAATCTTGAGTTTTTTGTCTTTTATTGTTTATTAGGGGGGGGGGGGAGAATTGTAAGAATACATACATTTAACATCGACAGTTATTAATATTATATGATGATAATATCATGTATTTGTATACCTTATTTATCTAAAGCAGCGTGCCTGGATCCCAAGAGAGAATAACAGCATCGATGGGCATTCCACCTTCTGCCAATCCCTCGATGACCTCACCACCGGCAGTGCCTCCTAGACCAAGTCAACAACCAACTTTCAACAGCAGATTAGGAGGTCCAAGTATAGGCTATGGGGGCTATGGAGGATACAGCGGCTATGGTGGTTATGGAGGATACAGCAGCTATGGTGGTTATGGCAATTATTCCAGCCCTTTTGGATATGGGGGTTACGGCAACTTGTATTCTAATAACCCTTTTTCAAACTTTTCATCTAATCGAATGGGAGATGTAAGAAGTGAATTTGCTCAGCATGCAGAAGAGAGTTCACGGCCCGCATTTGAATCTATCGAAAGTATAGTTTATGCCGTAAGTAGCTACTAATGTTACTGCCCCTATAATTTGTAAACACTTTACTGATAGACAATAGTTATAGCATTTACTTTTACTTTTTTTTTAATTCATATGTTGTATAAATTTTGCTCCAGTTTGCATACAAATTGTTAAGCGGCAAAACTTTTAATGCTGGATAGTCTGAATTGTTATCTTGATACTCAGAAACACTTTGCTAGAATTTTTAATATATGAAGGAGAATGTATGTCCTGCATAGAAATGTTCCTTAGATCATTGCGGAGACCATGGTGTATGTTTATTGTCCCTCCACTTTAAGGGAACCCCAAAAATAAAATAAAATACAGGTACCCGGGTATTTAAATTTATCTCTTTTAAAGAGCGAAACTTTTAACAAATCGGGTAAACCTGTTTTCACAGCATCTATAAGATCACGTGAATATGTTGGCTAAACCATGTTCATACTCTACTTTTATTTTCGTTGCAAAATAAATATGTCAAGGAAACATTCGCCAAGTTTGACATAGGTCCAAATCCAATCCACTATACCAACTAAGGCCTGCAGGCCGCAGGTACTTTTTAGCTAGTAATTCATAGATTTTTCACCCGCTTTTAACACCATCCAACCACATCTCATTTTAAAAAAAAGGTATAGTACCGGGTATCTGATTCGAATATTAGCAAACAAATATAAGCCTGGGTTTTAAACTTTCTGATAAAATAATTAAAGGCGAATAGCTTTGCACTAGAGAATAGCAGGGGGTGCATTCTTTCACCAGTACTGTATATATATCTACATCAATGACTTTTTAAGCCCATCAAATTTGCCAATATCAGCCTAGTCGTAGTTGATGAAAGTTTATACCCTTCAACAGTTGACAACTTTTACCGATGGTGTATTATAGATGACTTTCTTATTTTGAATGTTTGAAAAACTAGTAATTGATTCTTGATTTTAGGAATTCAAATCAACAACCAAACTTTCATTTGTTTTTGCCAATAAAATGCCTCTGACGGTCAAATCCAGCTCCTGGTCTTCACGTGTGATTTTCCAAAAATCCGGCGGAACCTGTTCTTACAAACTGACAGGAGAAGGGGTGAAAGGCGGAACACTGGCGCCTCAAAACCAGTTTTAGCTTCGTGATGATGGGGCACGTCAGCCTGAATAACGCAACCCATCTAGGAGAAGGAAAACTCTGACTCCAAACCTCCACTTTGTGGCGACTTCCCTGTGTGGGTATCGGGGCTTGGAAATGACCAAGAGTAAATAATAACCCCACTGCCTTTCCACTTGCATTTCATTTCACTAGGACGAATAATAGTGGAGCTTCCCCCCCTCTAGGTGCTTTTTGACGGAGGTCTGGACTGCACTATTCCAGACAGAGGTCTATGTCCCATCACACTCTACTACTGGATATAAACCCATCATTTAAGTTTTTTTCTGGAACTGGTGAATGTGATAGCGTGAAGGGGCCTGGATCCAGGATGTGACGATTCCACAGGGCATACCCAGGGCCAGGCTTGGACTGGGCCGCCGGGACACCGGGAGATTCCCGGTGGGCCGAAGGCTGCCAACTACCAAAAGAAAGTTATTATATTTTTAATTTTAACTGAAATTACAGTTGATTATATGATAGCCTCAAATAATAGTTTGTATTGAAAATAACCAAACTCTAACAACAAAATCATTACTTTACGTTACGAGGTTGCTTGTGAGAAGTCGTTTTCAACATTGAAATAGGGCCTACATTTCGATAAATTTAGAAATTTGCTTAGCCAGTCAACTTTACAATCATTCATGCTGATGTCTTGTCAGAAGGACCTTCTTTCAAGAATCAATAACAATGAAATCATTGATGTTTTAGCATCGACTAGTGCAGGGGTGGGTAAATTACAGGCGCGGGCCACATGCGGCCCGCCGAAGTGTTTTATGCGGCCCGCGAAAACCTAAATAAATCATTGTAAATATTAGAGACATTATTGAAACTTTTGATTCTTATCATTTGTAATGAAGAGGCTAAAGAAACATCGTCTTTCTAAAGAGTTTTGAAAAAAAAAAAACGTAGATTATATTCAATAACAATACTATATAATACTATAATATACAATACTATATAAATTCAGTAAAAGACATAAGTCCAGCCCAGTATTTATTCATTGCTATTGAGAACTGTGTAGAAAGAGTTGGGTTCGTTTGTACAAGATGGCAAGGGTAAAAACAGATGGAGTTTTGACTGAGAAAAACAACTTTTTAAATAACATAAAGAAAATATTCCAACCATAAACTAGTAACTGGAAATTTTACACATAGCTACATTAAATTCATTATACCATAGGAAAGCACATAAAGAATTCCATTGAAGTTCAGAGGCCGTCCCAATGCATAGACATAGCATAATGCTGCTAAGGTCAATGATTGTTAAATGGCTCGCACAGGAACTATTGTCTGATATTACAGAAAAGGAATAGCGAAACTTATACGCAATGTTATTGTTCGAAGTACGCTAGGTCTTTAATAAATTGCAATTTTTTTTCCTTTATTTTGTATATTCTTATTTTATTCGTTGCCACCAAAGTCACTTCGCCTACAGCCTCCAATTCAGATAAGGCCAGTCCCCACTGGCATTTCCGAAAAGTATTTGAAGATTTGGAATTAAAACATTTTGATGTTTGGTAACACAGTTGTATTCACTGGCCAATCATTAGATCAATATGGAATTTAAAGGAAGAAATTGTTAGGTTCCTTGATGGACATTGACTGTGACCCCTTCCTAGAATCTCTAATGAAGAGTTGAAGACAAGCTTCATGCTTATCATCGGAAGCATTGTGATTTGTTGTTTGTACATGAAATGTATGTGCATCTTTTATTCGTTCAAACAAAGCACACACCCCTGCACTAGTGATACGATTAAAAAAGCGTTATACTAGTTAGTGGTGTATTGAGATTTTAGACTCCCTGTTTCTTATGTTTAGGTTGTTAACTGTTTAATGTTGTTTCTCATAATTACGAATTTGAACATGTAATAAATAAAAACATTCTTACAACTTAAAGTAGTGTTTTTGAACTTTAAAATGTCATTATTATTATTAAATATATGCACTAATTATAGAAACTAAAGAAAAATATATAAAAGTTAAATTAAATTAAAAATAAGTAGTAATATTAAATTACTGAAAAAGATTATATAAAGCTAATGATGAAATGGGCCGCCGCCATGACCAAATTTCCCGGGCCGGTTTTTTAAGCCAGTCCGACCCTGCCCAGGGCACAGTCCACCTAAAGCTTCTCTTTTACAAAATAGTCTCAATTGGAGAGCCCCGTGGATGGCGGAGAATGGAACATTGGCCAACCCCACCTTGTCCCATGAATATTCCAGTTTTATACAGTTTCAAACCCAGATGTCCTTTTAGTTCGGTAGTGGAGCAGATTTTTGCCAGGACTGAAAACTCCCTTAAAAAGCGGGGAAAATGTATAAAAAGCCTGAGGGAACACCCAGCCTACAACAAATGCCAAGAAAAATTAAGAAAAATTCATACGAGCTCAGACGTCGCCTCGTAAAAGGTCTGCGCATGGCAGTTTCTTCCGGGACAGCCTGCGATAAGTCAGCTACCGGAAATAGAAAACAGACAAACAGCAAACACTTAAACCTCTTGCAGCTCAACATCTTAGGCCTACAAAACAAGATAACAGAACTCCAACACATACTCAAGAAACAAGATATTCACATAGCGATACTACAAGAAACACTACTGCCCAAGAAAAAAATAAATATTACAGGCTACACACAGTACAGATGCATCTGCACCAAATGTCAGGGAATTATGACCCTCATTAGAAACGACACCCAAGCAACAGTAAAACATGTACAGAACAATACCGACATAGACATGCAAGAAATACTTCTTTGGAGAGGAGGAACCAAATATACTATCAAAAACTTCTACTGCCCACCATCTTCAACAGCAGAAATAGACATAAAACTACCACACTACACAAGGACAATAATAGCTGGTGACTTTAACGCACACACACCATCCCTAGGCTACCCACACTACAACAAACGTGGCAAAGAAATAGAGGATGTAACAAATGCCTCTAACCTCCAACTTCTGCAAAATAAAACATCACCTCCAACATTCCTTCATAGAGCACACAACACAACTAGCAGACCTGACCTAACCTTTATCTCTACAGATATTATCAACTCTTCTAAACTTACAGTTCTTGAAGACATGGGTAGTGACCATAGGCCTATACTCCTCAATATTGGAACACCAGGTAGATACCAACACAGAAAAACAACTAGATGGAACTATAAAAAAGCAAACTGGGCAGCTTTTTCACAAGAAACAGACTCAAGACTATCAAGCATAATCGAGACAGATGTCAACTCAACCTATGCAACTATAGTCTCTAACATCTTAGCAGCAGCAAAAAAACACATTCCTCGAGGTCAAGTCAGAAAATACAAACCTTTTTGGACACCAGAACTGAACAATTTAGTAAAATTATTTAATAAAATCTTATAAAAATCTTGATGCCACATTTCTTTAACACACTTGAGTGTCTAGCTCTTCTGATTATTATTTAATTTGAAGAACCTTAAAAATGTAGATGTGTACCATTAAATTTATAGTTAATAAATCTTCCAATGAATAATTGATTAAATTAAAATGCAACACAATAAACACCTATGTATTTTTACACAAACATACATAATAAACAAGAGAATGTAAAACCTAGATTTTACATTTCAAAGATATTGTGAATTTCTTACAATTTTAGAATCATAATTATTGGTTTCGATACCATTGTAAAGTTAATATTTTTGGTACTATAGAATGTTTATCAAGGCCTCAGTCTCACATTCACCTTTAAATTTTGTCAAAAATGTCCTATCATTCTACATTTTAAAACATTTATGTACTGCACCGTCATCCCATTTCATTGTATTTTTTTCAGGTGAATTCTGTTGGGATGATGTTGGACTCAACATTTCAAGCTGTGTACAGCTCTTTTAGGGCTGTCATAGGCGTCGCTGATAATTTCACACGACTGAAATCTCAACTGATACAAGTTTTCTCTGCCCTTGCTTTTATCAGAACACTTAGATATTTCTTCAGGTTTGTCCATTTATTTGTCAGGGTTGTTTGTTTTTTTATAGTACAGTTTTTACAGCGGTTCTAAAATAGTAACTGATAAAATTTATTTTTTTCTCATGTTTTGATTCTTTTTTTTTTTTAGAAAACTGTTAGAAATTCTTCGGTTGCGTCCTAAAGGAGAGGCTGATATGCTATGGACGTTAGCCTCTGCAGAAGCTGCTAAAGTTTCTCAGGCTGGAGAATCTGGAAAAAGTTCATGGCCTATTCTACTGTTTTTTGGGATCATTATGGGAGGACCTTATTTGATTTGGAAACTGATCTCTGCTTTTTCAAGTGAAAGTGGTATTTCTTTTTTTTATTATTATTTGTTAACTATTTTTTTTTAAATATGATATGGTAAAGCTTTTTCATGCTAGGTAACATTTTATGTTCAATTTTAGAAATACAGGTATTTAGATAGCTGTAGGCCTTCTCACAATTTTATGGAATACTTAACTCAAAATACTAGCACTACTGTAGTTACAATAAATATTGACTTTATCACAGAAAGAAAATGTGTTTGTAAACTGAGTTAATTTTGCTATACCTTGAGATGATGATTGTGTTACCGGTACTAATAAATACTAACCTAGTATCTTATGTGTTGTTTATCTCTCTCTCTCTCTCTCTATATATATATATATATATATATATATATATGAAATGAAATATATATATTTGAAATGAATTTTTCAATCTGACATTTCTGTAAGTGAAACTCTTTTTTTTATTTTAAGCTCAAGCTAGCTGGTCCAATGGAGAAGACGACCATTTTGTTGCTAGGGCAAACTATAGTTTTCAAGGACAAACCTCTGAAGAACTCTCATTTAGTGCTGGACAAAACATTATTGTTGCTCCTAAAGGTACATTTTCTCTAATGTATGCTTTTAAATTAGGCCTTCATTTTAAGGTGAGAAAAAAACATTGTCACCATGAAGTAAAATTATATCCGTTGGCAAATCAAAATGTGGCTGAGGGGTAATATCTTGGAAAACAAAACAAAGCTCTTAACATCCTGATTCATCCAGAAAAAAACAAAGAGTTTAAATCTAATTAGCATGCACAACTAGATTAGCACATGGATATGTGTAGGACTGCTGATACTTGGTCTTTGTAGCTCCATCATTGCAGGCATATTAATCTCTAAATACCAAACTGTAACAGAGCTTGATCAAACATCTTTGTAAACAAAAGAACATGACATCTGTTACACAACTTTCAACGTCACTTTACATGTATTATGTCTGTGGCATATTACCTCTTGAGAGCTGATCTTTTCCCTATGCAACTTCTTGTATAATGAAAGAGGCCAATTCTTAATACACAGCTGTGCTTTGGCATCTGTAATCACCAGAGGCTGTTTCACTTTCACTCTTCTTTTTACTACTGTTACATCTGCAATTCGGGAACCTTCCTTTACGCTCCTTCTCCATGTGGATCTACCCAGTGCCACTTTTTCCCAACTGTTAGCGTTGGTTTCAAAGAACTTTATGTTGCATTTGCTTACAGTATTATACCTTAAAAGTGGATGACCAGTGGCTCCTCTGCCTTCTATTTATAATCTACTACAGACTTCTTAAGGGTTGCATCAAAATCTGTTCAGCCTATCCTATCAAATTATCTGCTTATTTTTACTTTTAATTACATCAGGAACAAGCACACACACTTCATGACATGGATGTAATTATCTTCTTTTTCTGAAGGAGCATCTGTAATGTATAAGATATTTAAGGCTAGGATTTTAAATCATTGAGTCCATAGAATTCATTGAAATATCCAAAAGATTCAAAATAAACAAATCCTTTTTCTGAACCTTTGACCCAGGAAAGAATTTTATCCCGTGGCCAGGATGAAGGATTGGCTCTTCACTGACCCTTCTGTCTGAAGACCCTTACCAGCTATCGGTTTGTACATGGGTCACCCATGCAAGGCGACATTTTATATTCCTATAATGTACAGTTGTGTTCCATGGGGGGCCATCGCCACGATATGGACCTCACTGGGGAACAGTGCAATGGATGTGGATGGTTTAGCAAGCCTTTCTCACATCCTCACCACATGGAAGTACACTCGCAAGAGCATAATTGTGGTAGCCTACTGGAGGCCCTGTTTGCTCTCATTCTTAGCCTTTCTGCCACAAGTTTTTCCATTCACCTCAAATGGGAAAAATCAGACATTTGATGAATGAATGACAGTATAACATTGTCATTAGAGATTAACTTGCTCCTTGGCTAGAATCTTAACTTCTGATCTTGAAGACCAAAGCATTAACTAAGTAACAACATTTTTTTTAAATGTGCATTTTATTTCACTTTTTTTTTTTTTAAGATACTAAACCTCCAATAAAAATTTATATTCACAATTTCTGATAAATTAGATATACTAGTTGACCGGCGGCATAGCATACGCCGCTATTTACCAGGGACGCGAACGCAGTGGGGCCCGCATTTCATAGGACTCGCAATTTTATAGGACCCGCTCTAATTTAAAGTGTAAAAATTATTAAATTAAGCCATTTTATTACTTACAACAGATTTCCCGCGCCATCCTGTCGATTTAACATCCCTATAATTATTTGTCTGTTAAGCTATTGCTTTAAAAGAAATCAAACACATTTTTAACATTTTAAAATATAGTCATTTTGTCTCTCTAACCTTGCTAATGCTTTTTTTTTTCCACCACAATTGTTCACAAATACTCGTATTAAAGGTCTTTTGCAAGTCAATGGATTTTTTACTAAAGAATTATAGAGTATTTGCGCTCCAGAAAACTTCTCTCTTTGACTATTAAATACATAAATAATTCGAGTTTTAAATATGGTTCTAATTTTTCGCATTATAAAATAAGTAAAGACAATGCGTTAGAAAAATGATTAATGGAGCTAAGAATAGATTACTCGTTGTTGTTGTTGTCTGGCCTAATTCTTTGAGGATTATATATATAGATATTTTTGAAAGCTTTATAAGGATTTTTTGTTTGTATTTTCAGAGTTCATGTGATCCTTATTTATTGAGTAAATTTGGTACCATATCTATTTATTATTACATTTTTTTCTCAGAATTACAACCTCAAGTTCGTGGTTGGCTCCTAGCATGTGTTGATGGACAGAAAACTGGAATGATTCCAGCTAACTATGTCAGCATTCTTGGAAAGAAAAGCGGCACAAAACATACTACTGTAACACCAAATCAGCCATCATTTGTTTCTAGGGATAGAAGTACACTCAGCCTAGAATCACAGTTGCAACAAGTCTTTGATTCAACAGAATCACAAGTTTCAAATTTAGATGAATCACAGCTTGACTCTGCATTTTGCGAAGACACTAAAACAGGTTCAATAAAAGACGATAGTAGCAAGTCACCTGCTGATATACTAAATGACGTTGACCAGTGAGCATTTGAATTTCAGTGTTATGGCAAACTGTGATACTAATTGCACTTTTTTGAATTGTGTAAAATTTTCTGGTGAAATCAAAAAACAGCAGGAAATTTGTTTGATGGCATTCACCATCAGCAACTTATATGTTATGTTTGGGAACTATTTGCATTCCTGGAATGGTGCTTTGGACAGAATCTATGCAAGTCTCTTTAGTGAATGCTCTTCTGTTTAAGTTACACAAATGTGAACTCATGTTAACATGTCAGATCATCTCTACATTGCACAGGTCTTCATGAAAGCATAATCGTACTCGTGCTCATCAAAACTAAAAATGAAAATTGTGCGAAGTGTAGATTGGATTCTATAGCCAGCGATCTTGCATCCATCAGTAAAAGTGACAAATGTTCCCAAAAATGTGCCTCCTCCTTGAATGCTTTTTTCTTTCCTCTATTACACAGAAATAAAAAGAGATCTTTGAAGTGATGAAGTAAAGGACGAGAAGATTGTTTATTCATGTAATGAAAGATGTCTTGTATGAACTCATGATTTATTGTCAAATTAAACATCTTTAAGAAAAGTAAGACTATGAGTAATTTTTTTTTTCAAGTGCTGGTAACTGACATGACAATAAAATCCATCAAAATTTATATGTATTGTTAGATTGGAAAAGTGGTATTGAAATTGTATTCTAATAACATAATAATAGTTAAGACCGAAATGAGTGTTCAAAGTTGTTTTTGTTTTGCATTAATTATTACACAAAATCCATGGGCCACCAGATGATGGCAAATTCAAAGCTATGCCAATGGTTAAGATGTTTGATATTTTGTGTTTTTTCTTTTGGCTTACCTGCACAATTTAGACCATGTTATGCAATTAATAACTTATTAGAAGCAGACAGGATACTGGTGATAAAAATTTATTTTTTTTTTCTTTTTTTCAAAATTAAACCCTAGAAAAGCTATAGTTTCAAGTTCATAGCCAACATGCTAATTCGTGCTCCATTCTATATTCCCTTCATTCATATAAATATAATTGTGGCAAGCCTTAGCTAGGAACATTAAGATTAAGAGACATTATCAAATTTAACTTTTCCATCTCACATTCTGCTAAGTATGATGCTGATATATTGACTAATTATTCACTGATTGCATGAGTGTTCATTGATAAAGTAGACTGTATTATTAGGTTTATTTTGTAAAGGGTCACAGTGCTTTTAAGTTAAAAACTGAAGTATAAGAATATAGACAACTCTGTTTTAGTTCTTGTGAGCCAATATATTTTATAAAATGGTTTTGTTAATGTAAGAACTTTCTAAAACAGAACATGTATTTGCTGAGACAAAAGTAAATTTTTGAATGTAGAATTGTGCGCTTGTTTTTATTTAGCTAGTTGCCCACCTGAAGTGAATTTATCTAGTTTTTAGTAAATAAAATTATGCATCAAGGTCTGTGGATGAATATGAGTAAATTGGTAAATGTGTGCCACTAAAAGTGATCATCATGGAGGTGACCGGGACATAGAAACAATCTGTATGAATTATTAATATTTTAATGTTTGAAAATTTGAGCTTAAGCTTAGAAGCCACATGACACTGTAAGGACTAGTTTTGGATTATTGAGTTAAACCTCCTATTCTTTTCATAGAAAAAAAAAATATCCAATTTTTAAAAAATGGTCTCTACTTTATTTTAGCAAATATTATTTCTTAAAAATATTTTTCAGTACCCAAGTTAAAATAATTTAAGGTCAGCATGACATTGATATAGGATCTGGACATTAAAATGTTTAAAGTTCTACACCTTTGTTTAGATTAACTTGAGGCTTTTACAGAGACTTGATGTCAAACAAATTAGTTGCACTTTTTCTCCACTGCTGTAAATGTACTTCTGTATTCCTTATTTTTATTTTACTCATGTTAGTATAAAAATAATTTGAAAATAGACACCAAAAATTCTTTTATAAGTTTTTAATGCATATCCAGTCTTTACAAAACGAACTCTGGAAATTCAAAAGTAACATCTTTGCCAGTGAGCTTCTTATAAACTGATGTGAATGTGTCCAGCTGAAAGAAAAAAAAAAAATTTAGATCCAATAATAAATAATTGTTGGTTTTGTCACCAACTCTACATTTAAACATACACACCTTATGCTCAACATTATTCTGCTGACTTTTATCCAGATGTACTTTAATTATTTTAGAACCATCTAGTTTTACACGGATACGCTTGCCAACAATCTCAGCAGGGTAGCATAAATCCTCAAGAATGGCATCATGGACAGCTGTCAATGTGCGGCTGTCAGAAATAAAAAAATATATTAAAACATTTTATAAACTAAGACTTTTAAACAAGTGATAAAAACACTGTCATTCATCTGAGAATTTAGAGGTTTGACAATGTAGACTGCACCTTTTTTTTAAATGCCGGTATCGTGAACATTTCTTTCAGCCAGCTATTTGCTGAAGACTTTTAAAGCATATAAATAAAAAAGTAAAGTTCCCCTTTCAGACCTTGTGGTCTATAGGGTAGATGATGTAACAGTCATCTGTTTCTGCGGCCTACAGTTAATGGGGGTGTCATGTGGCCAGCACAACAACCAACGGCCTTTACTTTTACCCAGCTAATGTCAGGTACCTATTAGAACTGGGTGGACTCAGAGGCACACAAGGATCCCGAAATAAAAATCCCAGGATTCAAACCTGGGACACCCCCCCCCCGGGACAGAAGCCAAGCACTTTACCGCTCACCCACTGCGCCTCCTTTGAAGCACATAGAATGATAAAATGACTTCTAAATACACCACAATACCATAACAAAAGTAATCTTGATGAGGTAATAGGGTCTGAGATAAATAGGCATTAACAAGCTGGCTAAAAGAAAAGCAGTTAAAAAAAAAAACAGCAACACTTGCCTTCTTGGTCTTTTCTGCTTGTTTTTCCTCTTGCTCTTTCTAGTTGGCTTGGGTAAAATTCTTCTCTATATAAATAAAATACAAGAATGAGATTTATTTAAGACACAAATAATAAAAAATCTCTCATGTGTCTATGCCCTATATTCAGTACAAAGAATACATCCCCTGTAAGTACTAGTGCACAACTTCCAAAAAAAAAAAGAAAAAAAGGTTGTCACAAAATACAAGGTTACTTGTGACCTCCTCCCCCAATTTTTACAGAGGTTTAGAAATAGAGCTTTTAAAATGCCCTTGGTTAGAGTATTCATTTCATTATTTTGATTTTGCATCAAACATTTTGTTCCCAAGTAACTGAATCTCTCTTACATGTTGAGCTTCACTTGGAAGTTCTCTACCTATTTTAAAATCCTCCCAAACACCAAAAGATTCAAAGTGGTCTAAAATCATTTGGTTGGCTACATGCTGTTCTGACAAGCCAGCAAAAGTATTTGAGTTACTAGTCCATGTGGAAGAAAGAAGTTCTTGTTTATTTATGCCTCAGAGGAATTGCTGAAGCTCTATTAAAATAATCAATAGAAGTAATCAAATCTGAGACACATGCAGAACCACCTCGCATGATGCCATGTTCAGGCAACTAAGGGCCTCGCGCACACCCAGTGAAAGTCAGTAAATACTCAACACAAATACAGATTTTATATATAAGCATAATGTTTATTGTATAGGCCTTCTAAATTCCTAACTATAAACATTATTGGTCTTTGGGTGAATATTAGAGGGTACCAAAAATAACAGATCTGCTTTACCTGTTATTTTTGTTGTTTAAATCTTGTAAAACATATTCAAATTATACATCATTTTAAAGGCCATTCATTTCCCGTTTTAGAAGTATTCTTTTTAAAGGCCATTCATTTCCCTTTTTTAGAAGTATTTTTTTGTTATTATTAGTTATAGATGTGAAATATTTTTTAAAATATTTTTGTAAAGTCATTCTATTTCTGTTTTGGAGTTACCTCCCTTTGCTTAGTATTTTGAGAGATGCTGCTTGGGTATGGGCCTAGCCGCTAATCATGCTAATGAGTTAATTTTGCTTCAACAAAATTTGAGGCATTTTGGCAACCCTTAGTAGTACTACAGGTCAATATATTCCCACCAAGAAGATCATGCGCTGGGAAATTTTTTAATTGTGAATTCTTTTATGTGTCAAACATGACAAAATATTTGATTTTATTATGACTTTTCCTATGTGCATGAATGCAATTGATTTTGACTTTAAGTCAATGGGCTAGAATAAAAATAAAACTATCTGCTACAATATGTAAAATTACCTGAGCAATGAAAACAACAGGTTTGCCATTGAATTTCTTTTCTAGCTCACGAACTAAACGGGTCTGGATCTTTTGGTATGCTTTCAGCTGAGGCACTGGGACAAAAATGATGATTGCCTTTTTCCCCTGCATATCTATCTCCTGAAATAAGGAAAAGTGAATATCACAGGCTAGTAATTTTTTGAGGTTATAAAGAAGCATTATTTTGCCAGGCAATATTACACATTCATATAATTAATACATGTAAAAATATTTCTACCAATTAGCCTCTTATTTGCCAAACTAAATCTTTAGATATTTATAATAGTAAACAGTACCAAATCATTTTAAAATAAGTGACAAGTGGAGATATTTACACAAACAATGGAGTTAGATTACTTACTTTTGCTCCAGTGATGGATAACTCGTACAGAGAGGCTTTCAAATCAGAGTTCATCTCAAGCTCCAGAAGAGCCTAAAAGGATTCAACAATTAAAGAAAATCATGACAAGACTAAATTTATATGATCTTATCACAAATAATCAAACACAATGCAATATAATCATCATAATGACAATGACATAATCATGTTGATCTTTAAACTTTTTGTTTTTAAAAGAATTCTTTCATTTATAGTATACTAGAATATGGATGAGTAGATCTAGATTATATCTTGACTCTTAGACTTAGATAAGCTAATATTCATAATGATAGTCCCATGCAACTACTAATAGATCTACAATGAATGAATGATCATGATGAATTCATAGTATAATTGTAATAAAATTTGAAAGTTGAATGAAAGTAAGAAAGAAACCAACTCACCTGACTAATAGCAGACTCAAATTCATCAGGCTTTTCGCCCTGAGGCTTAATTATTTTCGCACTCGCCGAATACATCTATTAAACAAAATATAAATATGAATTAATATATTTTCAAGTAGAAAAACAAATCTGGGTGTCCGTAAATTGGTTAAAAAGGCTAATGTTACAGTAGTGGATGCAAGAGTTTATCACATTAAATCCGTCCCAATCAAGGTTTTTAAGGGGAAATCTTAATTAAAATTATACTTAATATTTATTGCACTCTTATTTCTTTATATTCTTGTGTTAATTTTCATAAATTAAGGGATATAAATAATAATTTTAGATATTTGAAGTGTTTACAATTAATATGTGTACCTTAGAGGCGACCGTCTACCGGAAAAGGAAGCTGTACTCGGTTATCAGACTAAAATTGACAACATTGAAAAATGCCAAATATACTCGTACAGTTTATACTAGCTAATTCTTGGTCAAAATTGTCAAAATCAAAGTTTAAAAAATAGTTTGAAACTTATTTACTTAAAAAATACGGTTTTATTAAATTGTATAGATCTAGTTCTCGCGAATATTAATACTTTATGTCGATATATTATAATTAAGTTTGTTTTCTTTCATGGGAAAATTATATTTTTACATGTATATATTGATAGGTGTAAATGTGTAACTGGAAAACTGGCGAGTTTCGTTAAAGTCAAAACAAGCAATGTCCCAATGTGAATTAACTTTATTAACACCATAAAAAACTATGATATTGATATAATAAATGATCGGGTCCGTTTCATAAGTTTTTCTACATTTCATTTTAAATTATATTTGTCAATGGGGATAAACTTTCGTATTAAAATTGAAAAGCTAGACTAGTGCCTGTCTTCTAAAGAATAAATTATAATTATTATTTTCATGATTTTTTTTTATCGTAGTCGACGTAGCACGGTAGTCGTAGTGTAGTGACACTCAGTAGTGCTAGTGAGTAGTCTAGTCTATGAATCGGTTGTTTGCGTATTTCTTTGAAACCATGTCCAAGCCTGGACAATTTTTTTATGCTGTGAAACGAGGTAGGGTGCCTGGTGTCTATTTGTCATGGTAAGCTCTTTTGTTTGTGTTGTGTATTTATTTTTAGTTTGACCTAAAATTATATAATATATGAATAATTATGATAAATCATAAAGTAAACTAAAGACTATTCTGACTGTAGAATATATTAAATATATATGATATGACTTAAAATATAAACAGCATATATGCTCTCCTGGCACAAAGGTGCTATGTATGGTGGCTCGGACATGGTCAGCCGCATGCCAGATGGTAGAATCCCGAAAGATATCTTATATGCTGAGCTTGTCGGCTTGTGGAGGGAGTCAGACTCAAGGGCCGCCCAAGACTAACCTATAGAGTTAGAGATGTCTGCAATCGAGACATGAGAGCCATAGACGTGAACAAAAGTATGTGGGACGAAATAGCCAAAGATAGGAGTGCATGAAGACAGACTGTCCATGCTGGGATGATCCTCGCTGAGAGCAAAAGAAACAAAGCAGCCTCAATCAAAAGGGGAAAAAAAAAGAAAACTGCCCTAAATCAGATGCATACACATGCTTGAATTGTGGCAAACTCTGGCACTCTAGAAGCGCCACACCAGGTTCTACCTCGTCTCCTGATGAAACCAAAACTAGTGACTCTTGTGGGCGCATCCATGATTGCCTTCTGAGACAAAAAAAGTGCCACATATATATAGAATCTAGATCTATGAACTATGAGTATGTCCTATGTCTAGGATTGTAGAATTTTTTTTTTAAATCCTGGCGCCGCGATCTGGAAACAGAAGCCAGGCAGATGGGCAAGACATGGGGACAGTTGGAGAGACTCGCCCAGAACCGAGATGCCTGGAGAAAGCTGGTTGGTGGCCTATGCCCCAGTAGGGACCACAGGCTGAGATGAGATGAAAGTGTATAACTTTGATGAAATAGACATGATTTAAATGAGAGAATTTTAAATAATGATAGTCTTAAGTTTATATTTATAGGGGATATACAAACAACAATGTGAACTGTTGTGAATTAACTCCTTGACACCGTAATTATTTTCCATGTTTGGACATAATTTATAGCTTTATATCCGGATAGAATCAATGATGGGAGCGTCGCTGTGAGGTCAAAGAGTTAACTATGAGATCTGTTTCTCCTTTATTTCTATTTTAAAGACAAAAATTTAGATTAATCAATTTTTATCATAATTTTATAAAGTCTATTAATTTTTATTAATTTCAGGCCTGAGTGTGAAAAACAAATTAAAGGGTTTCCTAACCCTATTTTCAAAAAATTCCCTTCAAAAGAAGACTGCTATAAATTTATTGGAGGTGAAAGTAAGTATCAGTTTATTTGTTAAATGTCAAGACATGAAACTTAGACATGAATTTGTTTTATTTTGACATCGCTAAATGTAAGTTAATAA
>JADKLZ010000130.1:10542748-10559220 GCA_021533235.1 Biomphalaria straminea
ATGCACTAACAAAACATGAATCAATTTAAAAATTTACAAATTAGACAATTACTTATTGGTAATTAATTATTTTGTTTGATACTGAAAAAACTCTACATTATTGTGATACATCTCCCTAGATAGCCTTTTTTTTTTTTCTTTCTTTTTTTTTACACAACTTATACTAAGTCTGTCTTTCTGTCAGGTACAAAGTTTGAACATGTTTTTTCCTCCCTTTTCTCCCTTCTCTGATCAAGTTCAAACTTTGCACAATTATTCATTAAACCTTACAAGAATTAATTATTGGTGATTCATTATTATGTTTGATATAAAAATAAGGGGAATAAATGCTACTAAATGAGAGATGTAGATGTATAAATGGATTTAGTCCCCTTATTACGTTTTGACATGTTTTTCTCCCACTTCCCATTCTCGAATCAAGTTAAAATTTTGCATAATTATTCATAGTTGATGACAATACAGAAATCAATCTAAAAATTAACCAATTAATTAATTATTTTTTTACAGAAGAAAGGGAGCTAACCCCTGTAATTTTCAGATTTACCTTTATATTTTAACTATCCCCTAGTCTCTTGGACAGTTGGGGCACCATGCAATGAAGTCAAGCGCTTAACCAGTCACACCACACTCCATGTTGATGTTACTCTTATAGCAGTGGATGTCAATAAAAAGGAAATTGTGCTACATGGTTGTTAAATTTTTACCTACCATTCTCTATATTTACTTTCTTCAGCACCTGGTTCTAAACGTAGTTACTCGACATTGGATTTGTCCCACGAATCTCCTTGTAAAGTTGCCAAAGTGGAAAACAAAATGTCTGATTATACAGGTCGGTAAACTTCTTGGCATAAAGTCTATATATGTGTGTGTGTGTTGTTTTTTTCCTTTCTCTAAAGAACCCATTGTTTGTTTGCTTGTTTTTAAGTAATATTTTTTTAATAATAAAAAGAGAGATATGATATGCAAAGACAATAATGTCGATACACAAAGACAATAACGTCAATAGAGAATATATATCAATACAGGTATTTAATGTTAATGTAAGGTATTTTAATATAATCGCAATTATTCAATTAAACATAATTTTAAAATA
This sequence comes from Biomphalaria straminea, assembly GCA_021533235.1. Classification (NCBI taxonomy): domain Eukaryota; kingdom Metazoa; phylum Mollusca; class Gastropoda; family Planorbidae; genus Biomphalaria; species Biomphalaria straminea. The sequence continues at coordinate 10,543,842 of JADKLZ010000130.1, forward strand.
GAAACACTTCTGTCTGTGTTTATTACAAATGACTCAAAATATTTTGACAAATTATAAGAAAAATGTAAAAATGTTTTACATGTTTGGATGTTCCTTCAGAGTTTAAGATATTTATTTTCTAGTCCAAACCTTCAGCAGGATGACGGGGGATGGGAGCAGGCAGGGTTTGAACTTGGAACCATCAATAAAGCCTATGACAGTGCCGCGCGCAAACTTGATGACAAGGCAGCTATGAATATGGATGTGGAGTATTACAAAATTAGTGCTTCTTTTCTTCTACTAAATAAATGAAGTAATAATTTTAAACCCTCGATGCCTCTGAAGTACATTTTGACTGAAATATTACTTTGGCTCGCAATTAATTTTTAACTTGGCAGGAAAAAATCAGGATCTGGGTCTCAAAATGTAAATACTTGTTAGTTAATTAATACAGGACTGAGCCATTTCTAATTTTAAACCAATTTCTTTTACATAGAATAAACCTAAATAAGTAATCTGTTTTAATGTATTTATAGGGTCAAAGTTTAGTGATAGTGAAGGTGTTGAAGTGTATACAGATGGTGGCTGCTTTTCTAATGGTCGGTCAGATGCTAGAGCTGGGATAGGAGTTTATTGGGCACCTAACGATCCTAAGTAAGTTTTTTTTTTTAAATTGTAGATAATGTTTACATGAAACATGTATCTTATATAACTTCCTGATATTTTAGCGAATCTCCAACTTGCAACCAAGAAAAGATAAACTTTTTTTAAAGCTTTTACATTGCGAAACATTCATGCTTAAAGCATGTACAGAGTGACATGGACCAGTTTGGGGATGGGGCATCTGGTTGACATTTTCCTGTGCTACCTTTAGGCACTCAGAAAATACAACTCTGCTTGGGTCATCATCATTTGTTTGAGTGAGGAGTTGAGAGGCCCAAATCCTCTCTTGCAAAAACCCTGGACAGAAACCCTGGTGTCTTGCGTAGTGCATAAATGTCGCCATACAGGTCGAGAATTTTTGGTTTCCCAGACCTGTCGAGACGGAGATCAGCAAGTCTGGGGCAGTCAAACAGAATATGAGGCACGGTTTCCTCTTCTTCCCCGCAGTGGGGGCACAGAGAATCGAAATTTGCCCATAGCCGTGAGAAATATGAGCCAACAGGACAATTGCCTGTCCTGCACTGAGCTATAGTAGCTTGTTCAGGCCTGGACAGCCATTGGTAAGTGCGGTCAGGGCGCCTCATGTCTCCTCTGCTTGAGTCAGATGTTGAAGTGCTTTAAGACTCTTGGCCCACAGTGTGTTCAATACAAAAAAGACATTACAACAATTTTTCTGACAATTACAGGTTGTATTTTAAGTTCAGTTGGCAATATTTTACTCTTGTGGTTTTAAACATTAATTAAACAATTATGTTTATGTTTTGTTTCTTTTTTCTTTTAGTAATGTCAGTGAGCCACTTCAGGGAAAGCCCACAAACAACCGGGCTGAAATATATGTAAGAAATTGTGTTTGTTTTATTTATATGGATTTTTCATTTGATAAATAACCACCATCCCAATACAATTTTCAAGTATTTTTTAAATAACAATAGTATTTTTTAAAAGTTTATATTTGATGTGGTGTTGGCTTTAATCTTTAGGAAAAATAAAGAAAATTAAAAACAAAGACTTGCTTATAGCAAATATTTGCAAACAAAACTTGAGTTTCAAAAATCTTCTTTACCCTTCCATGAATTGGTCCATATTAAGCAATCCTGTGACCTGTGTAGAAGCTATTCAGCTATCTTTTTCAGAAGCCCTTTGTTGCCAGTTGTTTTCCTCTATAAATACCAGTATATAATTTAAAAACAGAGATTAGAACTATAGTTAATCTAATAACAAAATTTGTATCTAAGTTTAATGGTTTAGCTATTTATTTCATTACTGTGTAGTATCATTTGTAGTATCTGCAGTATCAACTCAACAAAAAAATTAGTCCTATTAAAGCATGAGATGGGTTGCCTGAGTCAGTCAGGAAAACCAATAACTTGGCAGAATTTAAGTCATTGGTTAACATGCATGACTAGATTGACCTAGGGACATTTGTAGGATGTTTTCATTTTCTTTTTTGAAGTAAATTCTGTATTTAATAAGAAGATAATATTTGCCCAATCTGCATTATTAGACAACACTATTAAGTTAATAATGCCATATATTTTCTAATATGCTGACAATCAGGGCAGTGGACGAGCTTAATAAGGAACTAGTTCATTCTACAGCATGCTATTTAAATTTGACCTGGTAAAGCAGGCTTAGGTTATGTTAACAAGTCATGTTTTGAAAATATATAAGATGCAGAAAATAAGGCAACCTCAACGGGAAACAAATCAAATGGATGTAGGGAACACCCTAATCATCCTAAGAGCAATGTACAAAACAAAACAGATGAGAGGCATTGACTGGGATGCTTTTGAAAGATTTGCCTCTGATATAAATTCTTGAGAATGCTGGATGCACAGTTTAGTGTATGGCATGTAACTGACTAATTATTTATGTTATGTTTTATTTGTAATAAATATTTATTTTTTATCATCATTATCAGGCTGCACTTCGTGCTGTACAAATTGCCAAGCAGAAAGGGATTCAAAATTTGATTCTCCACACAGACAGTCAATTTCTTATTAATGGTAACTTTCTTTTTTGAAAACAAGAAACAGTACTTTAAGCATTCGTTCCAAAATTAGAGAACTTTTAAATTTGATCAGATGCTGCTTTTTTCAAAGTTTTCAAATCATATTAGGTAATCAATTTGATTGATAATGATAATAATAATTTAAATGTTTTTATTACACTGCCTTTGTTTTAAGTGTAATAATAATAAGGCTTGTCTTCAAGTCCGAAGTTTAGTGAGGAATGCAGTATTTCCCGTGGCAGCGCATCCCCAGCTGTGTAAACAGTAATCAAATCCATTGATGATAAATTAAATCCCTGGCTTGATGTAAGTAAAAATAAAGTCCCCCTTTTAGACCTGGTGATCTATATGGCAGATGATGTAAATGTCATCTGTTTCTGTGGCCCAGGTTTAACAAGGATATCATGTGGCCAGCACAATGATCTAGCTTGATGTGCATAACATACTAATATATTTCTTCTTAAGACAGGGCAGAATCTGGTGTGACTAATTAAGCCTATTCTGGTTTGCCACAGTTTATGTATGTGAATGCATATATGTTTTAGGTCTAGCTAATCACATGGGACAGCTTTTTTTTTTTCTTTCTCTTGACTAAGGCTGTTTTGTTTTTTGTTTTTTAATTTGAACCCAGGTATCACAAAGTGGATAAAAGGCTGGAAAAAGAAACAGTGGATCAATTCAACAGGGAATCCAGTGATAAATAAAGATGATTTTGAAGCCTTGGATGAAGAACTAAAAGGAATTAATGTCAAATGGGTAGGCATTCTGTACTGGGCTTGTTATTTATCACCCTTTTTTTTAATCAATCCCAAAGCATGCTATTTCAAACACTAACTATTCAATCCCATGTCCTAGAAAAGCTCTACAAAACTTATACTGCTGCAATGTATTTCAAGCCACAGTTTTTTTGTTTTTTTTTTGTTTTGTTTTTAAAAAAAAAACAGTGGAGCAAACTGTAATTTTGTTTAACATGGTCTACATTAACCTTTCTTTTTATGCATACTCTAATACATAACATCTCTGGGGTCTTCACATTTAATAAGAAAAATGACTTGTTTGAGGAATCTGATGATCCAAATGTCAGAAAATTTAAATGACAAAAATTACATCCTTAATGTCAATTTGAGGACAAATGCTTAGTTCTTAGACCAGTACCTTCTACTTTGGCCATAAGCCCTAAATCCAAGTCCAATACTCACACTTTGCCCAAATTATACCAATTTTAAGCCACTACATATGCAAACATTTTACTAATCCGTTTTCTTACATTTTTGTTTTTTATGCTGAGTTTTGCATGGTTGTGGTTTTCATTTGGATCAACTGCCTTTTGTTGTTTTTTTTTTGCTGTGTTCAATTTTCGCTCAGCTGTTCTCTAACATTCTTTCAAAGTGACCTGCCCAACATAGTCTGTTCTTTTTTTAATTATGTCACTATTGGTGGGTCTTCATACAATTGATATATCTCATGGTTAGTGTTTGTCCTCCAGTCAGTTTCTCTTGTATAGCCCCGTAGTTTTTCTTAAGTATTTATTAGGTTTTCGGTTGTCTTTGTCTGTGTCCAGGTCTCACTTGACTTGCATACATGGCTAGGTTTGTTTCATTGCTTTTTTTTCTAACCATAACTTGCCTTGGACAATACAGTTGCAAATGTACTATTATCTATCATATTTTTTTCAACTTTTTAAAACATTCTGTGCCCTTTCGTAAGCGGAGTTATCTATCTTTAGTCATGAAAAGTACTTCGTTTCTCTCGCATGGAAAGGGTTATAAGTTCATAAGTTATGGTCAGGAGTCATGAAGGGTGTCATATTTCACACTAGTTTCTTGTCTCATAAGCCAATCACTTCCCCACGTCACCAACAGGTCTTGTGTTAATGTATTAATTGTAATTACTAAGGCTTTCTGGTAATTATGGAAAAAAAAACATAGCTTATGTTTACAAATAAACCCAAATTTCTACTAGATCTTGTGACATGTATATTTCAGGTTTATGTCAGAGGTCACAATGGAAATGCCTCCAATGAAGCAGCAGACAGACTAGCCAAAAGTGGTGCAGAAAAATATGGGCTACAATGTTAAGCACATTAGGAATTCACTTGATGGGTGATTTGTACATACTTGTTTGATGGAGTTGTTAGTATTACAAATTGTTTAACAGCTTTGGAGTAAGCTGATGTAACTTGTGATGAAAAAAAAACATGCACAACAAATAAAGAAAATCATTTAACATTGTTGTACAAGTCAGTTGTTTTATGTTGGTGTTTTCTTTTCAATGTGGTATGGACATTTTTGTCCATAGACAAGTTTGAACCAACGTGTTTTTGAATATGTAATTAACTTTTCGTTGAACTGAAGGAGAATCTGATATAATTTACTTAAGAAATAAAGGAACACTGTAGAGTAAACTAAAAAAAAGGCTTTATTAAACTAGAATGGTGCATGAACTGATAAAAGAGACTTGGACAGTAGTACACTAAATCAATGTGTTAAAAACATTCTTATGATGTTACACAAACAGAAACAAATAGTAACTATTTCACCACACTGATATAATATACTTTTCTTTGACACTAAGTGTAAGAAAATTCTTTCTGAAGAATTAAACACAAATTGTTCCTATAAATACTTCAATGTCTTAACAGATTTCTTAAATTTAGTTGTTTGTTTTTTTTTTTTGTTGTTGTTGTTTTTTTTGTCTTAAATGATTGAGAGGTCAGTTCAGCACACGCTAAACAGGGGTCACCAGTACAAGACCAGATGCAACACTTTTGATGGGAGGATGGTGATTATTTTGGTGCTTTCTCCTTCTGCCTCATGAACCTCTGCACATTTATTCTGTCAGCATACTCTTTTTTTTTTTCCTTGGTTCACCGTGTAGAAGTAATGGGAGGAAAAAGCTAACAGTAGTAGAACTCCCAGCCACATTATATATTTACAACTGAACCCTAGATTTCTTGACTTGTTTTATATCTTCTTCAAACGCAGTTTTGTTGGGGAATAAATGGGGGGGGGAAAGATTTTTAAAAAGTAATACAAATATAATGATATGGCTCCTTTTGTCTGGATGTGCCCAGATGAGTCACTGGCTTTGGTTACGTCTTGAGATGGGACAGAATCTGGAGTGACTGATCAAGCCAATTCTGGAGCGGCAGAGTTTGCCACAGTTCGTGCATGTATATGCATCTGACTTAGGGATAGTTGACAGTGCAGCTTTCTTCTTTTTTCTCTTGGCTGACGCAGCTTCATTTCTTTTGCATTCGGTGAAGTTCGTACCAGCACGCACAGTCTGTCTCCATGCTGTCCGGTCCCACAGACTTTGGTCGATACCCGTGGCTCTCGTGTCTCGCTTGCTTGGGCGGCCCTTGGGTCTGGCTCCTTCTGCAAATATGTTTGTAAATAATGTGCTTTAAAGAATTTTTTTTTAAATAGGAGGAGGGTTTTCATGTACACGAACCTGATTATAAAATGCCATCGTGTCCTGACATAGTTTCACAATTTTATATTTTAAATGGTTTTGAGTTTCTGTCTTCTACGTACATCAAACAAAAAAAGTGTTTGTGTAACGCACAAACTCGTGCGCGACACCTACAAACATACATATATGCCTACAAATCAGTTATAGGCCTACTCACACATAACGATGCTATAAAAAAAAAAAACAAATATAGGCCTATCTCATAAAAGTTGCATGGGAAGACGATGCGCAACTAGAAGCCTCTTCCAGGCTGTAACACAGTGTGCAGCAATTTACCTAAGGGTTACCAGCTCCTGATTTTTCCACACTGTTGTCTTCCGAAGGCATTTCCTGTGTCCGGGTATAGCCGCAAGGTAGCGGAGGTTTGGAATCAGAGTTTACCTTCTCCTAGATGGGTAGCCAACCAAGGCTAACTAGACCTTCCTGTCCGAAGCTTACTGGCGCCTATATTCAAGGCCAAAGACAGAGAAGAAGGGAGAAAACGGTCGACAGATCATGAGTGGTGCGCCAATGATTCAGATGAATAAAGGATATGTGAAGGTGAAAGTTTATTCAGGGCCCACCTGCGAATTTGTTACATAGGCCTATATATGTATATACATTTTTGTTTTCCTGCCGACCAGTGTATTTGTTAATTTTGGTTGCACCTATTGACAAAGGTCTCGACCCGAAGTTTCACTGGACGTCGGGAAACATCTGAAATGTTCTTTTTTTTTTTTTTTTTTTGGATAGTTTATTCAAACTCGAGGTGCATTCGAAAGGAAATGAGAAGATTGACACACTTATATGATATAGACGTTCCTTCAAAAATAAAAATTTAAAAAAAAGATGATGATGATTACGTCCTTCGCGCCATGTAGGCTATATTAGCCAAAGACCTAAATTCTGCCAAGTTACTGGTTTTCCTGGCTAGCTCAGGCAACCCATTCCATGCTGCAGTAGCGCTAGGGAGCAAGTGTCTGAGTGTGTGAGAACAAATATCAATTGAACATTGCATTCTTATGGGGGGGGGAGGAAAAACTAATATTGAATAGAATAAAAGAGAAATGGACAAGGTCTCATCACAAGACAGACGACATGCCTCAGAATCGGACATAACAGAATGAGACAACATATGTCCCGAAAGGTCAGAATTGGGACTCGCGAACTCTGTCCTTGTGGAGTGTCACCGCAGCGAATGCTGACCATATGTCCTTCAATACTAGGCCTACATTTTTTTTTATCAAGAGGCCCTAACAAGACTCTGGACACAAAACATTATAAATAAAAATATAACTATACAGAGAGCTGCCTGATTTGGAAACCACCGCGCAGTCCATCTTATATAGGCCTATTGGTGTTGTCATCTGAACGCTCTCACATAATAAATGAGAACGAAACAAAAAGACTGAAAGCCAAAATAGATTTAATAAAAAATTGTATGACGTTTATATATTATCAAGTAACACACTTACTATAGGGTTAATTTACCAACTCATTTTGGTGTAGGCTTACAATAATCATTATTAGACCTATCGTTTTATCTATTGTTATGTACATGTTTGACGTTAACAAGATTTTCTCCGTGTTCCTAATGTGTCCTATGTTAGAGAAAGATCTTATCGCCTGACAAGCTGTGGATGTGGAACAACGTTGACCACTGCCTTGTGTCCAATCAACACCAACTTGATCTTCGCCCAAGCTAATGCTAAGCAGTAATACTAACACGCAGCCATGCAATATTTACGGTCAGCAACTATTATCTATACCTTACAGAGTCACGTTCTTGTTTGACCGGGGTCACGGTTCAATCCACAAAACATTTCCTCACATGGAACTGTCTCGCTGTAGCATTGGTAATATTTGTAAGTGATCCATCCGTCTTTTCAGATGGGCGATCTCATAATATAGACCTACATATTCTTGCATTTCAGTATTCAATGGATGGGCCCCGAAGAGAGATGCCAATGTTAGATACTTTATTGTAATTACCTGGCAGAGTGGCAGCCTAAATCAAATGAATATATGCTACTAATCATAATTTCAGAAGTAGGCCTAATGTCTAAAAATTACAATGGCTATTATAATGACTGGGTGTGCTGGCCGCACCGGATGACACCCGTGAGGACGTGACACCCTTGTGGTAAAAAATGCAATTTTGTCAAAGTAGCTAACTTAAAAAAAAAAAAAAAAAACTGAATAAGCGTATGTATTAATATACTCAGATTCAGAGTATTTACAATTTTAATGATAGGCCTAGGCCTATAGATTTGGACTTTGAAGACGGAGCGCAAAAAGTTCCTTTAAAATGGCCATTACTTTATTAAGATTAAACTATTTAATGAACAGGGCCTATTACCGCCTATATAGGCCCGGCCTACATGCGAAAAAAACCGCTAACGTTCAATATAGATTGTATAGTCATCTTATCAATTATAAATTTATTTTTTTTAAATACTTTCACCTAAGATATTATAAGGCCTTTCTTCGGTCGCGGAGATAGCCTATTATATGGATCTTCAGATGGAAATAAGATGAATCCCTGGAATTAGCTGTCAAATTTTTACGAAAATAGTTATAGTTAGAGCCGTTAACGAGAACCGTGTCTAGTATTTTCCACCTATCTGATTTTATAGCCTATGAATTTGCAAGCTGAATAGCTGAGGAATTATAAAAAAAATGCGGGAGGGGATTTTGAGTTAAGTTGATTGGGGTGGGGTACACCATGAGCTCACCGCACTGGGTAACACGCCGGACCTGTGACGTCACTGGCTAAAGGTAAAATCCTTCAGTATGTAAACACATTTCAAGCTGATTTGGCTCGAAACCTCTTTTAGGATCGGTTTACAACCAGATGTAAATCTAGATCTGCGAGTTACATCAAAGTTTAGTAAACACAGACCCTTCCTTTTAATTTTCTCCCACTTTTTTTTTTTAATCCAAGATACGTCAGGGATATTCTTAAGATTCAATCAGCATGCAACATTAAATTTTGTTTACGAAACATATATAGACTTATAGAGATCCAAAGCCTAGATATAGAATCTATTCATTGAAATCGCATTCTTATTTTATTTTCGTGCTACCCAAAATGACGCATTATACCACGTGACAGAGCTGTCACCTGTTAAACTATACGGTGTTTGTATCATTGAGGGATATACTCGTGCTGATGAGTCACCCAACTGTGACTGTCTGAAGAGGAGCCCTGTTGCAATTTGGGTCACATTCTTTTACAGGGGGCGGTAACACTGGGACATTAAAAAAAACAACAACTGCTCATTTAATTGACGAAAAAAAATGTTATAGATCTGGATCTATATAAATCTAATCTAGTAGATCAAATTCTTGTAAAATAATTTACATTTTATTTAAATTCTAAATGCAATAGTTATATAGGTTTAATAAGCTTTCAGAAAACAGCATTTAATCTACGCATACACATTCTAGAACATGGGAATAAATATCTAAGTCGGAAGTAATTTTTGTTACACGGAAGTGGTTACAATCTGCCGTCGATTTAGCTAATTTTTAGCTAAAACTCTCTCCTGTTCTCTCTCTCTCTCTCTTATTTCTCTCTCTCTCTCTCTCTCTCTCTCTCTCTCTCTCTCTCTCTCTCTCGCACAGTACCATTTTTGGCTTATAGCACTGGAACTTTAGAAACTTAATGTATATATATAGTATAAATCATTTTTACAAAATAAATTGCGTATGCACTTATTTTAGCCATCTAATGGGCCTACTTTATGGATACGCGTATGTCGTAATTAGCCTTTATCCTTATTTTTCAAAGAACGATTTTACCATTAATATTTTTTTATATCGGACTATTGATAGATTGTAGGTTACATTGTAAAAAGTCACGTTTTTTTTTAAATAAAAAAATTAGGAGCGGGAGATGAAATGTTTATTTGTTTTTGTGACCGGATACCGAGGGCATTATGCGCAAGAAAACACCACAATTACTTTCTGAAAAGAAAATCAAGTAGATCTGTAACACTTTACACTTTTAATACTGCAGTGTCTCAAAAACTGTATACACTTCGTCCTTAGATTACGAAAGCTTGGTGTAGGGCCCAGAATTTTACATCATTATTTGACCTCCTTCAGTCCCGAAGTGACTATTGGTATGCCTGGGCATCAGCTACGGTCGAAACGATGACACACACACAGCTTACACCGATCCAACACCTATCCAAAGGAACGGCAAGTGACGAAACAGCGGCGGCGTATTCTCTGCCAGGGATTACTGCATGCTGCCGAAGTGTAGTCGGCTCCTGATGTTTCCTAAGAGTGGACTCCCAAATCTTTTTCCATGTTAGGCAACAAAGGTTTTAATTCAGAGTTTTCCTTTTTCTAGGTGGTTGACCAGCTAAGGCTACCGAGCCTACTGGTTACTTGATTTTGTCCTTCATCCTGTTAGTGACAACAGTTCCATGCTCTAGTTGCCCTAATTATAGTTCAGGAATCGAAGGTATATTTATAGGCCTACCCTTTGCAATAAAACGTTTCACATTCATATTTGTACTTATAGACCTCATCGGTTCAATTGACAAGTTAAGTTCGATTGTTTGAATGTCTGTGGACTGTTGAACCACCTTCATTAGTAATAAAAATCCTTTGTATTAAATTATTGTTGGCATATACCTGTTTATGACGTCTTTAAATACACTTGAATTATAAATAAAACCATTTACAATGAGTTTTATAGTCAAGTATTGGCCACTACTTATTCTCACAATTCTTCTATCTATTGTATAGCAGTATCTGCAACGAATTCGACTAGTCTAAACAATATACATTAAAAAAAAAAACGCAACATTTTCTACTTTATGTTCATTTAAACTTGGATCAGATATGATCCAATAGTATCGAATCTGATCCCGATCGGATCGAATAGAATACGAATCGGATTGAAATAAAATACATTTGGTCGATCGAACCCACGACATTTGCGTTCATAGCGCAACCATAGACAAAAATAAATATGGACTGACCAATAAGAGAGTTGTATGAAACAAAAATTTGTGAATTGCAATTGTGTACTTTATTTTATGTCTATAAATTTTGTTTATTCTCTAAAACTAAAGATCATGCAATTTTTAAATTTTTCATAATTTGGAAATCCGAATTTAATAGATATACATGTTTTCAAGTTAGATGAAGTTACTTCCTTTTTCCAGTCTAATATTTATATATGTCTATGAGCGCAACATTCTATCCACTTCGCTACCAGTATCTGGAATTTCCAGTCTTTCAACTTTTCCTATGAAGAGTTTAAGCTACCAAATCTAGAAGGAATTGGAAAAATAATGGACTTAAGCAAAATCACTATCAACCTTCATGCGATATGCCAGGCGTTTATATTTTGAGCTTTTAAAATGTGAGTTTTTGTTTTTACAAAACTTTTATCAACTCTGACTGGTAGAAAATTTTGTACACGTTATTTCTCCCACACCCATTCTCGGATCATGCTAAAACCTCGCATAATTATTCATCGGCATAGACATAGACGAGACATTAATCATTAAAACAAAAGTAACCGATTCGACAATTAATTAATGGTAATTCATTATAGTGTTTTATATAGCAACAAGGGAAGCTAATACTTGAGTATTCACATGTGTGGCTAAATTTGTTGGGTTTAGTCCCCTTAAATAATTGTTTACGCTGTTTCTCATTTACATATTTTCCGATTAATTTGATAGTTTTTTTTTTAATATGTGTTGCACCTAACAAAACATGAATCAATTAACACAAATGCTCATTTAGGCAATTAATTATTGGTAATTAATTATCTTGTTTGATATCGAATAAGGGAAATAACTTGTACATTATTGGTAGATTTAGCTTTAATGACGAAGTTCTTCCTTTTTAAATGAGCTTTTTTTTATATAACGTTTTTTTTATTCCTATTTTGCTGTTTTTTCTTTCTTCTGATAAACTAATTATTAATGTTGATCGAAATGAAAACGGAATAGATCAGTGGTTCCCAAACTTTTTTGTCCCGTGGACCCCTTGACATGTTTTCTGGTCTTCCGTGGACCCCCTGCTTAAGTTATATTGAATTTCTGAAAATTCATCGATTTCAAATTACACATTTTGTTTAAATACTTTCCAACCAGTGACATGAGGAGTGAACAAGTAATTTAGAACTACATTTTAAGTTGAATTCATGTTTTGTACAATAAAATTATGAACAGAATTGAAATTTAAACCCATTATGTGAGAGTTAATATTTATCGTTATCTATCACTAAACACATTGGACATTTTTTTGCATTAAAGGTTTGCAAGCTCGACTTCCATTGCTACGGAGATTATTTATCATATAGAGATTTGTTGTTTTAGTAAAAGTTTTCACAAAGAGCTGTTTTTCGTGGATTTCTTGAGCCATAATAATTTGAATAAAAAAAAAATCATCATTACCAGACTTACATTTGAAGAAATAAATATTTAGCTTTATTCCAACAGAGCTCTTGAATTTAGTGAACTCTTCTACAAAATACCATTGCGCTAACAGAGTTTTCATGGATTGTTCTCAGAAAGCCACCACACACGAAGGAGCTGGAATACTCCTTGAATGGCCCAATGGAGAAACAATAATTTATCATCAACTTCTCAATGTCAGGTCAAAGATAGATTTTGTGGGTGTATTCTGAACTTTATCCTTGAATGTTGGAAAGTTTTGCGAACCTTTATCTTTTATTAGGGTGGCATCAAATGATTCTCCAACTTAATTGGTCTCATAGCGTCATAAAAAATGGCACGTTAACACTCTCTTGATTGACAAGGAAGTAATGAAGTTCAATTTCAAAGACTTAACGCCTAATGCTGAGAATTAGTTCTGCTGTAATTTGGTGCTTTGTGATTCAACTGATGAATGTTCTTGTAATTTTCTCTTCAAATTGAGCATGTAATTGCGTATTTAGCTTCTCATAACTGCATTGATAACAAATTGAAGATATTGCTACAATATAGATCTACTACATTTTAGTTACTTAGTGTATTAGTAACACCAAGGTACACTATCCGTAGTAGGACCCAACCATGAAAGGTGCCCCATTTGTTGCTCTGATAAAATAGTTACAGGTTTTGCCTTTTCTTCGGACGATTCCTTCAAAACATCAAATGTGTATTCGACTTTATTGTCAATTATCAGTTTTAAAAAAACTTTTGTCGTGAATTTCTTTATCCATAAATAAACGAACATGTGCCCAAAAAATGCTTCATTACAGGCACAACTCGGTTCATAAATAGACATTTCAACAATTTGTTGCTTAGAATTCTTAGCAAATATCATAAGCAGGTTTGAGTACAAAGTAGTTTTAAAAACTTCAGCGGCTGGCTAAATCGTTTATTATTTTTTTGCCAATTGTATGTCGTTTTCATAATTTTAAGACAAAGCAAACCATTATATTTTCCTTAAAACTTGAAAGCAAATATTTTGTCAATTGTAGATCTTTTCTCAACTTTATCATGGAGTGTTCATTAGTTTTTCAAATCTTATCAGGGTGGCTTTGTCTCCAACGATCCTCCAGTTTATGTGGTTTCATGATGACATTACATAAAATTTTGTGAAATAAAAGTCACATAGGCAATATAAGTTTGATTACAAAATAAGAAAAAAAAATGAAAATTAAAACCATGGTCTATTTTATATTTAGATTCAGCCATGTTAAATATTATTTATCTTTTTTCATTCCAATTACATAATAAAACTTTAATGGCCTAGCTATAATAAAGTATAAATAATGTATATTTGTATGATATAATAGGTGTTATCTTTAACGTGAGATATATATTAAACTCAATTCCTTCTTAAATGAGATCCACTCTCGTGGACCCCCATTTGCATGTCATGGACCCCCAATTATTTTTTTCACTTTCGTGGACCCCTTGGAAGTCCTCGTGGACCCCTGGGGGTCCACAGGGACCACTTTGGGAATCACTGGAATAGATAAAGGTGTGTAGATTGCGGAAGGGATACAAAAATCATAATCATTATGTAGTTATACTAGTATGCTTTTCTTTTTTTTTTAAAACTCATACCCTATAGCTTTCAGACCTCAAAGCACCAAAATGTGGTTGAAATAGACATAGGTACCACTCGCTTATATTATAATGACAAATGCCGAAGGAAATGTGTTTACAAATCTATAAGTTTGTATTTCTTACAGGTTATAAACAATTAATCCACAATGACTGGATCACTTCCCCCCCCCCCAAAAAAAAAAAAAAAACCAACAAAACAAACAAAAAAAAAACGTAGAGTCAATGCATATATAGACTTAAGTATAACAAGCAACGATCGATTTCAAAAGTACAGGTATTCAGGTTTATAAGAAAAGATGACGACACACGGACTTCTATGCACGAAATGGCCTAATTATGCTTAACGTGTCTAGATTAGGCATGAGATTAAAGATCAATCGATAAAACTCCTTGTTGACAACACTGGCGTAATATATTTATTAAATCAAAACCTCAAGCAACGGCTGTTACGTACAGTATGTCATAGGCGTCTCTATATACCTTACTGTGCAAGTCGAGGCTAATGAAACAAGAATGATAATTGACCCACTCCTGTTTATCGGACAGCCATCCTCATTTCAAACCTTTTCCATTAACACTGAAACAATGCTATATTTGTCGTTGTGCTGGCCACTTAAATTGGCAGCTACGTTAACCATCTGTCATAGAAACACACGAGCTTTACATCATTGAACCCCATAGATCGCAGAGTCTGAAAGGGGCCCTTTAGTGATATAATAAGCTACAAATCTACATTTTTGTACAAAAACTTTCATTGTTAGAACATATAAAATTGATTTACATTATATTGAGCTGATTGAGCTCCCTTTCCGCCCATAAAAAAGTAACACCCCTGCCTGCTCATATGTCTAAAGATTATGTCGAATTTAATTATAGTCTCACGTCTACTTTTAATTTAAACAGTCTCCTCTCAGGACGTCAAACTTTAAGACGATTTCAACAACACAATTCTGCTTCTGGAAGAAAGAAAACATTTGTAGTTGACAACACAGTACTAGTAGTGTTGAATCATGGGACGGGTCAGTTAGTGAAATGCATCCTAAGTATTAAGACGATGGAACCGGCTGAGTATGTTATTTTCGGACTTTGCATAGTATTATTTGTCGGATTCATTGTGAACTTTTTAATCCACATATTAGCAATTTTTTATGGGTAAGTCTTTGTTTTAAAATCGACTTGGTTTATGATTTACTGTACATTTTGTTATTAGTAGTAGATC
>JADKLZ010000130.1:10559620-10588443 GCA_021533235.1 Biomphalaria straminea
CTTATTGGAGAAGTACTAAATATGAGATTTTTTTCTTGTGGTAGTAGAATAATTTAAAACAAAATAGTCTAGCTCCTTCTAGCTCGGGTCTTGTTAGGTAGTTCAAATCTATATATCTAGATGACTAGTTAATAAACAATGAGCATTACTTCAGTATTAGGTTAAAAGAAATTTAAGGGGAATTAACCTAAGAAGGAGGGAAGGCATAATAAACACAAATAAAAGACTTTAAAAAAACATAGGGAAAACAAAAAGAATTATGATTGAAAAGGTGGAAGGGGGGGGGGGCGCTGTTTGTTGTCAATCAGTTTTCATTGAGCTTCATAATTTCATGTCTTCTAAGCTCCTAGATTAAGTCTTAGTATTTTTAGTTTTAAAATTGACAAATCTGGTAAATTATAGACTTTACTGGTTAGTGTGTGTTTAGTAATAGACTTATTATATCAGTCTACTAATGTGTGGTTTCCTAACCATATAAATTTTCTTCCTTTGATGCCAGTGTTATTATAATAAGATTTTTATTTTACCATTAGTGGGATTACATGAATATAAAAAAACAAGATTGGTCAAGCGGTTTTGATTTCTATGTGGGACATACAATACATACATACATACTCCTTACTAAGACTAAGACTGCTTTATTGATCCTTATGGAAATTAGTTGTGATTACAAGTACCCTTTTCTCATAAAAAGAAAATACAACAGAGACATAATATAAATAAAATAGGCACAACATAAACATAACATGATTCAGCTACTACACACATGCATCTTGGTCCTTTTCATGTTTTCTGATCAACGAGTGGTGTTGATATAGTCTGACTGGGTAAGGTACAAACAAGTTTTTGTAGTGCTCTGTTCTTGTTTTGATTGACAGCAGTCGACAACTTCGTGATGACCTAACATAGTTCTGATGGAGCGGGTGGCCATTGTCTTCCAAGATTTTTTTTTCCTCAGAATTTTCGTTCATAAAGTTCATTTAAATATGGTTATGTTGTGCATGTGATTTTTGATGCCCTCTTTGTGATGTTTTCTAGACGGCACAACAGTTTAGATGAAGAGTTGCCTTGCCAACAAGTTATTTCATATGTTAGCAGATTTTGCACTATATTTCTAACCTTTTTTAAACCTGTTTTCTTTTTCAAGAAAATGGAAATTGTCCAGAAAATTATCCCCTCCAGTGGTAGAAGATCTTCCTGGCATCTCTATCATCAAACCTTTAGTGGGAGTTGATCCCAATCTGTTTGACAATCTAGAAACATATTTCAATTTCAAATATCCACAGGTAATCTTTTTGTTTGACTTAGATAAGATTGATAGACAATATATTGCCAATAGTAATTGATGTCCTTGTCATTAAATTAATGATGTTTTTTTTTTCCTCTTCACAGTATGAAATACTTTTTTGTATTCAAGATGAATTAGATTCTGTGATTATGATAGCTCAAAGTCTTATTTTAAAGTATCCAAAAGTAGATGCAAAGATATTTATTGGTAAGTATGTTTTGATTATAACATTCTATTATTATTATAGCTTTTGTATAGTGCTACATTCATGCTTATAGCATGCTCAGAGCGCTTTGGTCCAATCTCATTTGTGGGGCAGTGGGGGGAGGGGGTATCTAGGAGTTGGTTTACCGTGCTACCTTTGGGCGCTCAGTAAACACAACTCTGCCCGAGTCGGGTGTCGAACCTCGAGCCCCCTTCTAGGTAGCCAAGCTCAAGCAGCACTTAGCCTCTCGACCACGCTTCCCA
The DNA here is from genome assembly GCA_021533235.1 of Biomphalaria straminea. Taxonomy (NCBI): domain Eukaryota; kingdom Metazoa; phylum Mollusca; class Gastropoda; family Planorbidae; genus Biomphalaria; species Biomphalaria straminea. The sequence goes on from JADKLZ010000130.1 coordinate 10,561,377, forward strand.
CATTCTACTTCAAAAGATTTTATAAGTAAGGAAAGTATTATTTGTTTATCTAAGAAAAAAAAGGGAATGTCATATCAAAAGTGTTCAAAGTGTTTTTTCAGTCTTACTTGCTAGCATCACAACTTATTTTACTCACACAGGTGATACTGAATCAAAAGGTACAGCTTTTTTGTAAAGTTTGTTTTCTTTGAGTTTTAATTTTTTTTTTTTCATTTTGTTAACAATTTGCCAAGGAAAAAATTTCTTTTGACTTTTTAAATAACTAATTTATTGACTGAAATTTGTTACAGATTTGGATGAGAAAAAAAAAGAAGATATATATATATTATATATATATATATATATATATTTATATATCACTTACATATTAACTTTGAAATAAATTCTTTACTGTGGTGTAAATAAATCCATTGGAAATATGTTATTTACTGTAGTGTAATAAATCCATTGGTAATAAGTTCTCTACTGTAGTGTAAATAAATCCATTGTTAACAGAAGAGAAGCTGATTCTTACAAAAACAAATGATCTTTTCATCAGCTATCTTATGAGCATAACTAAATGGATGTTTAGATCCTATTTACCTAGCAGGAACTGCATTTAGTTTTCTAAACACCATTATGATCTGTTGAAATACTTCCCATATTGCACTGGAATTTATTAAATGCCTTTGCTAAATGTTTTTGTCTTTTTTTTTTTTAATTTCTATAGGCAAGAAAAATGTAGGAGTCAATCCAAAAATCAATAACATGATTCGAGGTTATGAGGCAGCCAAATATGACCTATTCCTAATATCAGACAGTAGTATTAAAAGTAAGTATCATTAGTTTAGTTCATTCTTTGTTTATTTTAGATTTCTCCCTTTTTTTTTTTTAGTTCTTGCATTATTATGAGAAAAATATGTCTATAGTTCATCTCCAAAAAAAAAAATATTTTCATTTTGGAGCATTCTAAAGTGGTTATACATTTTGTTTGTCAATTTATCCCCCCTCTATTAGTTTAGTTTGTTTATGTTAAAAAAAAAAAGGAGGGAATGTTTAGGTAGGGCCCAAAGTTATTTTTTCAAATCTGATTCTACCATTTTAAAAGGTAGAAACTGACGTTATAAATGAAGAACAAAGACCACTAATAGTATTTCTTTCTCTTAGTGCTTTTCCTTGAGGAAACTGTTTGCTCTTATGTTAACTTGTATGGTACTTGTACGATGTTCTGTCAACTTTTTATTTGAAGAGAAACTCTAAGCCTACCAAGCCCATACTCAAATAGAGTTGGATACACATTAAAGAGTGAATGGGTGTTTTTTTTTTTTTTCTTGTGGGAGGGGAGTAAATTTAGAAAGTAAGAGTGATAGGAAAACCAAACATTAGCTATTTTGAAAGCCAGTGTGTATATAATTAACAAAGATATTTTTTTAATAAGATGTTTCTACCTAAGTCAGTCAAACTTAACTAGATTTGATTCAACAATTTTTTTTGTCTCTTAAATTGTATTGTGTGCTCAGAGATTAATGGCCCCTACTTTGATCTCGTTTGTGCCCATAAACTCCTTTGAATGTGTTTCATTTAGCAAGATCATAAAAAGTTATTAAATCTATTAATAATATGTTATTATTTTTTTTTTTTTTGTCAGTGAAAGAAGATACTTTAATGGATATGGCTTTACACATGACAGAAAAAATAGGGCTCGTTCAACAAATGCCATTTGTTTGTGATAGGCCCGGATTTGTATCACATCTAGAAAAGGTAAATTTTTATACTTGTCTTTAACCTTCACATTTCCCTGATGAACTGTTGGGTAATACATGAATATAAAATCTGTTGATCATTTTTCTCCATTCCTCTCTTACCTTTGACAAGCCTGTACTTCCTTTCATGTCTTCCAATCACTTTCTCTCTTTCCTTATTTTTCCTGGTACTGTTCCCTGAAGGAAGGTCTTTGGAAGCCCCAAGGACCTTGTGATATGGCCATAGAGTTTTGGTTTGCATTTTTGTGTGTGTCGCCTTTAGTTTCTGTATGTTAACTATTTTAATTTAAAGGGGAAGAAAAAATACAACATTATATTTTAATTAGTAAGTTGAGCCTTCAACACATCTATTCAATTTTAATCTATTTTATTGCCAACTGTTTGCAAGAATGTCATCTAGAAATTACATTCTCTGAGAACTTGTGAACACTAGAGTAATATCTTTGAAATCACATCCTCCACAAGGCTCAGAATCTTTTCTATTTTCTCCCATTTGATAATCCCTCCCAGTGGGCTACAAGTTGTCCATTGATTGTAAAGGGAAAATTTCGTGGGATACAAATTCTTTTAGTTATACTTTAAAAAGTTTTAAAGATAATGGCAAATAAAATCATAAATCCCAATTATAGTAAACATTTTATCCAACAGATATTTTTTGGGACACATCATGGTAAAATGTATCTGGTTGCCAATTTTCTTGGAATTAACTGTGCGTCTGGGATGTCCACCCTCTTCCGTAAAGAAATAATAGAGGAAGCTGGAGGTTTGGCACACTTTGGAAAGTATTTAGCAGAGGATTATATGTTAGCCCAAGCAGTATTAGACAGGTAAGACAGTTGTCTTGAAGTACTAATTATCTAATTTTTTTGAAATACACTTACTTGCTCCTTGAGGTAGCTTTGAAGTACGAACGTTTGGAAAAAGACCTCTGTTCAGAAATTGTGCTTGATATTGAGAATTAAAAGTGGGCAGGGAAGGTTACAAATATTGTGAATTGAAATAAGTGTTCAGAAAGTTTTTGAGAACATTTAAAACTAATAATAATATTAGGATTGAGAAAAATGCATACATTTAGCAATAGCAGAAAGTATTTGGTGGTTACTAAGTATGTAAAAAAATCAAGACAAACACACACAACTATTACCCTTAGAAAAGTTTATAAGCAGTTGTTATTTCCTCAATGTTTTGGTCAAAAAGTAACATTTTATGTTCACTTTCTTTCTCCAGAGGTTACAAGGTGTTATTGTGTAGTCAGACAGCATTACAGAACTCTGGCTATACTTCACTTACAACATTTCATGACAGACTTATTAGGTGAGCTATTTCATGTTAGGTCCACATAAGTCATTTCTTTCAACTTCAGTGTCTTAGAGTGGAAGAGTATTGACAGAGGGAAGGACATTTTTAAAGGGATTGATCAGTTCAGTAGTTGAGGCTCTGTGTTTATGGTTTATGCAAATATTTATGCATATATTTATATATATATATATATATATTTATATGCGGTTGGTCGTTGTGCTGGCCACATGACACCCTCATAAACTTTAGGCCACAGAATCAGATGACCTTTACATCATCTGCCCTATAAACCATAAGGTCTGAAAGGGGAAACTTTTTACCATTGTTTTTTTAATAATCAAACACTAGTATATGCAGTTTTTTCTTTTTTTTTTATTGTAAGATTGGCCACGTATTACTTGAAGCATTCTTGATTGTATGCTCGCTAATTAAAAACATTCCATGTCGATGTTTTAGATGGACCAAACTCCGCAATGCTACAGTGGTCACGACCATGTTCTTTGAACCCATCTACCAGTGTATTGTACAAGGATTGATTATGGCGTTTGTCACAGAATACTTATTTTCTTGGTCTCCTTTAGTTTTCTTTATGGTTCATGTGCTGATATGGTTCCTATTGGATTACATCCTTCTTTCCATTATCCAGGTAGGTATTTTTTTTAATATATCTCCACCTCTTTTAATGTACCAGGTATCACAAATTTCAATCATAAAGCGAAGCTGAAATACAATTTACTGAAGATTTGTTATTCTTTATATTGCTCTTTCTGTTTAAATTCGCTGAACTGAAACTGATAATACTTGTTTTAAATTCTCTTTAACTCTTTCTCTCCTTAATTATTTTTCCATGTTTCGACAGAATTCTTCATTTTGCTTATTAGTATTTCAGTCGCCTGTTATGATTAATCTTCGTATAACTTTTTCATTTGTTATCAGAAAATATTTTATTTGGCATAGGGTTCAAGGGAAATGTATGCTTTTTATAAAACACAACTTAAAGTTTATACAATCAAACATAATTTTATATGGTCAAATCAACGAATGTTATCATCATTAGGAGAGAAAGAGTTCAAAAGTGATGTTAAAGGGAAAATAATGCCCCTGAATGACTATGCTTAAAGTAATAAGTCTACAAAGTCTGATAGACATAGCTCATTCTTAGCTTGACTTGTGTATTCGCTTATCTGGCGTTCAGCTTCCCTAATTTTTATGAACTTATTTTTTTTTAATTATTCTATTCCAATGATTTCAACTGAGTCGGAATACTTGTAAAGATCTAATTGATATTTATATCTCATACAAAACAGAGTTGGGTTTTATGTAAAGTTCATTAACCCAGAAAAAAAACAACAAAACAATGATACATGAAAAAATTTACATTTAAGCAATCATTACATACCATTATTCTGGAAGCTCACATGCTCAAAACGCAAAAATTTCCTATTTCTTCTCAACTTTGTAAATTGTAACTTTTGTTCTACCTTGTTGCCTCTAAATATTTAAAAAAAAAAAAAATTATTGTAATAGTTTTTTGTTTTTTTTTTAATCTTTTTTTTTCCAAATTTTCCAGCAAGGTCCTTTGCCGTTTTCCAAGTTTGAATTTCTTGTGGGGTGGATACTGAATGAAATCTCCTATCCAATCTTGGTATGTCGAGCGCACTGGGATCCCATCATCACTTGGCGTTCCAGAAAGTATAAAATTAGATGGGGCGGCATAACAACTGAGGTGACCTCTGCACCCCCCAGCCAAAGCAAGTGAAAAAATGAGACTATTCTTTCTGCTGAACTTTTCAATATTTTACCATGAGTGTTAGTGGCAGCGTGGATCAACTACAAGAGTTTGATTACATGAAACATTCTGAACTGTATTGTCATAGAATGTTACCCCCCACTGAGACTTGTCACTGCTGTAACATTTGATGAAACTTGTAAATATGTAAAGTAACACATTTTGCTGATGAGTTATGGCTGAGTGAGTCGCTTGTGTAACATCAAGAGCATGTAGATAACATCTCAATGTAATGAATTTTAACCCTAACAAAATGAATGGACTATCTATTTATACACTATTTTGAAGACACTTAAAGGCTTGAATACTATCCAGATGTCAGTGTAGATCTGTATTTCTGCAATGTCTGTAAAAACAATCACATCCTGAAGTACAATTTTTTTTAGGCTGTACCATCTCACAGTCTATCCTAATTATGAAAACATTTTCTGAAGCACATTAAAAAAAAAATTTCTTTTTTGTCTTGCCATTGCTTATTTTCACTTTGCCAACATATTTTTTTATATTTTTGTTATTTAGATCTTCTGGTATCCTTTGATAGATTATTTGAACATTCTAAAGAATTGGATGAATTTGATGTTTTTGGATGAGGGTGATAAAAAAAAAATTAATTTGGGTTTACATATATTATGGAAAGGATGTTGGGCTACAGTTCTTTTTTTCTTCATAGAAATAATTGTAAAAAAAAAAAATAGGTTAAAAGAAATTGTGTGCATGAATTGGATTTTCCATTTTGCTGTTAGCAATTAACACTAATGTTGTCCCCTTATCTTTACACATCTGAAATACATGAGCTTTACTTGCAAGATATTATTTCATTTCTCACTGTAACTATTTTATTTGAATATTGAGATTGTTATCCAGTTGGTCTCCCCTAGTCACCTTTGTTAATTTATACAACAAATATATTTATTGAGATATTTCAGTATTTAGACCAGACGATGTATCTTCCAATAATTACAATTGTGGATAACACTTTTGTAGATCTTCCCAGTACATGTAACTTAAAAGTGCAAACAAATTATTATGGTGTATTTTGCATTGTTTATTTACTTATTTATTACTTATACAATATCTTTTTCTATTTTAAGCTTTTTTTTTTTTTTATTAATTAGTAAAATCAAATACCATGACAAGTCAAAAGTGTAAATACTCATTTTATTTTTGACTTTGTCTTAATATTGTTTGGCTCTGGCACAATGAGTGAATACAAGAAGTCATTTTTTTTTTCTCTAAATCTGGCTGCTTTTTAACTGTAATTAATGAGAAATATAGTGTGTTTTTTTTTTGTCTATTTAAATGGCATGAAACAAAAAGTTTTGGAATTACAGTGATGATATTTTAAATAGTTTGGATGGAATTATTTTTCTTTGCATTTATCATGCAACATTAATGAAACAATATTACTAAGTGTACAACACATCTTTGAGCCTCAGGAGTTTTTTCTTTTTAAACATACATTGGCCATGCCCATGCTGTGCAGTTTGATATTTATTCCTGCTGTGTGTTTGAATTGTTTCACCTGAATGCCGAGTGAAGTGATCATTGATCAGAACTACCAGACTATATTGAGCTCCAGAGGGTGTATATGATGTGGTCGTCTGTTCCACTGAATTTCTGAGGAATAACTGATGCTAGTCAATGGCCACCATTGGCAGGCTATGATGTTATTTTTAGTTTTCAGAAGAATACCTTTTTGCAATGTATAGTTTGTTTTCGGTTGCATTCACTCGCCAATGCTTGTTTTGTCTGCATGTACAGAGAAATAACATTTATACTTTTTCTTTTTTATTTATTTTACAATCACAGCTCTTGGATCAGCAGTAGGAATTTTTGTGTATAGGGGAGTAAATCTATATTTAATGAGCTAAGAATTTACATTTTGGTTGTGCAAGTGGAATTTTTAAAAAAATTTCAAATCTTTATCCTGCACTATACCTGACATTATTTAATTCAAGAAAAATGTGCAGTTAATAGTAGGTCTGGCCACACAACTCACTTTTACACGCTAGTCACAGAAACTAAAAGTAAAATACTAACCTTGCCATGTAGATTTCCAGTATCTGAATACTTGTCATTCTCAATTGAAAAATACTATTCACGTACTGGTATTTCTAATGGCTTTTTAAATTATTGCTGATGAGATAATTTATCACTAAAAGGTTTATCTAAGTAAAAATGTCAAAATGAGCCAAGAACAGTCCTAGACTTTTTGTTGCTGTATGGTAGAAAAATTCAAGAACCAGCATTACAATGTCAAATGCCTTCATTATTTTTTTTTCTTGAGATACTAAGTCATTGCTATTTTTCTTCTCCTTGTTTCACTGCTGAAGCTGTGCATTTTACCAAGCTAGTCAGACTACGAACACTTGTGATGTTTCACTCTATTTGTTTTACTGATATTAAAAAAGTAGTATTCTTGCCAAAATATTTTGTAATGGTTTTAATATTTTTTTTTAAATTGTATTTTTTTTTATATTATTATATTTTTTTTTTACAATTATTATTTTAATTGAAAGAAAGTAGTTTAAAAAATACATTTTCAATTATTGTTACATTTTTAGTTTTTATTTCCTTCTCAAGTTCTACTTAATTTCATTTTTTTAAAATATTATATATATATATATATATAGAAATAAATAGAAATCCAGTGTAATTTTTTTATTTTTTTTTTATAACTTCATTTCAAATGTAGTCATTTCAAATACTCATTCAAAAGAAAACATTTTTTAAACATGTGTATGTATAAAGTAAGGGTGTTAACCCTATGATCTTGCCATTATATTCTAAGTAAATCATGGTCTTGCCTGAGTGTGTTGATGTTACTAGTTCAAGCTTTTAGACATGTGTTCATCCAGTTGAATAATATGCTGTACATACATTTCTATTCAGTTGTCTCATTGTTGCACAAATTGAAGAACACAACTTAACTATGGAGGAACGTTCAATATGAATCTCTCTGAGGTTTAGGGTTTTTTTTAAAAGAAAAGTCAAATGCTAGCTATACAAAAAAAAAATCACCTCAACATATTCCTTAGCTCTATTGGTTTGAAATATGTATTGGTTTTGCTGCTGTTTTTGTATTTTGTTTATGTAGCTTCTTCCATTTTAACAACCTTTATTTATTATATTGTATTCTTAAACAAAAGTTGTATTTGTTATATAATGTGACATTGTACTGTTACCACCATAAATTCAGGATTGATTAGTAAGAAACAAACAGTAGGTTTTGGTGGTTATTATTACCCAGAAAAAAAAGCATGATAAATGTTTGTCAACTTTTCAATTACATACTAGGGTGGGGTGGGAAGAGACAAAAATAAAAGGGTAAACTGAGTGAATTTAAATATTGTCTTCATTTTTACGTGTCCTGCTAGTGTAATAGCGTATTTCATGATTTGTCAGGGTTTGTTGTTCTATTTTCTTTTTTTAGTTCATTTTTTTTTTGTTGCTTATATGAAGCCCAAATAATATGTCAGTTTTTGTATCAATATTTTAAAATTGTGGTGCAGGACTTAGAATTATCAAGTTGATATATATTATGGGGCTGATGAGCAAAGAAGTGAATGCATTCATTTGTGATGTCCCGCATTAAAAAAAAAATAATCTAATCTATCTTAACCATAGATGACATTAATGCATGGACATTCAGACATTTTTTTTTTGTACTTGTAATGTTATGTATAATTATGCATGTTCTTATTTGCCTCTATTTTCTCAAACAAATAAGCATTTATATTTCTCCTACCGATTTATTAATATTATTATTCATTATCCACAAACTGGCCTATTTTATAAATGCATATACTTTACAAGCAGACTTGTTAGCTGTATATACACCTAGTAAATAAACCGACTTGCTAAGAAAGGATATCTGCAGAGGGTTAATTCTGAGGAAGCTGAATATCCATGTATTAATGTAATCTTAGCAGTCAGAACTGATCATTGCAACACAAAAACATTGTCAAACCCAGCACACATGTGAATCCTCACAAGTTGATTTCTTTCTCTGTTAACTCAGTGGCCTAACTCTCTTTAATACTCATATTATGATAGTCTAATAATATTTCTATATTTTATGTAACATTTTTTTTCTTTTTGAAAATAAGGTGCTTTACACAATGGTATTTTAAAAATATATTGAAATGCATGTGGTAAATTATTGACCCTGTGGTAAGGCTTGGGCCTATCTACCACATTTCTGGATGATGAAATTCTCTGATTGTACATGTACTTATGTCATTGTAGTCATCTCTACCTCTCCATGGGGACATACAAGTGGAGGGGGAACGGATTAGAATTTATTTTTAAAATCTCACTTCTAATAGACTTTTAAAAATGTGATTGTACAATGGTGTAGAGACCCTGATGATAAGGGCTCACTGTCAGCCTTCACCAGCAATATTTGATCTCTTTTAGTCCTGTCCTTCCTTTATCAATGTGTTTTTTAGTCACTGACAAAATGTCTGGATTTGTATTCCATAGTCATTTACTTAATTCATCTAATAAACAAACATGTCTTTACTTAAGTATTGTCTTTTTTTTTAATTTAGTAAGCAATGGCAATAAAATATTGAGTAAAGTATGACAGGAAAGCAAGAAACAAGGAATATGAACACTAGTGTGTATAACATTAAATGGCAACTCTGAAGATATGTTGTTTAGATAAAACATTTATTGGAAACCACCAATTCTGTTTGAATATAGTAAATGTGCAAACCTGCATGGCAGTTGCCATATATACTTGTCACTTGAAGTAAATTTCATGATTTAGAAACAGTAATGTCAATAAAGGATTTAGTCAAGTGGAACCATGATGGACAAACTATAAATATATATTTTTTTTATTTGTAGTCAAATGGTGACTGTTGAGCAAGTTCAGACTAAGTGAAAAGATAAGCAACAACAGAAAAAAAAAAAGTGATCTTTGGATATTAAAAAAAAATGCACTAGTCTGTTTATACATAAAAGTGGGACTAACAGTATAAATGTAATACACATTATGACAGTCAATATGTAATAATAAATTTTATACAGAAGAACCTCTCAAGCCACAAGAATGTGATCCCTCACTAAACACACACCTTCAAAAAGGAATGATACTTTTGAACATGTTTTGTACTCATGCTCTTATATGACTTATGCCATTCAGCACAAAACCTATCACCAAAGTATTTGAAATACTCTGTATGCATGTTAAGAAACACTAGGGACAAAACTTTGCCAATTTACTGCCTAAGCTTCATATTTAATTCATGCCAAATTCAAACTAGGAGGCGCGGTGGCTGAGCGGTAAAGCACGTGGCTTCTGAACCGGGGGTCCTGGGTTCACATCCCGGTGAAGACTGGGATTTTTATTCCGGGATCCTTGGGCGCCTCTGAGTCCACCCAGCTCTAATGGGTACCTGACATTAGTTGGGGAAAAGTAAAGGCGGTTGGTCGTTGTGCTGGCCACATGACACCCTCGTTAACCGTAGGCCACAGAATCAGATGACCTTTACATCCTCTGCCCTATAGACCACAAGGTCTGAAAGGGGAACTTTACTCTTTTTTTTCAAATTCAAACTGGAAGAAGAATACACATACATTTTCTCCTTGTTTTTCTGCATCTACACTTTTGATCCACTCCTGCAAGAGACATGTTACTTGTTATGGACAATTACATAACTCGATAAGCCCGACAATAGCTCTAAGAACATACAAAACTTCCTGGGGAAAGGAAGAGTTATAAAAAACAATATGTACTTTTAAAAAAAAATACTTTTAAAAAATTATCGAAAGGGAAAAACTATATTTACATCCATATATTAATACTGTAAGATTTATTTCCCCTTATCAATATCAAACACAATTTATTAATTACCACAATTTAGAAGTTAACTAATTGGTTAATGTTTTGATTGATACATATTTTGTTATGAACAATGAATAATTGTGCAAAGTTTCAGCTTGATAAGAGAATGGGAAGTGGAAGAACTAAGGTGTTCAAAATTTGCACCAGGCAGAGTAAGTTGATATAAGCCTTGTAGAATGTTGATGACATGGTGAAAGCAATAATACATTAGGACACTTGTATGTTCAATCAGCTCCTGCACCTAGACCATCTGTTACATCAAAGTAAACATGTGACAAAAATAAAAGCCTAGGCATAAATAGAAACCTTTCATTAGTTTAAAGTACAAAAGAATATTGATCTGATGTATCAAGTGTTGAGGCAGCTGCTGGGTGGGTCTACATTCTTACAGTACGTTAATGTAAAAAAAAAAAAAAAAAAACTGGAAAGGGTGAATATAGCTGATGAAATTTTTAATTAACATTATTAATAAATATTATGCTTATTGCTTTTGTATGTTTTTTTGAAGGCAAGGAGGCCAAGTGGTAAGTGCTTCGCTTCCAAACTGAGATGCCCCGGGTTCAAATTTTGCTTCTGAGTGCACCCAACTCTAGTGGGTAACTGACAGTTAGGAAAGATAAAAGACAGTTGACATGACACCCTCATTATCTGTGGGCCACAGAAACAGGTGACCTTTGCATCATCCGCCCCATATATCACAAGGTCTGAAAAGGGTATTTTACTTTACTTTTATGCTCCTTGATATTTTGTGCACCATAAAAGATAGAAAAGCCAAGTATTGCTTGTATGTTTGCTCAAAGCAATATATATATTTTTTTTTTGCATAGTTTAAAGCAAGAGAAAAACCTTTTAAAAAAATACTTTTTAAAAAGACAATAGCTCTTTTATACTACTTATAGAGCAATTTTTTAAAACTCATGAATAATATAATCCCTACACATGGAAATACCAGAAGACATATAACCCTTAGCCTTGTTCTCTAGCAAAATTTGATCTCTTTTTATACTTTGAAAAATTATAATGGTCAAGCTTGAGTTATCACAGTGTGGCCAACAAGCTAGAAATTCTTTTTCCAATGATATACACCAACTGTCTAATTTCTAGGAAAATAATTTTTTGATATTTTTTTTTTGAGATCCATGTGCATGTTTTTCCTTGTTCCACGAAGGTAAGAGTTGAATAGAGGTATTGTAAAAAGATGGACAAAAGGGTGACCAGATGGAAGATATGACAGCAAATGCCAAAAAATTTACAAAGATTGGTAGATGACATATTTATGGTTCAACCTCTTCTTGGTTGTGCAAAGTAAATTTCTTTTAGTGCTGTCTGAGTAAATATTATGACCTTAAAATGGGCAGTGCAATAAATAGTGGAATTCAGTCTGATTTACCTAGTACCCAAATACAGCTCATTTACAACATTGCTTTCATTAGCTATAAACAAAGGCATTAAGCAAAAAAAAAAATAATAATGGAATCATGAAATAAATTTACTTAAGCCCACAATCACACTGTAGCAACATTTATATTGTATATTTGATTTGATTTATAAGAAGAATAGTGAAAAAAAAATGCTGGTTATTTTGGTATAATAACAAAAAAATTCTGAACATGACTAGATTTCAGATCAATAAACAAACAAATAGAAACAACTGTTTACAGTAGACATAAAAAAGTAAATCTGTATCTGTGGCTAATATTCTGAAAAAAAATAATCTAACGCTTAAATTATCCACTGCCCAATATTTTGGAGATCTGTTTCTGCAACTCTTCAGGCTTGAAAACACCAAACTCTGTGATGATTCCCCCAGTTATCAGCTCGGCTGGAGTGACATCAAAGGCAGGGTTCCAGCATCTAATATCTGCATGAAAAAATTGAAAGTGAATAAGGTGAACACTTTGTTACCCAAATCTTGTAATTTTTAACATCAATCCTATACTATTAAGCGAGCAATTCTTGTATATATATTTATATATATATATATATCTTTGATTTCGAAAACGGCTCTAACGATTTTCTTTAAAATTTCAACGTATCTGCATATTAGTGAGAAAAAAATTCTCAGCTCATTGGCCACATCGGGAAAACTCGAGTTCGACCGTTATTTCGATATATAAAATGTCTCGTTGTAAAATTAATTTTGGCTTGAATAATTTATGAATGAAAGTTTTCCATGACGTAAATGGGAAAAAACGATGTTTAGAGATATGAATGAAGGGATGTGTAAAACTAAAAGCAGACCACGGGCTGTAGCACCACTGGGATGGATGGATGGCAAAAGCCGGTATGAACTTCTTATTGTCAGGCTGGGCAGGGCATTTATTTAACCGAGCAAGGCTCGGCCACCTGATATTTTTATTTATGTGATAAACGAATTATTTCTGTAAAATCAGTGGAGAAAAGGAATAGCCACCCTTGACAGCACAAATAGCAGCTGGCCAGGCCTATGAGAAAATGACCAGGTTTATTAGGTCACTAAGTCTCAAACACCTTGGAGAAATATTTATGTAAACAAGTGTATTTTAGTAATATTAAAGAATGATAGAAGTTAAAAATAGAACGTGGAAGAAAATACTTAGAATTAAGTAACTATCCAGAAAAGTCTTTTTAGAAAGCTACATAAACAAAACTAAGCTAGCTATCAGAGTCATTGTTCGTTCAGGAGATTATTCAGTGTCATTATTCTGTGAAGGACAGTTATTGATCATCAGTATCTTCACTGTGCTTGTCTTAATGAACGAAGTTTGAAAATATTAAACTTAAGGAAAACTATTCTAAACTTTTTCAGTGTGGCATATGTCATGTAGTACAACTCTCCAAAACAAGTCATGCCAGGAATGACTGAGAATCATTAGAATTACAAGTAATTGTTTTATATAAACTAGAAATTATTTAAATTACAATTCAGAGGCAGAGGCTACAAACTGGGACTAGTGAAACTTGCCCTTGAAGAGCATCACCAGAGGAAGCCATTCACGTAATTTTGAGCTGCATGTTGCATGTGAACAAGACACTGGCCCAAAACCCTCTGTTAGGATAAAAACTATATGGAGAACTAACTGATCTGTAAACCACTGTGTGGTTCATCTCAGATATAGAACTACTTTTTAAACCCTCCAATATACAATGACAACAAAGAAGAAGAAAATTCAGAGGGGAGATGGAAAAAGCAAGAAAGAATTATCAAACAAACACCTTTTTAAAACCATAATTTACTAATACAAGAGACACTATTTCATGAATTGTTCTGTTTGGAAAGATTAACATATACAAAATACTTTCTAAACTTGCTAAAAAAAAATTTAGTAACACAATAAAAATGGCAAAGTCCATGAATGAGTAATGTAAAATGAACAAGTAATTGCATAACGTTAAAATCTTCAAGTTTAAAAAATAGATGTTTTATTTATCAGAGACAAGGAAATATCCACATTGCTTGAAATATACAACTTACTTGGAGCAGCTATTCGTATTCCTTTAAGTGTGGTCATTTCATCCTGAGGTCGAATTTCTATATGGATATCCTTGCCTGATTTGATATGAGGGTCAAATGTTGTCCTCGGACATGCCACATAGAAGGGGACTCCATGGTATTTGGCCACAATGGCCAGTTGATATGTTCCGATTTTATTGGCAGTGTCTCCATTGGCCACCACTCTATCAGCACCAACAATGACTGCGTGGATTTTGTTTGAAGACATGCATGCCGCAGCCATGTTATCACAGATCAGTGAGGCCTCCATTTTCTCATGGACCAGTTCATAGGCAGTTAGTCTAGCACCTTGGTTGTAAGGCCTTGTCTCTGTACAGTACACATGCTCCAACTTATTCTGCTCATGAAGTGAGCGTATAACTCCTGCAAGATAGTAATGAACCAATGAAACACGGCTAAGTATTGCAATAACAGCTTAATGAGTAGAATATAACTCTGTAAACAAGTATGAACAACAGATAGGGTAGAAAAATGAGAAAGCACTAGACTTCCAGATGACTGCAAATAAAGACAGATTTTATATTCAAGATATTAGCTTGTCCTTGCTCCAATGGGTAGATGATATTTGCTGTATGAAAGTAAAGGTGAATGGTCATTGTGCTGGTCACATGATATCCTTATTAATGGTCAGCCCAAGAAGAAAATAAAATGTAAAATATCCTAAATATAAGATACTAGTAGCAGAGTAACATAAGCAGCTTGACCATCAGACAGTATTAAGAACAGATTGATAAGTTCATCAGACTTCAGCTTTCTTGTCTACTAGGCTATAAAGTGATTGGAACTTTTACTTGCACAGCAAAATATTAAATTTTTTTTTTACTGTTTAGACCATCTACACACTGGGGAGGAGATAGGCGAGCTCAAGATTTTAGCTACGTGTCTCTAAGTTAAAAAACTGGTGACCTCAGTCTTGCTAAACATATTTGTTACAAAAGAAAAAAAGTTCCTTTTTTTCTCACAGCAATTTGTCCTAATTTAGCTTCAATATCTCCAAATGATATGCTACTTGATAAGGATATTAATAACAGGATTGCTGGGGCAATGGGCACCACTGAGTCTTGTTTACTATTACTACTAAAGCCTTAATCTATCCAACCTGTGTTTAAAGCGCCCTGCTTTGTGATTTTAAATACTCAACTTATGATGGTGCATATGCCTCAAGACACAAAATGGCACAATAATAGACTTGAGCTGTTTCGGAAATTTGATTTACGGTGCCCATGCTAAAATATATGTTTTGTAATTTTTTATAATCTAAATAGGGGGTTAGTGGCTGAGTGCTAAAAAGCTTGTCTTCCCAACAGAGGGCTCTTGAGTTTGAATCCTTGTAAAGAGAGGAATTTTTAACTTTGGGACACCCCTGAGTCCAATCAGCTCTAATGGGTACCATACACATGTCAGGGAAGTAAAGAATGTTGGTCGCTGTACTGGCCACGTGACACCCTGTTAGCCATAGAAACATATGAGCTTTACAGACATCATCTGCCCCCATAGACTGAAAGGTCTCTATAATGTAAAACACACTTTTATTAAAAAGTAAGTCACCCAGGCTACCACATACACACTTTTAGATTGAAAATAAAGATACAATAAGAGTTGTGACTGAAACTTGTTCATATGTATGTGAGGTTGAAGTCTGTAGCTATGAGACAACAACGAACCTAAAGCAGTCCCATAGCCAGCAGTTGCCAGAGATCCTGTGTTGCAGTGAGTAATCACTTTCACTGGCTGGTCATTGTTCTCACCCAGGATATAGTCAGCACCATGTTGGCCTATTCTTTTGTTGACATCAATGTCTGCTTGAAGCATGGCTTCAAATTCTTGTACAAGTCTTGAAATAAAATTATTTTATTTTTTTTCAATGAAGAATGGGAATAAAAAAAAACAGAAAGAGCATTATTTTTTTTTAACTTCCAATTAACAATGGTTCAGTGGATCCCAATGTATAGGTCACGGATTTTTAATGAAACATACTTTTTTAATGAAACATACTATCATGATTGTCTGATAGTGTAAATTGATAAAATGCACCAGGATAAAGATATCTGGATGTTCAAGTAAGGCCATGTCGTTCAAGACTAAGAAATTCTCTCTTATTTCCCTGCCCCCCCCCCCTTTTAATTTAAGTTTTTTTTTCACGTTAAGTTTAAAGGGTCAAGTTGCAGAATAGCCACTTGTCTGCCACACTTAAAGAGTCTTTTGAATTCAAATTCTGAGGTTTAACAAATGTCCTCCCAAGATGTTTGGCTCCTACGGCGGCAAGCTCTCTTCACAAAGATTGGTCAACTGAGGTTAGGAATTTTAAATTCAGAATTAAATTCAAGCTAAGATGTACATCTCAAGTCTGTAAAGGTAGCAAAAGAAACAATTAACAAATACCCTTCACCCTCTGCTAATGTCCTTCAACAGGTTAAAACAAAAGTGCATTGAGCATTCTTTAAAAATAGTGTAGGTCTTGCCAAACAGAACATTTAATTGAAATTCAATAAGAAATTTTGAATTAATATAAAACCTATAATACTAACAAAACAAACAATATAGATTTAGATATTTCTTTGTTTACTTTTTTTCTAACATTGTTCCACTTACTTGAGCTTAATTTCATCGAGTTCCAATTTTTCATCCTCAATTAACTTCTGTATCATTGATTTTCCTTTGTCAGCAGCGTCTGCTATATTTACTGCTGTGGGTCGTGCTGAAACAAGGTAATCAAGTTTTTCTACAACAAAATCTTTCAGTTCTTGAGTACTTTGAAACTCTTTATTTGTGAGCTCGATGGCCAAGCTCAGACAGCCTACAATTGCTATGGCTGGTGCCCCTCTCACCTGAAATGGAAAAAAAAAAATTAGCCTGTGATTAAAAAATAACTTTTTTTTTAGGCAAGTTGTTTTTTTTTTAATATGTATCACTAGTATAACTAGCCACTTATCCAAGTAGACCTTATCTTTCTTTCATAAGGATTAGAATAAAAAGTTTAAAATTTGTGATAAACTGCTGTAGTCTCTATTGCATTCCATTTTCCATACTTTCTTCATTGAAATGGGCTTCTACTGCTAGTGTCTCAATCATTCATGCTGATAAAATGTGACTGGTTATTTCAATCTAATTTCCTGTAGTAATGTTTTATACATTTCAAAGCACAATGGAACTCATTCACCAATTGTAAACAGACATCATTGAGTCAAGTGCTTCCATATCTTTTCTATACAGCTTCTATGTATACCTGATTCGAATCGAAAATGGATATCATCCGTATTTTTCATTGTTTTATCTATGGTCATCACGTGACCGTTCATTTTGGTGAATGGGGTCCATTCATATTATGCATTTTAATTTTGTTTTTACTTCTTCAGTTTGTATTTTGATTTCCTTAACTAAATTTTTTTCTTCTTGATCTGCCAGGTTGTAATATTGAAGTAAAAAGTAAGTAAGTTCCCCTTTCAGACCCCCTGTGGTCTATAGGGCAAATGAAGTAAAGTTCATCTGATTCTGTGGCCTACAAGTAACAAGGCCATGTTGTCGTGACCAGCACAAGGACCAAACGCCTTTACTTTTCTCTAACTAACGTCACGTACCCATCAGAGCTGGGTGGACTCAGAGGCGCCAGAAGATCCTGAAATTAAAAATCCCAGTCTTCACCGGGATTCAAACCCCGGTTCAGTAGCCAAGCGCTTTACTGCTCAGCCACCGCACCTCCTGTAATATTTAAAGTAAAGCATAAATAAGTGGAATCATTTAAAACTCTGTTCTTATTTTCTTACTTAAGAAAGTAGTAGTAAAAATACCCCTTCCAGACCTTGCTATCTATAGGAAAGATGATATAGCAGTCATCTGTTTCTGCAGCCCATGGTTAACCAGTACAATGACCAACCGCCTTTACTTTTCCCCAACTAACATCATTTTAGATGGGTGGACTCGGAGATTCTTAAATTAAAACCCCCAGTCTTCACCAGGATTTGAATCTAGGACCCTTTAGGTTTGAAAGCCAAGCACTTTAGCACTCAGCCACCACACCTCCAGATATACTTACTTGCATTGATTTAATGGCTCTCCATCCTTCATCTGTATTATTTATAGAAATGTATTTACTAATCTCTGGCAAAAGCAGTTGGTCTAAGATCTCAAGGCTACCGCGCTGATAGCGAATAGCTTGCAGAGTCATTGTTAGAGCTATTTATTGACAAGAGGTTACTACTTATATTTACCTGTGAATATAAAATTAAAAGAAACCAGCATTAATAGAGATAACTTAAAAATCATTTTAGAATGTAGTAGATGATCATTGTGATCTAGATGTCTTAGTCAGTCTAGAGTTAGTCTAGATTTAAGAGATCTATATACTTTTACTAGATTTAATAAGTCATTTATATTATAAGTATTCTATACTATACTCTATACACTTACAGATTCTTAAACTTACAGTATGACAGTATGAGTATACTAGATCTCATTATACTTATAGTCTCTAGATTGACTAGATCTACTGTCTGTGACTACTGTGACTGTGAGTCTGTGTGTACTAGACTATTTACTAGACTGACTAGACGTCTAGTACGGTCTACTGACTAGTGACTCTACACTCTACTACTCTAGTTCTAGTGTATATATAAGTGTCTCTAGTCAAACAAGACTACTAGTAGTACTAGTCATCTAGTCACTGAAGACTCTAGTTTTAGTCTCTATGACGACTATGACTCTACTCTAGGCGCTAGCTAGATCTATCATCTAGCTAGTGTTACCTAGATAAACTAGATTCTAATACACCTTAATAAGGTCCTTATTATTTATAGTTATACCTTTACTTTACTACTCTATCAGAGTCTATGCCTAAGGTACTAAGGACTAGTAAGGTAGAATCATAGACTAGCTTTCTTGATCTAATCTAGATCTAGGTCAGTGATGAAAGTCTAGATCACAGACCTGACCTACATATCTATCCTTTAATTTTATATAGATAGAATCCATCAAGAAAGTGAATGTCACTAACTGAATGTGTGATCTACCAGAACTTGCTTTTGTAAACAGTAAACAGAGAAAATGAGTCTACACAGGATTACTTGTGATTTTTTAATATTTACAGTGTTGATTCATTTAATGGTATTGGCAGTATTGGTAAGAACTTAAATTAAGAATAAGTTATAGATCTAGATCCCTAGTCCTAGTCCGAACTAGTCGGCCTAGTCCTAGTATTAGTATTAGACTTATTAGTACTATATAAATATAGATTTATATATATATATAGATCTACAGTATTATTAGTATAGTCTATCTATAAAATATAAATAATACTAGACTAGAGTATAAGACTAATTCTAACTAAGTTAGAAAGTATATTATAAATGATATATTAATAGTAATATATAGAATCTACTAAATATAATCTAGATCTAATTCTAGAATTACTAGAATCTAGATTTAGATTAGATTTAGATTAGATCTAGAATCGAGATCTAGTAATAAGACTGTAAGTTAGTGTAAGTGTAATTATTGTAATAGTACTAATAACTAATAGTACTAACTATATATTATTCTAAGACTAAGGATGAAAAAGGGCTAAAACTAAAGGCTTAGCCTTAAGACTAAGTTAAGATTTAGAGTAATTTAAATTTAGACTATAATACTATAATTATAATTTTTATACTAATTATAGATCTAGATAAAAAAAAGACTAGATCTAGACCTAAATAGAAAAATCTGAACAATGATGTAAATTGTTTCAACTTGTATCCTTTTTCAATAGGGTACAACAGGTCTTCCAGCCATCTGTAACTTAGACTGCCAAGTAAATATAAACAAAACAGTATTAGCCAAGTTTTGTTCAGCAAGCTCTTTAAAGTTGCAGGGTAGATGTTGTGTAAACACAACATCCCCTGATCAGTTGGACATCATTGGGTAAATCTCTATTTCTAATTTAAAAGCTTTTTATTTATTTTTGTGTGTGCAATTTAATAATGAAAGTAATTTCATTGTCCCAAGAGGAAGAGTTAGAATGTGTATATTTGATATTATAGTTACCAAGTGGCATGTACAATGACTAACCACCTTTACTGAATATGTCTGGTACCAATTTGAGTTCTAAAGGTGGATTCAGAGGCGTCTCAAGAATCATGAAATAAAACAACCTTCCACCACGCACCTACATATGATATTAAAACAAAAGTAAAGCCTCTCGATCTGTCAGTTATCTATGCAAAGTAAAACTCACCCGTTTTTATACCCACTTGTTGATGAGGTGTTATAGAGCAGCACAACTGCCAGCACTTTCACTTCCTATAACAGATGTCAGAAATCTATCAGAACAGGATAGATTTGGGAATGTCCCAAAATTCATACATCAAATAAACAATCTTGAAAACTTGGATTGGTAGTGGTGGGTTGTTCTTTTTATGTCTGATTTATTGTAAATATTTGCTGAAATAATTACACTTCATAGATATGCAATTTTGTTTGATGGCTGGGAGAAATTTAAAGTTAGTGCTGTATCTCTTGTACATAATATCATTGTTATGAACTTTTATGAAATATAAATAAAACTTGGCTGCTATGGTGTGATTGTAAAAAAACTTTTATTTCTGCTTATTAGAAAGAACAAATCAGTGCTGGAAATTTCACGTTTGCTTGTTTATAAATATCAAATTATACAAATATTCTTATATTTATATTTCATTTCACCTATTCCTTATTAAATTCTGTTGAAACCATTAGGGCACCACGCAAGATGTGTTGACCATCTTTTTCCATTCTTCTTTTGTCTTTTCCTGGATAGAATTTCATTCAATGACATTCTTTTATGTTGCCTTCCCATTTGCTTTCTCTGTCTGCCTCTTCTTCTTTTTCCTGGTACTGTTCCCTGAAGGAATGTCTTTGCTATCCATGAGGACCCTGTGATCTGGTCATAGAGTTTAAGTGGTTAAATAATTTTTTTCCAATTCATTTATTAGTTGTTATACATTAATTGTTGTATCCTCAAAGCACAACCTTTGTAAGGTACATTAATTTGTGTTGTGATATGGTCATTTTCTGACAGATCAAAATATGTCAGTGATAAAATACTAGTACTATTATTACATTCTATTTTGTGTCTGCTATTTAGGATTGACCTGCAGCAGTGCGGCATGACACAAAGGAAATTTTCAGAGGGAATTGACAGGATCAACACTTTACAATTCATGTAAGTTCATTGTAATCTATTCTTTAGGGATTCTTCAGTCTTGAGGCCAGGGCATCCTTGCTCTTGGTAAGATTGAAGTGAATCTAGTATGCTTTCTGTGATTCCAGA
Source organism: Biomphalaria straminea (assembly GCA_021533235.1). Classification (NCBI taxonomy): domain Eukaryota; kingdom Metazoa; phylum Mollusca; class Gastropoda; family Planorbidae; genus Biomphalaria; species Biomphalaria straminea. Next base: position 10,582,836 of record JADKLZ010000130.1, read on the forward strand.
CTTTGTATGGTTGAACATATGTGTGGCATAATATATTGCATCCCTGGCAAGAAATGATGTTTTTGATCAAACATTGTAACATCATTGTGATAGTTTTGCTTAATTTTTTTTTTTCACACTTTCATACTTTTAAGTTTTATATGTATAATATTTAGAAAACAGGAAAACTGCATTCCTCATTACTTTTGAACTGCAAGACAAGCCTTATCATTGTTTAGAAATTCTGATATTTTTAAATACTTGAGCACTGTTTTAACCACTTTTTTTATTGAACATAGTTGTGAATTTTAATTGTACAAATATGTACTTGTTGTTCATTTAGACTATTTACATGTGTTATAAAATTTTGTTTCATTATTTATGTCATTTATGTTCCTATTAATACAAGTAAAGATAATACTTTTGTTTTATATCTTTGTTTTGTAGATATTTACAAGGTAATGACATTGATGCATTGAATAACACAGACTTTCACAGGAACACTGGAATACAAAATCTGTATGTAGAAGCTATATATATATGTTTTTTCCATTACAATTAAAAACAAAATTAAGTTGCTTTGAGAAAAGCTTGCTTACCAGGTTACTTATTAAACTCTTAGTTAGCCCTGATTGCTAACTTAAAGGTAGTTTTCTTTTTAATTCAATAAATGTTTATATATTTAAATAGTAAAAAAGAAATTAGTCTTTTTTTTTTTAACTGGTTAATACACTGACCTATAGAAAATTTGTATTGCTCCCAAATTTGTTCATCGGGGGGGGCCGCCCCCGGCAAAGATAAAACATTTAGTTTTACCCAAGCCAAGTTTTTTTGTTTGTTTATGTTCTAGTTTAGGCCATAGGAGGTCTTCAACTGAAAAAAAGTTTTAATGCCTAATCTATTGAATTAAGGTGCTTTAAAAGCCACAACCTTTTTCAGCTGAAGCTGACAGGTTACAACATTAATGATGCTTTTGTTACATTTCTGAGTAACATTTTTTGTTTGTTTTGTTTTTTAAAATCTCAGTTCAATACCAGTCAATTTGACTTGTCCTGGTGGTATCAAGGCCTGGGAGAGCATAGAAACCAAAACATCAGAAACAACATGTGTCGGAGAGAAAAATCCATGCATTAGCGAAAACTGTGAGTGGCCTGTTATACACTTACAACAGAAAGACTTAATGTTAACTTAACAGAAATGTATCTTAGTGTTGTCTAATAGTAATGTATCAAAGATCTACTGATGTTTAATGATTGCATTTATTATTATTTTGTCTAGTGGCCTGCCCACCAAACTCCCACTGTGTTCATTCTGGTATAGGTTTGTCAGAGTGTCTGTGTGATGAGGATTATCATGGGTACAAGTGTATGAATAAGGTAAAACATTTTATTTAGAAGTTACATCATTCTCATGATAGTATATTTTGAAGTAAATACGGTATTTAAAATAAAAAATAGTAACAGGATATTGGGTGTATAATGTGCTAGGAGATTTTTACATATGAAAAATGTAAATACTTTTTGTGTGTGTGAGCAGTTCTGTTTATTTTTTAAATTATTAGCCTTTAAATAATTTAAATAGGAAGGATACTGAAAGACTTACTATATTAGAACATCAAAGTTTTTTTTTTTTTAAATTGACTACCGGTACCTGGTAGATGAGAGATACATGTAAATAATTCTTTTTACAAAATTTAAGATCTGTTCCTTGTACCTTTTTTTTTTTAAATAGAAGAAGGTAATATTATAAGGGGGGGGTTTAAAGTATTTTGGGGATGGGTGTTATATTTGGACATATTTATAATTAAAGAAATTTGAAATGGGGTGGGGATATCATTTAATTTAGCTTCTTGGGTTATATGTTGAGTAATTGTTTTTGTTTAAGAAGAAGCCATAATGATACAACATTTCAGACACTACAAGGAGGTCATTTTGTCTTAATTGTAAACTGTCATGGGATTTCATTGCCAGATAAATCAGTGGACTTAAATTGGTCTGCTCTGTGGTTTCTCCTGAAGGAATAATAATAGTTATGAGTTCACATTTTATGACTCTTGGAGTCACTGCACAATGTTATATTATATTCTTTTTTTTTTAATCTCTCATTTTCAGGGTAAATTTCCAACAGTGCCATTTGCTATAGGAATCACTGCTTCAACTGTAGTACTTTGTATATTTCTCTGGTGCACGCAGAGGAGATATGTGAAAAGTGATGTGAAGAACAAATAATATGGGACACTTCTTTGTCAAATTTCATTTTTTTTTAAATTGCCTACATTTTTTAAAATCATTGCCAAAAAAGAACCTTGCTATGATTGGACCTCATTCGCTAGTTTTAGATATTGATTATGGTTAAATAAGTTTAATAGTTCTAAAGAAAGGTTCTTTTTTCACAATTTGCCCCCCCCCCCTTTTTTTTTCCTCATTCTTCTAGCCACATACATTCCAGAAACTGAATTCTAGTATAAACATTTTATATTATAGTGCATTTTATGTTGAAAGTATGTTAAAAGAAACATTTACAACACACACAATGTGGTGTAAAGAATTAAAGGACTGGCAATTGTTTAAACTAAACATTTTGAGTTTTTACAATGTACGAAATTGTCTTTCACCATTTTTTATTCAATTATTTATCTTTTACATTTTCTTGTAATTTTTTAAAATTGGTATTATATTCCTAATAACATTGGTATTGATGACATGATTTCGATGTGTGTGCATTTGAGAATGCATTTAATTGAATTTTTTTTTTCTTTTTTTTTAATTGCATGTGCTCTGGTTAATTTACTTTAATTTTATACTTTGCCTTGAAGATTTTATTTCTTTCTCAGATGACATTATTTGATAAACTTTGTTACATTTCAATGTTTTCACAAAATGTTAGCTTGTACATAAAAAGTTAATATCTATTTTGAAGTCTCAGCATTTTTACAATTATAATTTTTTTTTTTAAATGATGAAATCACAAAACTACACACCAATAAAGTGTATGAATATAAATCAATTCATACAAAGTATGGCTTTTTTTTTTTCTATTTCTTCTTAATACATGTTAATAGAGTCACATATTATGCTCATGTCACATATATATATATATTGAGATTTTAAAAATATATATCTGTAGTCTCCCACTTGACAGTACACATAGCAGCTGGTCAGACATAGTGACTTGGTTCTTAAGACACATTGTGTATATGTCAGAAAAAAATTGTTAGACTGATAAGGCTGGAAGACCTTGGAAAGACACTGATGCAGACAAATGTAATGTAGGAACATTTCTAGAACGATAGAAAGGTTAAGAAGCTTGAAGAAAAGATAAACAATGATATAAACAATTCATTGACTCCCAAAAAGCCTGCAAAGTCTGGAGTACACAAGGTGCCCTGGCTGTGCTTCTCCATGTTGGAGACTGAAATCAAAATGCAGGACAGGCCACTGTGCCACTGGCTTATATTTTGCAAGGTTGAGGCCAAACTTCGTCATAAAAGGCACAACATGGCCTAAATTGTGCTGATGTGCCGAAACTCCAAAAATATCAACAAAAAAAAAATCAAACTTGGTCTCACTGTACTCCTGCTGCAGGAAAGAAGAAAAAACTCTGGCTCATAATCTTTTTGGCTTCCTCAGACTTGCTGATCTCTATCCCGACAGGTCTGATAACCACAAATGAGTGACTTAATGCACTATGCAAAATAACAAGGTTTCAGTTCAGGGCTTTTGCAAGAGAAGATTTGAACCTACCTCTCTAGCCCTCACTCAAATGGGGTTTGATGATGATATCATAGGACACTATACAAGAGAAGTAAAACTTTATCAGGGTCATTATTCATGATGGATTGTTATAGATAGGCATATCATCTTTACTGTCAGTCAAATTATTATTCTATATGGACAAGTGATTTATATTTTATGTTTCTTTATCACTGGAACATAAAACTCATGGAAAATGTATTCTATGCAGTGTTTCTTCGTGTGTTTAAGTAGAGGCACCTTCAACCTTGCATTTTGCCATGGACTTCGGGAGACAATACTACTTTCCAAAACAAGTAGTCACAGAAGTGTATGCATGGATAATAGTATTCTGAAAAAATTCCCAAACATTTTTTTTTCAATCTGAGAGGAAATCATGGTCATTGGTTGGAAACTGAACTAACTATTATACCAGTTCTCTCAATTTTGAAATATTAAAAAACACCACAAGCTAATTAAAATTGATAATTTATTAATAAATTACTCTACATATTTTTAAACAATACTTATGCATAACAATATCAGGCTTATACTAAACGTCCTACATATTTTGCATTTGGGTACTTGGATAGTAGTTCATGCCACTGAACAAAGAAACTGTCTACAAAGGGATATAGGAGTCTTCCAGATAGCGAGAGGCTCTGTACTCTGCAGAAACTTTCAACATAAACTATTGATGTTGTCTGCCAGAGCTGCAATATAAGAAAAAAGAAAACGTGTCCGTAAGTTGCTACTACATTTGGGGGGGAGGGTGCTAGTATAGAATAAAGGAAAAAACCCAGTATTAACTTTTTTGGTGGTGATAATGCAGGAAATAGAGTTCCTTAAAATTTTTAAAGTATTGATTACAAATTACTTGAAAAGTTGTTTTTTTTTAAGCAGCCGATTACAAAAAAAAATTTTTTTTTTCTTTCTAAAAAAAAAAAAAAACTGCAATTGACTATGCCAGCGATACCCAAACTACGGCCCGCGACGTTGTACCATCCGGCCCGCCGAACCGTCGGCACAAAGTGTAGAAAATCCCGTCACTCCAACAAAAATTGAAAAATGTATCTTTACTTACGTTAGGCCCTCACTTTTTCTCAAATAGATTGGTGCCATGACTTAGCATGTGAACGTTTATGAAATGGGAAAGTGGAAAAATCTACAAGTGTACTTTTAATGTATAATCTAACAGCAATAGTGAATGTATTTTTCCTTTTTTTTTTTTTTGTGGAAAATGATAATAATCCAAATTATTTGATTCTTAAAGAAAGCGTGACTGCTTAAAAAACAACAACATAAAAACGGATTTTCAAACAAAAATGACGCCATTCTTGAGTTGAACCGAGAATAAAAGTTTGTTAAACTACACCTAGAAGTAGGAGGATCGATTGGAATATAAGAAAATGAGTCGTTGGTAAAATAACTACAATGATTATTGTAATTCACATATAAAATAGAGACGTGAAGCAATTTTCAGACGCGTACAAAGAAAGATTATTTTCAAATATTCCATTAAGAGAGCCACCGGTTTCTAATAAAATTGTTTCAGGTCAATTTCATTTCGTTTTTTTTTTTTTCCCTTTTCGGTCATGTGGCCCGCGACACGAGTGTCGGAATCGAAAATGGCCCGCCGGTCGAATTAGGTTGGGCATCACTGGTCTATGTTATTCATACATGTCACAGCGAGAAGTGAAATAGAATGCTCACATTATTATATCTACAATAACTGTGATGTTTGAAGTGCTCACTAAAGTGTACTCTAGTCGCGGGGAAGTCAGAAACTTATTGAACTGCTTAAAAGTGGACAACTTCACAAGTTGGTAAAATACAGATTGTCTGTCTGCCAAAGTAATTATTTGTACATTACATTTCAGTCAAGATTAACTGTTTTT
>JADKLZ010000130.1:10608612-10629533 GCA_021533235.1 Biomphalaria straminea
TGGCACAGTTTCTCTGAAAATATCAAATTGATTTTCTGCAATATTAATGTAACAATTAGTGCATTATTGTATTTTCCTTTTACTTTTAGATGTTATAATCATGACCATCCACTATAAGCAGATTGGGGAAGTGTTCTATGTGCTCCATCATGGTGCATCAATTTATGCATATTATTATGTTATGGTAAGTCATGTTTTACCGCATGAAAAATTAGGGAATGTCAAATATATATGTATTCATAGAAGTATTGATATATTCTTAGTACCGGCACCGACAAATAACTGATATATTTTTAGTACAGGCACTGAATAGAATGTATGGTTTAACTTATTGGTTAACAAGTAAATAATTGATGCTACCAATTATTATGTTTACAGACCTATGGAGTTTTACCTTACTTTGCCAATTATAGATTAGTTGCTGAATTTTCTACACCATTTGTAAACCAAAGGTAATTAGATAAATATTACTTTTACTTTTCTAACATTTATTATTATTATTATAGCTTTTATATAGCGCTACTTTCATGCTTAGAGCATGCTCAGAGCGCTTTGGTCCAATCTCATTTGTGGACCAGTGGGTAGGGGGTATCTAGGAGTTGGTTTTCTGTGCTCCTTTTAGGCGCTCAGTAAACACAACTCTGCCCAAGTCTGGTGTCGAACCTTGAGCCCTCTTCTAGGTAGCCAAGTTCAAGCGATCTCGACCAAGCTTCCCACACATTTATTAGCAAAGTGAAGATCTTGGAAAACCATTACTTATTAGCTTCACATGCAGTATACTTTTAAATATTTAGGTCAGTGCAGGGTCTTTGAAGTGGCATGGAATATACTTTTGTCCAAATTCTTCGGTCTTAAAGACATTTCCTAGACTCTAGATTTGAGCTAAATCACTAGAATCTAGTAAGATAATTACTAACCCTGTGAAGCCATGAAAAGTATGTGAATTTTAGTAATTTAGAATTAGAATCTATAGAGTCTACTATAGATTCTAGATCTAAGAGATTCAGTGAAGATAATTTGCACACAGCTATGAAAAATTAGTGAATTTTTGTGACTTAGATCAAGAGTCTAGAGAAGATTTTAGGCGCGGGAGGGCCTGTATGGGTGTAGACTACTCATTAGGTCTGTTTTCTGTGAAAAGTCAGTAAAAGTTATTTCGGTCGTTAAAGCCAGGGTAACTACACGGATCTAGATAAAAAAGAAATTCTGCTTTAAAAAAAAACACACAAAGATATCATATCCCCCCCCCCCCCCCCCCTTACCACAAGCCATTACTTAGTAAGTGTATTAAATAGGCATTTCCTATTACAATAGATATATTAACTAGAAAACACTGCATACTTAGAAACAGGGGTAGAAAGACCTTGTAACTAGCAACTCCCAACCCACTACCAAAGTTTAGTTAAAAAAAAAAAACAACTAAAGTTTCTCCTTGCAGACCTTGCAATCTATGGGTCAGATGATGTTAAGGTCATCTGTTTCTTTGGCCAACAGTTAACAAGCAGGGTGTCATGTGGCCAGCACAATGACCAACCACCTTTACTTTCCCCAACTTAAGTCAGGTACCCATTAGAGCTGGGTGGACTCAGGGGTGCCCTAAAAATCCAGAAATTCAAAATCTCAGTCTTTACCAGGATTGGAATCCAGGACCTCAGGTTCGGAAGCCAAGCGCTTAACCATTCGACCACTGCCCCACCCACTACCAAAGTTTGGCTACACTAAACAAGTCAACACATGGGTCTTAAAATACTTTGTTTTGATCTAACAGTGGTGAACTGAAGAAAAAAAAAACAACTATATTTTTGTCATTTAAATACTTAATCTTAGATTGTATAGTAAGAGTCTAATAATTTTGCTTATAAATTCTCTTAATAGGTGGTTTCTGTCACAGCTTGGTTATGACAAAGCAAACCTTGTTTTTGTATCCAATGGTGTGGCCATGGCAGTGACCTTCTTCATTGTCCGCATCGCAGTAATGCCGTCCTATTGGCACAGAGTTTACAGTGTCTACAACACCCCTGCATTTAATCGCCTGGGATACATTCAGCTGTGCTTGATTATCCCATGCGTCATCCTCGACATCATCAACATTTACTGGTTCTATAAAATCTGTGTTGGGGCGTATAAAATCTGTTGTATGTTTTTTGACAAAGAAAAATTAGATGGTAAGAACTCGTCAGGGTCCAAGCTAATCAGCAACACTTTTAAAACAATATTCACAAAGACAAATCACCCAGTCAGTCATAAACATATTGATTAAATTTACTGGTTTTTTTTTTTCTTTCTTTCTGTGATTTTTTTTATTGACTTCAACATAATTTTAATATGTATCCGTCTGCTTCAGTTTTATGTGGATTTCAGCCATACAGTGTAAGGGACAGCATGCTGTGCTAGTTGTGAAATGGGGGGTCTGTCAGCACAAATCTTCAGCTGAGCATTGCATTTAAAAATCTGAGCTAAGAGTCCTAGTCATTAAACCAGAAAGTAGACAAAAAGAAAACTTAAGGCTCTTTCAAATACAAAACGGAACTATAGAAATACATAGAAATAAATAGAATTTTCGTAAATTGGTATCTTCAAAAGCATTTTGCATATACATACACTTAAAGGTATCAAAATCGTCTGTTTTTTGTTGTTTTTTTTCTGTACAACTTGATTTATTCTTCCAATGATTAAGAAAGTTCTGAATGGCTCTGATAGTTTAATATAAATCTGTCATTTACACATATATATATATATATATATATATATATATATATATATAAAAGAAGAACCAAAAAGCTTATATAAGTAATTTTGCTATTCAGTTTCTGTACTTTGCAATATTTTTGTTTGTTTGTTACCCATTGAAAACTCTTAACAGTAAACACATTGAGAACACTGTGTGTCGCATGCTCATTTATCAATTCAAACAATACCTATAAAATATGTTCAGTTCAAATGAATCTTAATGTTGACCCTTTGCTGGTGGCTCATTGTTGTTATGAAACAAGTATAGAGTCTAGAATAATGTCTTTGAAACTTAGGCATGACTAGAATATAGTAACTTCAGTAGAAGCCAATAAACATTATTATTACAATATTCAGATATGGTATTCTATGTTCGTTCAGTTGTTTTATTTAGCGTTGAACTTTTTTGTAGATGACTTGCTTTCAAAAACTGGTTTATTATTTCTTTGCTATTATATACGTCTTATTTACAGTTCAATTATAAACTTTTTTTTTCCTTCCTTGTTTAATAATCTAAGAACAAGACCAATTATGGTTGCAGTTAACAGCATTTTAATTATTCAATGTTTGTTATTCTATTAGGCCATGAGATTTCATTTATATTTATCAGTGCAAAAGAATTATTTTTGAAGCCAATCAAACATTGAAGATTAGGGAAGAGTGCAGTATTTTACCATGTCTATAACTTTCTTGTATTCAGTTTTAAATCTATTTAAAATCTTACAGCTAAATGCTATATTTATTGTTTTCTTTAATGAAAAAAAAACAAATTCTAAAAAAATGTGTGGCATTAAAAAGTGTTTTTTTGTTGTTGTTTTTTTTTTTCAATACTATTTCATTTTGACAAGTTTGTGTCTGGTTTTTCTTACCAAATTTGTAAACTTTTAATCATAAATGTATTTCTTTGTGGGGCCAATTTTTTTTTTTCTATTATGATGCAGGGAGGGAAAAAAAAAAAGATTATTTTACAGTATGTTGTGGTATCTTATATTAATACAATTCATACACAGAATATTGTTATCATTTGTTTGTGATTAAAAATTCAGCGTAGCAAGGAAAATGCATTTTCATTTTGTATGTTTTTTTTTGTTATTTTACAATAACTTTTTGTTTTAAATATTACTTTCTGTGACATTATATTTCTAATTAACATATTCAATTTTACCATGTTTTGTTTTAAAATTTTAGTTGCACTCTTGAACCACTGGATATTAATTAAATATGTTCATATTGTTGTTAAAGTTCTCTTTGTTAAGATTGGCTTTGAGTTGGCTTGAAAGATTCAGTTATAAACATAACTTCTGTGTATGCAGAAAAACCACCTTTTTTTTCTTACCCTATCAACACAAAACCAAGATGGTTTCCCAGCATCAGGCGCTCAATCTTTGTTTGGAGATTAACTTTTCAACATAGTATGGCCTCCTTCAGTCGCCAGAGGAGTAGGGATTATCTCATGGAAATGAGATGAATGCCTGGGTATCAGAACGATGTTGCCCGCATTGCAGATTCCCCCTCTCCCCTTGCAGCTGATGTTTTTAAAGGAACGGTTAGTACCAATACAGTTTGGGGTCACTGTCAGTCGCAGGCTCTGCCAAGTTATAACACTGTGTGGTGCAAAGTGCATAAGGGTTGCTAGATCCTGATTTTTTTTCAGAGTTGAGTCGACTCCAAAGCCTTTCCCATAATTGGGTATAGCTGCAAGGCAGCAGAGGTTTTAATTCAGTTTTCCTTCTCTTTTGGTGGGTAGCCATCAATTGTTTAAGAGCCCCCTATTGCCCAAAGATTACTAGTTTAGGCACAAGATACTCGTCTTCACCCATTTTCAATACTATGTCAAAGTATGTTGATTAATTCATCCATTGAGAAGAGCATCTACGTTCTAATTGGCTTTAAAAAAATGTATTGTAATGATGGTCCACAAAACAGCAAATAAATCAGCTTAATGTGCTATCCAGTCACACAATATGCATTGTATTAAATATGTAAGTAGAAATGAATGATATGATTTCTTAATATTTTGTGAGCCATCAGATTTCTGATATAGTTATAGAAGCATAGCTTGAGTCACAGTTGTTCAGACCAAAATGGGTTAGAAAGTTAAGAGGATTCAGTCATAGATCTGTGTTTATAATAATGTAAAGAAAACTTACAATATCAATCAATGCAATTTTATTAGTGTCTTTAATAAATGTTACTGTAATAAAAGTCAACGGTAGCTTTTGTTGTTGTTGTTAATGTTTTTTAAAATTTATATTAAGAGATTTACCTGGCAGATAAAAGTCAACTGTAGTTTTTTATTCTTTAATTTATTTCTAAATTTACATAAGAGATTTGCCTGGCAGATAAAACCCCCAAAGCTTTTATGGCAGTTAATTTTTACATTTGGAACATTTTGTGAGCACTAATGAAGTTGTAGTAGTGTTTATAATCTGTCATAAATTTATTGCTCATTAGTTTAACTTTTTTTTTTTCCGTTATAGAATAGGTACTTCTGGGTTAATGCTTAAAAAACTTTCCTGTCATATCTTCTTCAATTGACCATTATTCTTTCTTCATATAAAACATGAGCATTCAAACTGAGTGCAACAAATCTACATTAGGTAATCCTTGTAAAATAAAACAAAAAAGCATTAACTCTGTCCTTGCTTGATTATACAGTACTTCTTGTAAAAGCAAACATCAAGTGCAATATTATTAGATCTTTTTTTTTTATTGTTATAACTAAAACAATTAATATATACAATGGTTTTATATTATATATATTTATTCATATATACACAATGTTGTTGTTTTTAAAGTACCCATTTCAGATCTATAGTAGGGTAGACAATGTAATAATGATCATCTGTTTCTATGGCTAAGGGTTAATGATGGTGCAATGTAGCCACCTTTACTTTCACCATCTAATCTCAGTTATCTGAGTTGGGTGGACTCAAGGGCATCCTAAAAAATTCTGAAATACAAAATCCCAGTCTTCACAGAGATTCAAACCAGAGACCCCCTCAGTTTGGAAGCCAAGTGCTTAACCACTCAACCTGCTACACAAAGTTTAACTCTACACTATTTTAGACACACACAAAAATCAATAATGAATTAATATTTAAAATGATCAAACAAAAATGATAAATTATGAGGATATTACATTATCTCAGTAATTCTCAAAACATTTCTCTTGACAATCTGTCTCTTTGATAGTAATATGACAACTTCATTCTTGTGTTTCTTTTGTTATTATGGTACCTAACCTTTTTTTTTCAAGGGGCCATAATTTTTCTAACATGTAGGTCTTGGTTGGATTCCATACTTATCTTCCCGTTTTGTCTTTAACAAGACACTTCAGAAGTTACAAGGGGCCTAATAGTTTTACTTTATGAGCCTAATATAGCTGGCAGACTGAAGATTGGGATTCATTGGCATAGAGCAGCGATGCCCATACTACGGCTCGCCACATACTTCTATCCAGCCCTTCAAAACATCGGAACAAATTGTAAAAAAAAAAAACATTTTTAAATTATAATGTTAAAAAATATTCTCTGAAAGTTAGGATTCTTCCACTTTATCTTCATGTTTGATATTTTAATATTCATAGTCAATATTTTTTATTGTAAGAACACTAGTGTTTTTTTTTTCAATGGAGATAAAACTTGACAGCTAGTTTAAATTCTTGAAAAATCCGCTACTGTCTTGACCTAGCCGTGCCCATGACACTTTCTGTGTGCAAAACAGGGCTTTATTAATGCATAATTTTGGGCCGTTTTCTTTTCATTACTACAAATTGATTACAAATGATGGTTGGATGTCACAGCGGACTGACAGCAAAAGTTATTTCTAAAAGTTGTTGAGTCAAAAAGAACTGATCCCCTTTGGCTTCACTGCATCAATCACCAACAAAATCTCTGTGGAAAGGTTTTGAATCTGAACCATGTGATGATAATTGTTCTCAACACTGTAAATCTCATCAAATCACAATGCGTTGAATAACAGATTTTCTGACAGAATTACAGTCTGAATAATATGAAGGTGTTCTATTTCACAGTGGAGTGCGTTGGTTAAGCAGAGGAATGGTGCTACGTTTTCTTAATTTTAGGCACGAAATTTAAATATTTATGACGGAAACATAAAAACGGAACGATCCCTCATGGTTGTGGGATTTGGCTATTTTATGCGACATCATATCTAAAAGAACTCAACACCAAACTACAAGGGAAAGACAAATTGATTTCATATGTGTATGCAGACATAAGCGCTTTCCAAACAAAATTGCAATTCTTCGTTCAACATGCGGAAAGGGTGCATCTTGTCCACTTTCCAACCTTTACCACTCTACAAAATGATAAGTAGCTAAATATGTCTTTCCCAAAAGGAAGAATGATCCAACTTCTAAGGCTCTTGTTGACTAATTTCAGTGAAAGATTTGTGAATTTTACGAATTTGAAAAATGAAATCCGTATTTTTTAAAATTCGTTTGTTGCCAATGTTTCAAGTGCCCCGAAAAATCTGCTACAGGAACTGATTGACTCACAAAGCCAGGCATTCCTGCTTGAAAATTTTGAAGTGATGCAGACTATTGACGTCTACTCCATGTTACCTGCAGAAACGTTTCCAAGTCTTCGAAAACAAGCGCTAGGGATGATCACAATGTTTACAAGCACTAATTTGTGTGAACAAACTTTCTCAACGATGAAACGGGGGAAAACCGTGTTACGTTATTGCCTCACTGAAGAATATATGTGAGTAGGTCCCTAAATAGAACTATTAAAAATTAGCTTATTGTATATTTATTTCTTTTTGGTGATATGGCCCGCGACATGTTTGATGAAATTAAAATGGCCCGCCGGCCTAACAAGGTTGAGCATCACTGGCATAGAGGGCCTAAAGGAAGTGGTGGAAAGGTGTTAGCTAGATAGATATGAAGAATTTAGAAAATGAAAGGCACCAAAAATTCAAATGTATATTAAAAATTTAAACATAGATTTTTTTTTTTCATTACTAACATTCAATGAAAAGTAAACAAGCTAGATGATTAATAATAATATATTTATTACATAAATAGATTTTGTACACTATCAGTCAGATAGAAAAAATAAAGATACAATAGATATTGTAATCTAAAAGTATTAATTAGCCTTGGTCTTGTTCAATGTCATTTTCTTCATCCATCACTTCACCTTCATCTTCTTTCTCTGGTTCATTGCCAGGTAAGTAGGTGGCTATTAGATCTAAAAGTTCTTCAATTTGCGACTCTGTGAGCCTTTCCTCACTCTCCTCCACCACGAGCTGAATCTCAACGGCTGTGCTGGGTCGGAGGTTAATGAGCTGTAGCTTTTCCGCAGGGGTCAGTTTGAACTTGGACAGAGCCTTCATGACTTGGGTGATGCCTTCCGCGGAATGGTGTGAGCAAGGCCAGTTCTCCAAACACTTGATAGTTTCGTAGGTGATGGTGGCCAGATTGGACTGATATTTATTCGGCTTTTTCTGGCCTCTCCCAGCTTGGATGTCTCTCAGTAAGCCAAGAACTTCAAAGTTGCTTAGCATGGCATAGTTTTCACTTTTGACTTCCATGGTCAGTCAGCTTTTTTAGCGAGTTAACATATACCTTGCAGAAGCTTGCCTTCCCGCTGCTATAACAAAACACCAGACAAGCACAACCAAAGCAATCAATATCTGAGGAAAAATACAAACAAAATTTAGATTATTAGAAAATAAAAATGTGCAAATTTATAAAACAAGACAATAAAGTAAAGTTCCCCATATGATCTATAGGGCATCTGTTTTTGTGGCCCACAGTTAACAATGGTGTCATGTAGCTTACACAACAACCAGCGACTTTACTTTTCCTCAACTAATGTTGGGTAACCATTAGAGATGGGTGTACTCAAAAGATCCAGAAATTAAAAATCCCAATCTTTAACAAGATTTGAACCCAGGACCCACAGTTCAGAGGCCTATGGCTTCACCACTTAGCCACAGCTCCTCCCCGAAAACAAGACAATAATCATGATAATGTCAATAATAAACTGGATATATAGATGCACATTTAGCAATTTGTGTCTTTTTACTCTGAAGTACTATTTTATTGTGAAGAACACTTTTAATTCATTTTAATAATAGAAATAGAACTATTAGATCTAGTATCATTCATAGATAATAGATCTACATCATCTAGATCTCGAACCACTATCACTCAGTGTCAATACACAATAGACTGAATAGTATCACAGTTACAATGTCAGTGATTTGAGTGATACTCATACTGAGGAGAGCAAGTTAATAAGTTAAATAATAAGTAATCAATAAGTTATTATTAGGCTATCATATAAATATAGATCAATAGATCTATAATCTATAATCTATGTTATAAGTTTCGTTGAATACTAGATCTAGATTTAAAAAAATAAGATTAGTTAGTAAGTTAAGCAATCCAATTCGCAAGTTTTACCCAGTTCTGCAAGTACAAGCATGCATTTTTTTTGTAATTTTGTTGCCTTTTTTAACGAAGTTACTTCTAAGTAAGTAAGTAAGTTCTAAGACTAAGTTAGACTTTAGAACTAGACTCTAGATCTATTTATCTAGACTCAATCTAACAAAAAAAAAATACCGATATAGAAGAGAAAGATACAGATTATGACACTAAATTACATACAAAATTTATAATGCTTTCGACGATTTTTTTTTCAAACCGTGGCATTGTTTATCATTTTTGTTTTCTGTAGTTTAGATCTAGAAAATATAAGTGATCTTTGGGACTAAAGATTCGTTTATGCTGTCATTCTAAGCTAATTTTCTTTAACTAAAGAGCTCCCATTTTAGAACTCGCCGTAAACCTATATATACATTTCTAAGTCTAATGTGTTGCCAAACTAGATATGCACATTCATATTTTTAACGCCCCCAAAAGGGGAAATTAAAAATTAAGCTTAATTAATCCAACCTACTCAGGCCCTAGGTATCAGCTTTATTGTGTGTGCCCATTTTTGTTTCTGCTTCACAGCATATTGTTTCTAAGTTTATATTTAAGATATTTTAATTTTGAAGTTGAAAGTACTTGCTCAACTATCATATATGAATTGTATGATAGTTTATTCAATTTAAATGTCAATAAAAAAAAACAACTAAGGGGTCGTTCGTAAAATACGTCACGCTAAAAATGGCCTTTTTGGACCCCCCCCCTCGTCACAAAGCGTCACAAATTCTCAGACCCCCCTCCCCCCCCCGTGCGTAACGTCACAAAAAAAATACAACCAAAATAAATTTTAGTAATTCAGAAAATAGTTTTATTGCCACTACTTTTCAACAATATCTTCCCAAACTGCTTCCAAATGCTCCTCAATAGTAATAATGGGAATTTGCTCGTTATTGATTGGTTGTTCTTGTGGCATAGTTAGATCCTCATTAGCCATTAGCTCCTTGTCAATCCACTCCACAGTCTCATGTCCTGGTACTTCTATCAACGCCAAGACTTGATTTTCAGCAAGGTCGTGAAGAATGATTTTTTTTGAACGAGGAGCTTGCGCTGCTTGGGGTGACATTTACATTTTTATTTCATGTTTTTTTGTGACGTCACAGTTTTTCTGACCCCCTCCCCCTTGTCACAAAGCGTCACACTTTCTCAAACCCCCCCTCCCTCCCTAGAGCGTGACATATTTTACGAACGACCCCTAAAAACAAATTCACAAATGTCATCCTTGTACTATTTTAGTCAAAAGTAATTTTCTCTTTTAAATGAAAGTTTTTTTGTTTTTTATTTTGATAGCCATACAATTATTTGGTATTGATGAAATTTAATTTTTAGTTTTATTACCTTGTAAATATTAAGTTGAGAAAACTATAGTTTATTGTATCAATTAAATATTACAAATGTTTCCAAAAGAGGTACTTTACAAATTAAAATTAACAAAACCAAAAATTGTGTGTATATATATTTATTTCAGTAAAATGTGTACTATAATTAGAATTAAAACAATGTCATTTATAAAGAAGGAATAATATTCTTTTTGCATAGTCAAACACTATTTTAAAGTCCATGATATACAAATATAAGAGAATCAATATGAAAAAAAAAAGCCCAATAATAAAATGGCAAGAAAATGAAGTGAGATTGACTGACTTAAAATTTTTGGGTCTCACAAAAATGCTCTCTGTGATTAAAAAAACAACAGAGTTTATGATTAGATGGATTTAATAACAACAGTAATAACAAATCTTTTGTATACGGCATAACATTTCTTTCTCAGTAAATCAAAATATCACAGATAAAATGTTCTGCTTTAGAACTTGGCAAGTCTGTCAACATTTAAGACAAAAATTGGATGATACAAAAAAAAAAAATAATTAAAACATTAAAATTAAATCAAAATGAAATAAAAATGTAAACCTTAAGTTAAAACTATTTTTTATTTACCAAATCAAAAAAAAAAAAAAAAAAAAAAAAAAAAAAAAAAATTGTGATTGTACCTTTAGATTTACCATTTAAAGATATAGCAGTGCAAGTAGTAATTGAGTACACTTTTTTTTTATATTAATAACAAAAATACATGTAGTTGGTCTTTTTATAATTATGAAATACATGCATCTAACCAGAGTAATATACATTAAAAATGAGTATATTTAGAAGGTAGATAATCTTTGAGTTTATATCTTACCAAATGAAAAAAGTGAGATTCATACATCAAGTACCAGAACAAGATTATATTGTAATTTTTATAACTATTGATATATCTACACATTGGATACAAGCAAGGCACCTTGTAAAATTTCTGTAATTAAATGTGATAAGGTTTTTATTAACTTATAATTAATCTTTTCATTTTAGTTTTCAAACTGTAAAAACATTCTAAAAATTTGAAATATAGTTTGGGGGGGGGGGGAGGGCCTTTTTATTTTTTTTACCTTGAACTGAACTACGATCACTTAATCTAGCAGATATTTATTTTAAGAAAAGAAATGCAAAAAAAGAAGCCTAATAATCTTACCACAACAAATGTTTTTTTTAGATTTAAGCAATGTTTGCCATAAGCATCATGAAAGAAACTGTTTTATGTGAGCAGCAAGTCAAAAATAGACATTTTCATCTCTCTGAAAACTGCAATCCTAAAAAATTCTATGAAGTGTGAATGGTAGATGGCCATACTACAGAATAAATATAAAGCAGACATTAAAACAAATTTTGATTAATAAATATCTAAAGCATGGAAATTAAATAGTTGAAGAGGCTTATATGTGTAGACAACAGCCATTAGAAATAGGACGGTCAGAGGAACTCTACAGTCAGCTTTAAGCTGCCAACTCTCCTTTCATCACATTCTGATACGAAAAGAGCTGAAATAAAAAAAAAATGTTTTTAGTCATTAATTTCCTTGATGAAAAAATCCCTGAAATAAAAGTAGAGAGTTAGATAACCGAAATAACAGAAAAGTTGCTTCAAAGCTTAACAATGTCAACAACATTGAGGTGTACCATTTTTACAGATTTAAAATACTAAATTTCTTATAAGAAAATAATATTTTAAACTTCTAAGCCTTTTATCACAAAAAATGTCTGAAAGTATTCTACATGCCCCCTAGAAAACCCTAAAAGAAAAAAATAGATATGATGAGAGGGATCCCTATTTTAATGAAAGGTTGTTTTAAATAAATTATATACTTTATTTGTTGTTTAAGTTCTTAAAACAAACTTGCTCCTTTAACAATATTTTTTTTTAAACTAAATAAATAAAATAAATTTAAACAGATGAAAAATGGTAATTCTTCTAGAAAATTAGAAGTCCTTATGAAATTTGATATAGTGTGAAGAAATACTTTTTTAAAACCAATGGGTAAGGATTTTGTGATTTTACCATCACAAAAGAGATACAAGACACCGATAGCAAAGACAGACACAAAAACTCTTTTGTTCCCCTGGCAATCAGACCATCAAATAGAAACAATCTGATATAAACTTTTCACATGTAAATTATGAGTTTTTGGTGTGAATGTACATTTTTTTGTGTGTAATGTTTTGTTTGTTATAATGCACAAATTGTGAAACAAATTTACTTATGGACAATAAAGATTATTATTACTATTACTATTATAAAACTGTAATTAAAAAATATTACTATATCTTTATTTCTCTAGGGGGTTGATGATCAGTCAGTGCTAGTAAGTGCTTTGTAGTGAGGCCTGACCTAGCATTGATAAGCAGACTATAATACACAAGTTGAAAAAGTTGAAAAGAAATTAGCAAAGATACAATATGATATTCGATATTTTTAGTTTTTGGCACATCTGCACAATTTAGGCCATGTCATGTCCATAAAGATTTAAAAAAAAACCACTACAAAACCGTACATAACCAGCTTAACTTACAAAACCCTCGCCTTCTATTTCAGTAAAACTAACAACAACAATTTTTTTAAATCTTGATATAATTTGATTTCTATACTCTGAAAATAAAAGATTAGCTGAAAAACAAAAAAAAATGTGCAGAGTAAATTTAACATTCTTCAAGTCAAGCTTTTAAAATTTACGAGAGACATTGTACTCCAATAGCATTATCACAAATAGAATTTCTTAAAAGAAAAGGAGATAATTATCTCCTACTCTTTTAACCTGTTACCCTATTTTTAAAAAGTGTGAAAGGTTTCAAAAGTTCAAAATCACAACGCAACTTACTTCACAAAATCAGGAGACTTAGAAATAACATGCTCAAACTCAGCAAATGACAGAGCCTTGTCATCATCCAGATCAGCCTCTTCCAAAATCTTTCAAATGAAATAAGAGAACAATATTTGTAGTAACTAAAAGTACTGTTAAATTATTCCTTATATATAAAAGCAATTTCTTGTTGAGAGTAAAAAAAAAATGTTTGAGCAGACAGTATGCAGTATTATGTTAATTTTGGATGTGGTGGCTGAGAGGTAACCAAAGGTCTTAAGTTTAAATCTCTGTGAAGTCTGTGACTTCGAATTTCAGGATTTTTATGACAACTCTGAGCTCACCCAACTCTAATGGGTACGTGACATAAGTTGGGGAAAGAAAAGCTGGTTGGTGGATGTGGTGACCACATAACAAAATGTGCCTATAGAAAGATATGTTAGACATGGAGATTATGTACAAAAAGATATATCTTAGCCCAAACCACAAGCAGGGAGTCAGGGGATTATGGCAGACAGGGTTTAAACAGTCTAGAGAGCAAACCACGCAACCAAGTTTCCATCCTGAAATCCTGAAGTCAGCAAATCTCGAGAGCTTTCCAACCACTTCCATGTTAAGTACTATACATCTACAGAGGGCATGATATCTGAGTGGTAAAGCAATTGGCATTGGAACGAAGGGGTTGGTTCAAATCTCGATGAAGGCTAACATTTTGAATTTTGAGATTTTGGATGACCCTATTCTTATGTGTACCTGGCGTTAGTTGGAGAAAGTAAAGGTGTTAGGTGATTGTGCTGAACATATCCCACCTTTGCTCATTAACCATTGACCACAGAGACAGAGTATCATCGTAACATCACCTGCCCCGTACATCGCAAGTTACTTTACTTTCTGCTTACAGAATATACCTCTATAAAAAAAATAGCTTCTTTTAAATTGGTATTGGTATACAATGTAATATGCTGTGGTATCGCTATACCATCTATTATACTGGTTATTGCTATACAATCTATGCAATATAGTTACATTATCGATGAGCTGATGCATTTCATCCTCAGTGAGTTCATTGCTACCAATCAAACATTCTATCACTTGTTTGATGTCTGAATCCGAGATCAAGTCATCACCATCAAAGTCTGAAAGGTGGGAAAATAAAACTTTTATCAACATGACATAGTAAAGATAATGATATAGTAAAGATAATGATATAATGTGTGTTGGTTACTCATTCAAGCCATCAAAACTGATGGAGTCTGACAAAAGAAAATATTTTGTTTTCTAGCTTGCAGTCAGTTGTTACTGGCATTGCATTTGTATATTGCCTAAATGAGATCACTTAACCCTTACTGCATTATTACAATGAATGGAGCACAGCCTATCTTTGTGATTTTTAATGGCTCTGAGATTTTCTGGCAGTTTTGTATTTATCTATCAGTCTCTCCCATGTAAATCTTTAGGCAACAAGAAAATACATACATCAGAGTCGCCTACAAGTACGCATTATGCATATTTTGTACACAAATATGCGAGTATGGTTTACCATCTGAAAATACACATTTCCCCATCTAAAGCAAAAAAATAAATTTAAAAAGTAACTCTAAAATATGGAATTGGCTATAGATTCTTATTAGATCCACCATGAGATAGTATCACTTTTTTTTTTCACACTTACGTGCGCTAAAATTTTAATGTTTCCTAGATTTTTACTGACCTAAAAAGAGCGGAGTTGGTTATAAATTCTTATTAGATCCACCATGAGATAGTATCACTTTTTTTTTCACACTTATGTGCGCTAAAATTTTAACGTTTCCTAGATTTTTACTGACCTAAAAAGAGCGGAGTTCCTTTCAACGTGACAGTTTATATTATGATGTCTTCAACCTCATTTGGAATTAATTGATTAGTTCTAATTCAAGTAATTCATCTACACTTGATCTAGAACTAGATCAAGTTAATCTAGAGATATTTTACCATGTCAGGTGCCTATAATAAAATTTACGTAAATGTATATTTAGAATTAAGGTCTATCTAGATTATACTAGAATTAGATCTGGTATAGATATAGATATATCTATAACAGGTTAAAGTGTAGGAGAAAAGTCTATGTCAAAAGTGTACAAATTTTGGCAAATGTACAAAATGTCTTATACTGGTATAACACTGAATAACAGCATTTCGTGTATGATACGTTCTTGATTTTTAGTTTTTCCTGAGTATATTTCTTTATATTTAGAGAAAATACATATTTCCATGGGAATACACATTTCCATTTGACATATAGGTATAAACCCCCTAGTTTGAATTTTAGTATTTTTAGAGTGTCCCTAAAGTCCAACCACCTCAACTGGGCACCTGAACTAAGTTGAGGAAAGAAAAGACAATTGGTCATTATGCTGGCCACATGACACCCTAGTTAACCGTCATCAACAGAAACAGATGAACTTTACATTCTCTGCTCTAAAGATCACAAGGTCTGTAAGGGGGTATTTTTTTATTACTAAACGCTATTGATGACCATTTTTTGGGAACCTAATGTTGGATATAGATCAGGGAAAAAAAAACAGAAAAAGGAGCATGTTTACTGACAGCTGCTCTGATTCAACCATTAACATGCAGTGTTAATTTCTTGCGACAGTCTATTTATTATTTCTAGCTGATGCTTACCGTAGACTCTGAAAGCATATTCCACTTTAACAGTTTTAGGTGCTCCATCACTGAACACTGACATCATATCCAGAAAATCTTCAAATGTCATGCCTTCACCAGACGATGAGAATACTTTACATATCTGATCTCTGAAGGGATTCACCTGTAAAAAAAATATTAATTTCTACTATACATGTTTGTTATAGACAAAGAGCTTATAGAGCCAACTTGCTTTTGATAGGATAGGAAGTTCCAAAAGGCTGATCACATGGTTCCTAGCTAACAATAAAAACCATGAACACATGATGATACTATCCTCTTGGAAGCTCTATTATTAATTAACTTGATTCTGGTCTAATCCTCTTATTTTCATCTTTCATGATGATAGCTCCACATGAAAGATGTCTTGGTTCAAAACAAAAAAAAAAAATATTTAAAATCTAATTGCTAAGATAAATACATGAATTAAAACTGCAGAATAATATAAAAAAAAATGGTGTATTTTTTTTATTACAGCCTCCAATTAATTGTCTTTTTTTAAAATTATTACAATATGCTATTATTGGCTCTTTGTTCAACCAAAAATATCTAAAATCATCTTGGTTTTGGCCCTTGGAACTAACCATTTATAGAATCATGCCTAGTCATTAAGTTTTTATATTTGGATCCTGAAATTAATCATTTTCTTTACTTTAAAAATGTAAATACAGCACACAAAAAAAACAACTGAAAAATTAATATTGTTGGAAAATTCAAATAAAAAAATAATTTTAGAGTAAGCTCCTTTTGCTTCTCATAGCCATGAATATGAACATCGGCATGAGATTCAGAAAAAAATTGCAGGTCGAAACTGGGTTTGTGTAGTCAAGTGAAACACTGCACTCATCCTTTATGTTAGGAATCGAAGACATTACTATTATTGTTATAAATGTAATTGTGTTAAATGTATTTTAGATGTACATAAATAATCAAACTAACTTTAAGCTCTGGCAGCTCTCTAATCTTGTCAAGTGGAAGTCTTGCATTTTTATTTGCTTCAACAGCCTCTGGGTCAAGGACTTTGAATCTTTTATACACACTATAAAAAAATTAGTACAGAAAAGAAAATCAATGTTTACTCCGATATTCAAAATGAAAAGCAAGTAAAAACAAAGTAAAGTTCCCCACAAAGTAAAGTTCCCCTTTCAGACCTTGTGGTCTATAGGGCAGATGATGTAAAGGTCATCTGATTCTGTGGCCTACGGTTAACGAGGGTGTCATGTGGCCAGCACAACAACCAACCGCCTTTACTTTTCCCCAGCTAATGTCAGGTACCCATTCGAGCTGGGTGGACTCAGAGGCGTCCAAGGATCCCAAATAAAAATCCCTGTCTTCACCGGGATCCGAACCCCAGGTTCAGAAGCCAAGCGCTTTACTGCTCAACCACCGCGCCTCCATTGATTGTGTTGTAAGAAAGGAGAGAAGGTTAGCACTCCCCTTGACAAGGACGGAATGGACCCTTGTGGTCTAACAACACCCAAAGGCAATGACTCTCTACTTTGGAGGCACACCATTGATACAAGAGTTACTTCAATAAGTATAGATAGGAGCATTAAAAAAGGAGCTTGGCTTACTGGACAGTAGCTCATGGTTATTCATTACTATCAACCCCAGTTTTAATTTCCATTACTGGGTCGCTTTAAAGGTTAAACAGGCTTAGGGATGAACTAAATTGTCTGGAGATTAATAACCTTAGGTAAATAAAGGATGCGAACAACAACGCAAGTAAAGTGCAAAACATATATAACTAGTGCTAATAGGGTGGATGTCTGGTCGTGTGGTATATGTTTCAGATTTTCATCACAATAGCTAAGAGTTTAAACCCTGCCATCCCATTCTTTCCTGCAGGAAGTTTGTGTTAAGATGTAATAATATTTTTTTCTGATAAAAACAATTATTTTTAGGCTTTTTTTTTGTGAATCTTAAACTATTCTAAATGACAAGTTGTTAAAAATAATAAAGTTATATTGTCCATAATATCATGAATTCTAGATTGCAAGGATTGGAATGTTTTTTGTGCATTCTAAATAAATAAATATTAATCTAAGAGTTAAAATAACTTTCTTTTACCATAGTGATTTTTTAGCTTTGCTTAAAATATTTAAGTACCGGTATCATGAGCAGTATTTTATTTACATAAACACTTCTTTTGCCACTACAAGAAAATTTATAAAATTCAATACTTACAGAAGAATTTCCTTTTTAGTTAAATAAGTCAATGTCTGAAAAAAAAGACAAAAAAAAAAAAAAGAACTGTAAGATGCATGTATCAAATGTAAGGTGTCCAGGCCAGAGCAAGCTATTATTGCACAGTGCAGGACATATTTCAAATGGCTAGAGCCAAACTCACAGTCCCCCCTTCCCTCCTGCAGGGGAGAAGAGGAAAGCATGTTTATAATATTATATGTTTTGTATTATAAAACTAAATGATGAAGCAAGCCCTAACCTGTAACCCCCATGGAAAGAGGACGAGGGAACAGTCCAGGAGAGGAATAAAAGGTGCAGTGATAAGAAGCACAAGTGTCTTTCTTATAAGGCAGATGCCAAGCAGGTGGGCATGACTGGGACAGTTGAGTTGGAGAGACTTGCCCAGAACTGAGATGCCTGGAGGAAGATGATTGGTGGCCTATCATATATAATTATAATATATATATATATATACATATCATAATATGATCCAATATACACATAGGAACAAAGGGCAAAGGCAGCCAGACAATAAATGTAATAAAATTATAAATGAGATGATCAGGAATTCATGATCATATTTTAATGAAATGATGAAGAATTCTGCTTCAATACATTTTAATTTTATTAGACATCATAAGATCATTAATTATATTTTAATTAGATCTAGATTGTCTATCTGAAATATTTTGAAATATCATTCATAATCATATTTTGATATTTAATTAAAATTATTATTAAATTATTATTAGATGGACCATCATATAGCAATATTAATATTATTAATATATCTTGATCATTGATGATATAGATCTAGATAGTAATGTCTGAATATCTAGAATCACTAGATAAGTAGATAGATCTATAGATCTTACCTGGTAATCATCCAGTTCTTCGTCTGTAAATACACTTTGTGATCCCCCCATTTTGTTTACAAACATAGATTCACCAAGTAGACAAAGCTTGTTGCCAACTTTTAGTATCTTATTTACCTTAAAATTGTCTACATACAGTGAAGTCCCGATAATCCGAAGTTCGGTAATCCGAAAGTCAGTTTCATCCGACAACGAAATTATTAAATTTTAAGGAATAAAAAAAAACAACTGAGAACGAATAGTGAATAAGTGTATTAGATCTATGTACTAAAAGTTACAATACGTTTCATAGCCAGTGTAAGGAACAAAAATAAGCTTCGAACTCAGTACCGGTATCTTAATATTGTGCTAATATAAAATATATTACGTCATTGTTTATTGTTTATGTTATTGAGTGAACGTAAAAGATAGAGCGGACATAAGAGAGTTCTCTAATGTCTACCTTTATGAAGACAAGTCTCGTTACATTATTTATTGTTAATTTGTAAAGTCTACAGTAGTTTATTAATCTGTGACAACAGAACATGGTGTCAGAAGTTGGCCAAAGTTGAAAGCTCAAGTGCATGAAACAGTAAAGGTGTACTGGTCATTTAAAGACAGTATTCACGAAGAAAACGGAATATTGTTTTACGAGAACAGAATCATAATTCCTTCAAGCATGAGAAATGAAATTCTCGACAAGTTGCACACAGGTCATTTTGGTCTTGAGAAAACCAGGTCGAAAGCAAGACAGAGTGTGTTTTGGCCAGGACTGTCCAAAGATATTTTTTCGACCATAATGAAATGTTCAACCTGTGCAACATTTAAAAGAAACAATGTGAAGGAAAAATTGCTACCTCATGCTGTACCAGACAGACCATGGAAAAAGGTTGCGACAGATTTGTTTGAATGGCGAAACAATGATTATTTGCTAGTTGTGGACTATTTCTCAAAATACCCTGAAATAAAACGACTGGAGAACAAAACAGCAGAATATGTTATCAGGGCACTGAAAGGAATTTTTGCTAGACATGGCATACCAGAAGAAATAGTGAGCGACAATATGCCATTCAACAGTTATCAATATAGAGAGTTTGCTTCTGAATGGAATTTCAAGATAACCACATCAAGTCCCAGGTACCCTCAATCAAATGGTCAAAGTGAGGTGTATGTTGGTATCGTAAAGCAGATATTCAACAAAGCATACAAAAGTGGGAAAGATCCATATCTCGCTATGCTCGAGTATAGAAATACTCCAATAAGTGGACTGCCGTATTCACCATCACAACTGCTGATGAGTAGAAGACTCAGGGACATAATTCCAACTGATCCCAAACTATTTGAACCATCGATAGTTGAAAATGCAATGAGATTACTCAACGAACGACAGATGAAAATCAAAGTAAAATACGATGCAAAAGCAAGACTACCTAAAGATTATTCTGTCGGAGAGAAGGTGAGAGTGCGTCTAGGACAAACATGGCAGAAAGCTGTCGTCATTAAGAAACATCCATCACCCAGATCTTATATCATAAAGACAAATGATGGAAAAACCTACAGAAGAAACCAACGGTTTTTAAACAAGAGTTTTGATGAAGACATCTCTGGGTACTATGATACTGACGAAGACAATGAACAACAAACTGTTAGAACAACCGAAACAGACAGTTATAGACCAACGTCTAGAGAACTTGTCGTGCCAGTCAAAACAACCAGAAGTGGCCGAGTTGTTAAGATTCCTTCTAGATATCAGTAGGCTCTATTAAGAACTTTAAAAGGAAGGATGTGCTAATATAAAATATATTACGTCATTGTTTATTGTTTATGTTAT
>JADKLZ010000130.1:10661537-10672467 GCA_021533235.1 Biomphalaria straminea
ATCTATAGGGACGTCGTACCTAATGGGCTGACAGGCGGACTGTCAAATAGGCAGGCTTGAGCCGATAGCGCCAAGTGGACGATGAGTAGTGACTTTCAGCGCTGAAAAGCACTTAATAGTACGTGATACTCGTAGTGGATCCAAGTGAGCAGGCGATACTGATTAGTACCAGATAGGCGAGTGGGCAGATCCTAGTAGGTA
Organism: Biomphalaria straminea; assembly: GCA_021533235.1. Classification (NCBI taxonomy): domain Eukaryota; kingdom Metazoa; phylum Mollusca; class Gastropoda; family Planorbidae; genus Biomphalaria; species Biomphalaria straminea. The sequence continues at coordinate 10,661,739 of JADKLZ010000130.1, forward strand.
GCAAATAGGCAGGTAGCAAATATCTCGTGATGTTGGCTGGAGCCAAATAGGCAGACACCTGAGGGAGGCTGCGGATAAATAAAGACAAGTTAGGACATGTCTCTCATGCATCTTGTCGATGCCCTCGACTGAGGTGCATTCGTCAGATTGGTAAAATTGCTTTAGTGCACATTGGGGAAGACGATGACAAATGGGATTGGAAAAATATAGGGTTGATACTAGTAATACAAAATGTACATAGAAGGGGAAATAAAAACATAAATGTACATAAAAGGGGAACTAACAATATAAATTGAATACCAGTAGAAAGAGCAGGGGGGGGGGGGGGTAGAGGGGAGACGTGGACGAGGGTCGGTGACCACGAGGTTATTGTTTACATGAACAATGGAGTGGAGTGGGGCGAGTGTGTCCGCTCGAGGGGAGGGAACAACTCTTGCAAAAGCAAAATGATTAAAACGAGAGATGTTTCTTATATCTCTTCAAGGCGACCAGCCGAGATAAAGAAAATAAACTAAGATGTACATTAATGTACAATGTTGCGTCAACTATGAATTGAGCAACGTGACAATAATATTGCCGACATGGGTAAACGTGATATATATAGATATATACATATGCAATGTTTAAGTTTTCTACTTACGACAGTGAGAAATACACAGTGCACAAATTAAAATATAAATGAACTAAATAAAATACACAGGATGATATCCAGAATGAAATATACACACAAGCTGGTTATGTGGAACTTGTGACTAAGTTCGGCGTGATTAACTCACCACAGATAATCCTCTAGGAGTAAAAATAAATGAAATGGTCCAGACTCGTGTTCCAGTGAGAGAGAAATGAGCGAGAGAGACCAGTTTGAAATATCCTATCTTATAAAGGTCGGAACAAGACCGGAAACAGGAAATGTGACAAGATAGGGATTGTCTCTCACGTGGTCGGCTCGAGACGAATATTTCACATATTGGAAAGAGGCCTGAGATGTGCGGACACACCTTGGAGGGTCGATAGACGTGTGGCGTCGAATGATCTCTTTGATCAAGGAGAGATAGACACGTGTTGAGGCGGGAGGAGTAATACATTACATTCCTGCCCATATGGTATCAACTGGGAGGGATGGGCATCCGGCCCTCAAGGCGATTACCTGTTTGATCTCTTCCCGGTCAAGGGGAGATAAGAGACAAGGGTTGGCCTAGTTGACAGTCATGGTCCATGCGCTAGACTTTGTTTAGCGTAAAAAGGAACTAGGTGCGGTTTTGCGAAGAAAAGGGGCATAGAAAGGGGAAATAATTAAAATTAAATAAATAAATAAGGATAAATAATAATTAATGCTGTGATAAAAGTGAGCGAATCTGACAGCGAGTTTTCGACTTGTCACAGACCTCAAGAATGCTTATCATCAGATCCCGATTAAAGAAGAAGAGAGGCCATTTACAGCTTTCGAGGCTGGGGGTAGACTTTACCAGTTTCGAAGAATTCCATTTGGAGTTACAAATGGAGTGGCTTGTTTCCAGCGAACCATAGATAAAATAATCGAAGACGAACAACTAGAAAATACATTCGCTTATGTGGACAATGTGACCATCTGTGGAAATGATACCGAATCTCATGATAGAAACCTGCAGAGATTCTTCAAAGTTGCTCAGAAGTATGGTATTATCTTCAATGAAGCTAAAAGTGAGATCGGAACACATAGCGTCAGACTGCTGGGATACGAAATAACTAAAGGTCAGCTCAAGCCTGACCCTGAAAGATTCAGAGCCTTGCGGGAATTAAAGGCTCCGTCGAACCTGCGAGAGCAGAAACGGATAGTGGGCTTGTTGGCCTATTATTCTCTATGGATTCCTAACTTCTCCGACAAAATCAGCCTCTTAGCCAGAAATAAACAATTTCCTGTCCCTGGAGAAGTGAAACAAGCATTCCAGGACCTAAAGGACGAGCTCGAGGAATCCGCCGTGTATACCATAGACTACACTCGCCCGCTGACGGTGGAGACAGATGCGTCTGACATAGCTATAGCAGCTACACTTAATCAAGAGGGTCGGCCTGTGGCTTTCTTTTCCCGGACACTATCGAGAAGCGAAAGAAGGCACTCTTCGGTGGAAAAAGAAGCGTACGCAATAGTAGAATCTTTGAGAAAGTGGAAACATTTTCTTATCGGAAGACACTTTACCCTTGTCACAGATCAGAGATCCGTGTCCTTTATGTATTGTAGACAAAATAAAGGCAAGATCAAGAATGAGAAGATCCAAAGGTGGAGGTTAGAGCTATCCTGCTTCCATTACGACGTCGTTTACAGACCAGGTGCACAGAACTCTGCTGCAGACACTTTCAGCAGAAATCGCTACTTATCCGCAATGTCACGTAACGACCTAAAATTACTTCACAACAGTTTGTGCCACCCTGGTGTAACAAGACTGCTACATTTTGTGAGATCAAAAAATTTACCTTTTTCCACCGATGACGTCAGAACTGTGATCAACCAGTGCCAGTCATGTGCTGAACTTAAACCTCGATTTTTTAGGCCACCCATAGGACAATTAATCAAAGCCACTCAGCCATTCGAAAGAATAAGTATGGACTTTAAGGGGCCTCTCCCTTCCAACTCACGCAATAAATACCTGCTTACAATGATCGACGAATTCTCGAGGTTTCCTTTCGCCTTTGCGTGTCCAGACATGTCATCTGGTACTGTTATTAAATGCTTAAATGAGTTGTTCGCCTTATTCGGACTACCCTCCTATGTCCATACCGACAGAGGTACTTCATTTATGTCTGCTGAAGTACAGAATTATCTCAATGAAAGAGGAGTTGCTACGAGCAGGACCACGGCTTACAATGCCAGAGGAAATGGTCAAACAGAGAAACTTAACAGTACTCTTTGGAAAGCTATAACCTTAGCTTTACACTCCCAGGACTTGAGTACGTCTCAGTGGGAACTTGTGTTGCAAGACGCGTTACACTCAATACGGTCACTTTTGTGTACGGCGACAAACAAAACACCACACGAGAGACTCTTTGGATTCTATCGCAGAAGTACTTCTGGAACATCTCTTCCAACTTGGCTAACAACTCCTGGTCCCGTGTTATTAAAAAGACACACTAGATCATCAAAGTATGACCCATTAACAGAGGAGGTAGAGCTTGTGAGCAGCAACCCTCAATACGCCCTGATACGAACACCTACAGGCCGAGAAGAAACAGTTTCTTTAAGATATTTGGCCCCAAAAGAAAAAGACTGTTTCACAGAAAATGTGAGACCCCCTGTGTTGAGCGACGGTTCATCTGGGGACGCTACACCCTCACTTCAGGACTGCGCAGAAAGCAGCGCAGAGAACTCTGCTCCGAACCCTCGTGTGGACTCGGTTGAAGTCCCGAACATCGAGAACTCTACTCCGAACCCCCGTGTGGACTCGGTTGAAGCCCCGAACATCGAGGCACCGAATGACATTGTTGGTGCTGATAATGATGGTGCCTATCCTGGTTACCGTTACAACCTGAGAGAGAGACGATCAAAACCCAACTACAAGGTTTAGCAAACTAATGTATTTAGATGTTTATATTTTCTAATGTATTTCGATGTTTATATTTACATGATCTTTATATTGCCTTGACTATATGTGGTTGTGTTATATGTATAAATTTAAACGTGGGGTGAATGTTGTGAATTTGTTTAGTTGGATTGTCACCCCTTAGTATTTGTTTACATTTGTTATCCTGTGTACTGACCTTATTTGGTGATGTGATTTCTACTATGTGTGTAGTTGTTTGTCATTCAGTGAAATAAAGCTTAAGAATGTAACACGGATTGTTATTATTGAGTACAACAGTAACTAAACTTTAGAGACCTTGGAAAAACAATAATAATATCCTCATCTCTCTCTTCCTCTCTCTCTGTCTCTTTCTCCGTCTCTCTCTCCCTCTCTCTCCCTCCCTCCCTCTCTCTCCCTCTCCCTCCCTCTCTCTCCCTCTCTCTCCCTCCCTCTCTCTCCCTCCCTCTCTCTCCCTCTCTCTCCCTCCCTCTCTCTCCCTCTCTCTCTTTTCCTCTCTCTCCCTCCCCCTACGTTCTCAGACGCCCTCACAAGTGTTTAGAAATTACCTGCACACTGAAGACATCAACTGACGTCACCCATCTAAATATAGCACGGACTCTTTCTAAATCGGTCCCTTCCAGTGGCGCTGTTAGGAATTCGACCAACTCCCGAAAGGTGCTTCTGTTCAGCTCTGGAGGGATCTGGAAATAAACAAAATATCTTTATTTAGAGACGTGTACATTAAGAATAGGTACAAACTACAAGGGCGCCCTTTTTTTTAAAAGTGAGTTGGGGAGGGGAGATAAAAGTGATTACCTGGGAGGTGGGGGTGGTGGTGATTCAGAGTGGTTCATGGGACCAAGAAGTACAGTGCGGAAGAAATAGAATATCAGATTTCTCGCTAAAATTTACTTAGACCTATCAAATCATATATGAAAACAAATATATGTAAATAAGTGTAATATTGTGTCGTAAGACTCTTGAAACTAGAACGACAATACACAGATAGAGTCTACTCTCAGGTTTACGTTAAAATTAGGTTAAAATAATTGTTTCACTGGCTTCCTGTTCATATCCTTCCACCTTTTAATCTCACTTCCATTTTCAATTTTTATCTATATATTTCCGGATATTTTTTTTTGTACTTTACTTTTACTTTACAAAAGATTTTAATAATTTCCAGAGATTTCCAGGACTTTTTCGTAGGCTTATATTTTGCAGGAGATTTCCAGGAGCTCCTGGTAAATGAAGAGGCCGCGGGAAATTTGTTATATGTTATAAAATGGTTTAATTTAATAATTTATACACATAAAAATTAGCACGGGTCCAAAGAAAGTGCGGGACCCACTGCGGTCGCATATGTTACAGTGCCCAAGGCCTGCCCTGCAAAATAGCGGCGTATGCTAGTCGACTAGTAATAATAATAATAATAGGCCCTACACACATATCGCCTATAATAACTAAATAGTATAGTATAAACACACAATACTACGTAATATTTTGCACTACAGTTCAGTGGAAAAGTTCAGACTAATCTGTAGTATGTAATGCTCCAAATATTGATGCAGCGCTTGCTGATCTATTCACCTTCCCATTGAAATAAAACAAAAACAACAACAAAAAAAAAACAACAACTCTGTACTAAATTGCAAATCAGAAGGAAGATGATTCTTATTATAAGCTATTCCGACAAGATCAACGTCTAATCTTTCGACTCAGTACCGGACACAACAGAATGAGACAACATATGTACCGGAAGCTCAAAATTGGAACCAGTGAAATCTGGCCATGTGGAGTGTCACCAGAGAAATTCGACCACGTCCTCAAAAACTGCTCTCTTTACCAAGAGGCCCGTACAAGACACTGGCCCCTTAACACCCCAATAGAAAAAAAACTCTACATGGAGAGCTCCTTGACTTGGAAACCACTGCGCAGTTCATCTCATGTATTGATCTAGTCATCTGAACCCTCCAACATAAACATGAGAACTAGAAGTATGTAATGCTACGAATATTGATGCCACGGTTACTGAACTATTCCCACCCACCAGTTGAAACTAAGCTAGGATTGTACGCAGCATGATAGTCTATGTCGTAGAGGAGCATGGGTACACCCCCAAGCTTGAGATATATTTTATAAACTCTGTCTGCATGACAGCATATACAAGAAAAAAGAAGAAGAGGAGAAAGAGTATATAGGCATATCGGGGACCCTTGTTCCTTCCGTTGGCTCGGCCTCCGGCCTCGCACGGGAGGTGGAACTCATGTCGTTGGCTCAAGGGATCGTGTCTACGACCGGACGGACAGGGCCGGTCTTAGGCCACTGCAACCTATGCGGTCGCAGTGAGCCCCGCGCTTTCAAAGGCCCCGCGCTAATCAGAGTTGTAAGTATTTAATTGCAAAATATATGCGAATAATTCCTGGAAATCTCCTGAATTTATTAAAATCTCATGAAAACTCTTTAAAATCCCCAGAAAAATAGACAAAATTGTCATTTGTGGTTTTCATTTATTGCGGAAAACGCCAATCCTATGCGCGATAAGAGAAAAAAGGCATTGTCAGCTTTCATGTAATAAAATGCAATAATCGGGCAAATTTTTACCTCAATTGGAAGTTCTTTATTTACTTTTATAATTCAAAGTGGAATTTTTTTCTTATACAAAATCTTCATTTTTGCTTATTATCCTTATTCCCACACATACTAGGCCCCGCGCAACCAGTTTCGCATAGGGCCCCGCAATCGCTAGGACCGGCCCTGCGGACGGACGTGACTAAATGATCGTACAGTCGCAAGGGGACAGAGGGGTCGGTGAAGAGCCCATTTCTCCTCCTGGCCACGGGATAAAATCCTTTCCCTGGTCACATGGCTCATAAAAGGGACCGGACGTCACGAACCATAAAGGACATCTTATTCAGGTATATCCTAGTTTGTGGCACAGTTTTTGTTCAGCCCACTGCTGTGGATAGATCTGTACATCAATACAACATAAAAATATTCCAATTCAGATAAAAAAAAGAACTGTTTTCATTTCAAGGTATTTCTTCAAGCCTTATAGATCTACCCCCCCCCCCTCCCCATCGTAAAAAAAAAAAACAACTTAAAATGTTTTTCTTTCGGCTTGGTAGGTTTAGGTTAGTCGCAGTGGCGTAGCTAGGGTGGGGGGAGAAGGGGGATATTTTGAAAATCCCCCCCAGGGCCACCACATAAGGTTGTGTCAAATGAGTTTTTTTTTTACATTAAATATTACTCAAAATACAGCCCCTCGGGTCCCCAAATGATGGCTCATTCCTAGCTACGCCACGGGTTAGTCGCCTTTCTTAAAGTTTGTTTTTAAAAAAAAACTCTCTCTCCTCATCGAAGTAAAACAACAAACAAACTGGCAAATAACCGTGAATTGGCTATGGTCAAAGAAATCTTTTCTCAGAAAATTATGGTAACTGCTGACAACATTGGGGTGTTTGGGGCGACATAAATAAAACAAGGACAAGGTTTGCTAGGGCAAGTTGAAGTGTAGAATACAGGGCAGCATCACGTGGTGCAAAATTGTGAGGCTGGGGGGGGGGGGAAAGGGAGATATTTCATCACCGTATAGCAACTTTATGAATGAGTTCTAGAACCAGCAAATCAAGCGAGTACGACCTTCAACATTTGATCAAGGCGTAATCGATACAGCCAATACTCGTGTTACAGAATCGAAACACGGGTCGATACAAAACTGAATCAATGCAGAAAGAGTTAAATTCATTTTAGAAACAACGGGTTTAACTTCTACTGATCTAGGACAAAGCATAAAATACACAACTGTGTGAGGAAAATAAAATATAGAGGGGAAGATCCTAGAAAGAAAGTGGATTTGGATCGGTCACACCCTAAGATATTGACGTCCTCATCAGGGCTGACCTTAGGCTGATTTGACCAATGGCTCCAATTGGAGCCCGAACCTGACAGGGACCCCGCAATTAACATTAAGCCCATCAATATTAGTCATGCCTCTTATCACAGGCTTTTAAAGATGTAGGACTTAAAGGGTTAACATATTTAGTTTACGTCAATCGTATGACGAAACGTTGATTAAACCACAGCTGCTAATTACATTTGTGTTACTTCCTATGCATGTGGCATAACAAATGTTGATATAATGATCTAGTTAATAGCAATTTTTGTTATTGTTAACAAATTTAGAAGAGGTGCATTAAATTGGGCCCCGCAATTTGTAAGGCCGGCCCTGGTCCTAATACAACGTAGCTTAAGGTGGTATTCGCTTTTTGGCGGTAGAGTAAATGGAATTTTCCATTTGGTACGCTTTTCTTCCACCAAACGCATGTGGATGTAATGAAAAGGGACCTCAAAGGGAAGAAATTTCGTAAGACCGAACTATGTGGAAATAAATGGTGACAAAAAAGCTATAGATAATAGAGTGACAAAAACAGGTTTGTATTAATATTATTAATAATATTATTTTCATTACTTGTTATATGTTGATACTACTTTATGAAGCAGAGACCTGGAGAACCACCGTCACCACCATCAAAAAAAAAAATCCAGGTATTCATCAACACCTGCCTGAGGAAGATTCTTATGATCCGCTGGCCAGACAAGATCTCGAATGAGGAACTGTGGCAAAGAACAAAACAGCAGCCCATTGAAATAGATACCCTTCAGAGACGCTGGAGATGGATAGGTCACACCCTGCGCAAGCCGGCATCCAACATAACAAGGCAAGCCCTAACCTGGAATCCCCAAGGAAAGAGGAATAGAGGACGGCCCAGGAACACATGGCGCCGCGATCTGGAAACAGAAGCCAAGCAGATGGGCAAGACATGGGGACAGTTGTAGAGACTCGCCCAGAACCGAGATGCCTGGAGAAAGCTGAAGTGGCCTATGCCCCAGTAGGGACCACAGGCTGAGATGAGATGACTTGTTATATATCGCGTTTTCCATGCATAAGTACGCCACTTTATATATCGTAATGTAGGAAAGTACTACAGGCTCTGCGTATGTGTATGAACATTGAAATGTGAAGTATGTTTTGGGCACGGTTTACGCATTTTAATTAATTATCCCAACCAGGGTAGCCTGCTATACGAAGACTTAGAAAGCGCGTAATAAAATTGATACATTAAGTCCTGATCAATGCACTGAATGCCGATACAGTCTATTGAACTAATTGATTTTATTGTATTTGTGTGTGTGGAAAGGAGTTTTAGTATGACATGTTCCGACAATAGTTTTAGTATGACATGTTCCGACAAGCATGATTTACAACGTCAAACTTATTAACTCAATTAATATGAAACCTAAACCTTGTTTAGTTTTAGTTCCTTTTGTTCCATTGACACTCAGAACCATAGCCTCGTTAGATTGCATTTGAAAGGTGTGCGTTTCTAATGAGGTTCCATTATGGCTTTTAGTGGCCTTCTAGGGGTAATACTTTAGCGCCGCTACTTTGAGGGAGTGAACCAGTGCTTTGAGGGAGTCGCTGGCTTTGTGGGAGTGACTTCTCCGAGGGAGTCAAAAGCTTTGAGGGAGTCAGAGCTGTGAGGGAGTCACAAAATTGGGGAAATTACTCCTTTGAGAGAGCCACTAGTTTGAAGGAATCTTTGTTTTGATGGAATCTCTGTTTAGAGGGAGTTGCTTCTTTAACGTAGTCACTGCTTTTAAGGAGTTATTTCTTTGAGGGAGTCTCTGTTTTGAGGACGTCTAGTTCTAAAAATCACTTGTTGTTAGGATGGTCACATGATACCCTTGTAACACAATAAACCGTTGAATAGGACGAATTCTAACTAAGACTTGTCCTATGGTGTTTATGTCTTTTGGGTGTCGATTGAAAACATAATGTAAGAAATAAAAACATTCAGCAACAAGTTATGTTCCATGAGAACAGACTATAACTCATATATCGGTACTCAACGTTTTGGCAACGCCGTTTTGGCATCGTAGTCGTTTTGGCGCTGACTATATTAGACACATGAAAAATGTTAATTGTATTTTGTCATTAAATAATGATACATATTTAATTTTTTGAATGTGGTTTGTGTTATTATATATTTCTTTTGGTTAAGAACACTAGTTAGAGTCCCCCGAAAGGTGAATAGCCGCAATTAGTTTTTTGTAGTTCGTCCGTCCCGTGCCACTTAACATCATGTTATGGTAAGAATTTTCCATTAAACCGCGTGACTTAACATTTATACATTTATACTCAGGTTTGTCACACATGCAAGAGACTGTTTTTTTATGGCGGACACAAGCACGGTTGATGTGGTGCAGCGAAGGAATATCGTGGAGTGTCTCCGGTGTGCTCGGCCTTTGTCCTCGCTTCTAACCTAAATGTCTTGGGATACGAGCCATCCGTAATAGGGATGTACACATTTACATCTGCTTGAATCTTTTCAAGACAGAATTTTCGCTTAGACAGGCAGATGGAGGCAAGCTTCCATAGGCCTAGAGCTCCAAGAGAATTAGACATAATTCTTAGGACAATTGGATCTTTCCAAGACAGAAGCTTGTTCAGACAGGCAGATGGAGGCAAGCTACCATAGGCCTAGAGTTCCAAGAGTCTAAGACTCAACTGTTTAAAAAAATTAAACTAAAGATTTTATATAGCGCTAATTTCATGCTTATAGCATGTTCAGAGTACTATGGTCCAATCTTATTTGTGGACCAGTGGAGAAGGTTTTCCGTGCTGCCTTTATAGCGCTCAGTAAATAAAACTCTGCCTGAGTGGGTGCCTCCAGTGCCCTTCATAGCCAAGCCAAGTTCTAGCGTACTCTGCCTCTCACCACGCTACCATCTAGGGACAATTGGATCTTTTCAAAACAGAAGTTTGTTTATACCGGCAAGCTTCCACAGACCTAGAGTTGCAAGAGTTCTAAGACTCAAAGTTTAGGGATAATTACGAAGAAAAACATCACTGTTTAAAACTATGAATTACAAATTATGATCTAGTTAAACGTTCTTTTGTTTCTTCAGACGCTACGATTAAAAATAAATGAACCTAATTGATCCGCAACAAAGATGTTTCAACAAATTGTTTATTTTTTTCTTTTGTCTTTTGTTCTTAGTGTATGTTAGGTAATGAGTCAGTGACTCTGCGTGAAATGAAAGACATAGACGAGGCTGCACATTGAATATTTGATAACAGTTTATAACGGTTTATCTAATGCATCTTGGCTAAAAGGACTTCTTTAAAAAAA
>JADKLZ010000130.1:10696866-10709787 GCA_021533235.1 Biomphalaria straminea
AAATACTCAGAATGTGCGAAGTGTTCCTTGAAATACTCAGAATGTGCGAAGTGTTCCGTTAAGAAAAAAAACTTTAGAAAAACGCTGGGCTAGGATATAATCATTTTCAACTCTGAAAGAGCACCCGATACGTGTAAAATGACATAGACGTAACTTTTATAGTTAGAAAATAATCCTATTCGTTTGTGTGTATGTGAGTGTGTGTTAGTGGCGTAGCATCCAAGGCGCGAAGGGGTTCAATGAACTCGGAACCCACTACCAATAGGGGCCCGCAGCTTTGATGTAGCAACTATGGCGCGAAGGAGTTCATTACGCATCTGCCCATGACTAATGGCCAGTCGGGGGCCCACATTAGAACATAGGTAGAACATTTTTTTTGTTCATTTGAAACACTTTTAAGTCGTTTCACTCTGCTAAGACTTTGTTAAAGAATTGACTTTTAAGACACTATTACTTAGGCTATATGCAGTCCTAACTGAATCAAACGTTATGACATAATTACTTATGTAACAAAAAAGGTACTATCTTTACATTGGAATGTCTTTACATTTAGATTACTCACTTTTTTGTAACTTACTAAATCTTGTCTTATTGGCTGGAGGGAGGGGGCACCAAGATATTCTTGAACCCGGGCCCGCGGGTACCTTGCTACGCCACCAGTGTGTGTATGTGTATGTATGTGAGTATCTATGTGCAGTCCAATTAATGAGAATGAAACAGAAATAATACAATGTTAAAAACATCGTAGAAAAAAGAATTCAATTAAGAACAAAGTGCTAAATATAGGGTTATTTTCTACCTCGACTCCATAATACTGAATATAAACAGAAGACCAGTCAATACACCACATCTGTACCACAAGTCTAGTTTGATACTAAAGTGTAGACCTGCTATAACATACACAATTATCTTCAAGATCTCTTATGAATTAGCTTCGGGCTAAACGACGTCTTGCGCGACCTGGTGTTGGTTTAACGACACTACTGCTGAGTTAGGTGACTCCTGGCGATCCTTTACTGTCATATACATCATACATAGTTTACACACAGTACAGAGCACAGGTTGGTCTTTGTGTGTGTGTGATGCGTGTGTGGTTTTCGATTTTATGAAGACGAGCATCTCTTCTTCTTAACTCTTTGTCAAGTATTTTTTAAAAATAATCTACATATGTGTCACTCCTCCTCCCACCCACCAGCCCCCATAAGTATCCTCCCATCTGTTCGTTCAGTCTGCTAAGCCTAGCTATCCATTATCACTTCTATCCAGCACCTAAGTGATATTATGCAAACCTCCTTTGCCCCTTTCCCCTTAATACTTATGTATTATTTAACAACTAACTTTCTTTAAACCGTAGCATTAATAGATTAATATTAATGCCTAATGTCAAACTCGTGACGTATCCTATACTCTTAAGCGAGCAATTCTTGTATATATATATATATATATATATTTCTTCTATTTCGAAAACGGCTCTAACGATTTTCTTTAAAATTTCAACGTATCTAAATGTTAGTGAGAAAAAAATTCTCAGCTCATTGGTCACATCGGGAAAACTCGAGTTTGACCGTTATATCGGTTTGAAAAATGTCTCATTATCGAAAAATTTATTTTGGTTTGAAGGTTTTATGAATGACATGGAGAATTTATGAATGAAAGTTTTCCAATTTATGAATGAAAGTGACGTCAAAGGAAAAAAACTTGACACCCCCTACGTCACTAGGCTCACAGCAAGAAATGAAAAAAAAAAAAAGTACACCTCCTACGTCACTGGCTTACAGCCGTTCACTAAAGCATTTCTTTGCAACAAGTTTTATCGCGTTTGAATGAATGAATAGACAACTTTTTGCGCACCGTAGTTGAAGGTTTAAAACAGTGAACATCAATCAAGCACGTGGTTATCTGAAGACGCTCAAGTGCTTCCAAGTGTTTCTACAAATTAATCGCTTGATCCCTTTATTATAAGGCACGTTAAAATAAGAATTTGATTAATTGTATATTTTTAATTAGCTATAATGTAGGCCGAAAAGAAAGATATGGACAGGGCCGGTCTTAAGCCACTGCAACCTATGCTGTCGAAGTGGGCCCCGCGCTTTGATAGGCCCCGCGAATGTATTAAAACTTCCTGAAAACTTATAAAAATCTCCAGAAAAATAGACAAAATTGTCATTTGTGAGTGTTTTTCATGCTGAAAACGCCAATCCTACGCGCGATACAAGAAAAAAAAAGCATTGTCAGCTTTAATGTAATAAAATGTAATAACTAGGCGAATTTTCACCTTAATCGGAAGTTCCAATACCGTACCTTATTTACTTTTATGGTCACTAGCATATAAATATGCCATTAGATAAAAGGCTCGCCAAGTATAGACAATTTGAGCGCAATTTTCAAATTAGAAAAGTATGAATAAAATTCAAAGTCGATTTTTTTTGTTATACAAAATCCTAATTTTCACTTATTATCCCTATTCCCACACAGACTAGGCCCCGCGCAATCAGTTTCGCATAGGGCCCCGCAATTGCTAGGACCGGCCCTGGATATGGACGCCGAATCTGGAATCTGGATGTCTGCCTGGACTGTCGTTTGGATTTATCGATGGTCCCGGGTTCAAACCCTGCCCGCTCCCATCCCCCGTCGTCCTGCGGGAGGTTTGGACTAGGAAGTAACTATCTTCAATTCTGAAGGAACATCCGAAACATGTAAAACAACAAACAAACAATCTACGTCTAGATCTAGGTCTTGATTCTAGACTTATTATTATTGACGTGAAGTTAATATTTTATTGACATAACGTTATTATTCGTAATTTTAATGTTCATTAGTATAATATAGTATACCAATTGTATTGTTTTAAAATAAAAAAAAAACAATTTAAACTATTGCTACTAGGAAGATGCCGCGGCCAAGAAAACGCCAGTTATTCAACTTCAACCAAGATTCAAGAGAAGGAAACGATGACGCTGATCCAGCTAAAGTCCCTCGCCTTTCTTTGATTTTAAATGAACTGGATTCAACTTTAATAAATTGCCTGTCTTCAGTCACTCACCAGCCTTCAACTTCGATAAATTGCCCGTCCTCAGTCATTCACCAGCCTTCAACATCGATAAATTGCCAGTCTTCAGTCACTCACCAGCCTTCAACCTCGATAAATTGCCTGTCTCCAGTGACTCATCAGTCTTCAAATACGATAAATTCCAGAGCATCTTCAGCTAGAGCAAATGCAATCATTAGTAATATCGTCAAGCTAGAAAATTCTGAGGAGCGTTTAAGGAAACTTGATGATCTGCGACTTCGAGCTTCACATCGACTCGAAAAGGAAACCAACACACAATATTCTAAGCGGTCAACGAGTTTGCGTACGCTGCAGCCACTTTTGATTTAACTATAAACCTCAGTAAAAAACTTGGGGTTAGGGTGTGGTGACGAAAGGCCTAGAAGATATCTGAATGGAGGGATGTGTAAAAGCAGGCCATATCCTTCCATGGGCTGTAGCACCAGTAGCACCACTGGGATAGATGGATGGCAAAAGCCGGTATGAACTTCTTATAGTCTGACAGTCTGGCTGAGCAGGGCACATATCCCGTAAAATAATCTGAAGAGTTTCTTTAGTGTTCTGTTTGTTCTATATGTAATTGTACATGGCGATTAAATATCAAGTCTCGTAAGTCCTCCTACAGTCTAGACAGCGTAAAACTATCGTAGGCCTACTATTATTGGCTTGTAAGAAAGTCTTTGAAGTTTTCCCCAATAACGTAGAAATTTGCGTCACTCGATGTTTCGTACTAAAGCCATAATTGAATATACTAATTCCAAAATTAAATGTCTGAACGTACCAATTTACATATAGAACAAACAGAATACTAAAGAAATTTTTAGAATTAGTAGTCTTTATCCAATCGTTCATTTTCGTAATTATAAAAAAAAATCCAAAAATGACTTCGGGTATATGAAATTATTTAACCGAGCAAGGCTCGGCCACCTGATATTGAAGTTATGAACCACGACTACTTGTAGCTCAATTAATGGACCGGGAATTTCCGAAAGCTAAACATAGCAGTCCAGAAAATAAAAACTATTTCTATTTAATATTTATAGCAAGATAGAAAAGAAGCACTTTATTTGTGGTTTTACTTTAGATAATTCGTTTCGTTACTGCTTTTCATGTAGATCTAGATCCATACCTAATTGTATGAAGACCCAGTTTGGGGATGGAAATAAAAAAAAATGGCCCAAAGGCAGATAACGAATACGATGGATTGACGATGTAGAGACTGATGTAATACAACTTGAATTTGGACGAGGAAACGAAAAGCTCAAGAGAGATCTAAATACAAGGATGTGTTGAAGCAGGCCAGAGCCCAGTTGTTTATAAATATGTTTAAAGTCATAGGGCGAAAGTCTAAAGCCTTTTACATATTATATTTTGTACTACAGACAGATAGAGCTTAGAAAATGTGATTTTTAAGTGATAAAAAATGCACAAAATACTATCATATATCTTTATGTATCTTCCTATATCTTCATACATCTTTATATATCAATATATCTTCATTAATTTTTATATATTTTCATATATCTTTATATACCTTAATATATCCTAATATATCTTTATACATCTTCATATATCTTCATTTATCTTTATATATATATTCATTTATCTTTATATATATTCATTTATCTTTATATATCTTCTTATATATCTTTATATATCTTAGTAATCTTAATTTATCTTTAAACATCGTCATATATCTTCATATATTTATATATCCTTAAAAAAAACATATTCAAACCATTACATTTCGATAGCCTCAACGACGACATAAAAATCCAGAAATTAAAACGGCCAGTCATCACCTGGATTCAAACTTGAGACCTCTTGGTTCAAAAGCAAAGCATCTTATCCCTCAGCCACCACGCCTCTTTGCAGATTCATATACTTAATTAATTAGTTCTTGATTCCTAACGATAACGAGTGTGATAACTCTCACCTTGAATGCCTTGACATTCTACAAAATCCGTTCGTTGACTAATGAACTTGATCCCCTTTATTAAAATGTACTCCTGAAATTGTCAATCGCTGTATCAGTAATAGTCTGTGTGCAAATATATAAACGAAACAAAAGATACTCTGATCTAGCAGTACCAAGCGATTAACTTCAAGATTGATACATGACTACAAGCTCTATAGTGCACTGATTCATGCTCCCAGGTAGAGGCTAAAATTGGGCCCTGAGGAGCAATACAACAGACCAATAGTTGCACATTTAGGAGGGGGGGGGAAGATATTTGTGTCCAGGTATGCTGTGGACAAATTCAGCACAGACACGCAGGTGACGTCATAACTGTTAGCTCAGAGCACACACACTGCATTGAATGTGTAATTTGAAACGAAAGGGGACGCAAGAAGGATAGACTCATTAAGTTCACGCGATGGAGTCTTAAATTAATAAGACAAGAATGGCTTATGCAAATTGCTTGAAAGGGTGTTACTTTTTTAAAATAACAGGGCCGGTTTTAGACATAGACAAACTAGACAGACTAGGGCTTCCAATTGGTGGGAGCCTCGCACATGTCTCAAAACATTTTTTTAAAGAGAAGAATCTCAGAAGAACCTTGTGCCTAACGGTATTGTTGGAGTAGGCTACACTAGGTTTTAAATACATTGTTTAATTCTAATATTTCTCTTTTTATTTTTATTCTATTTCATTTGGGGACACCAAAGTCATTTCGCCTAGTCATTTCCAGTGATCTAAGGCCGGCCCTGAAAAACGTTTTCCCCTTGACAAGTTAATGTAAATAAAGAAAAAAGGCAATAAAGTAAAACCAAGACACCATAAATAAAAAATTGGAGTGATGAAGATCTTGCCCAGTGATGAGCAAATTACAATCGTGGACATTTCCTGCCCCTGGAAAGGTTTAATCCGGCCCGCCACATATTTTGAAATAATAATCTGAAAAGTACAAATTTTATTCAAAATTTTAGAATTGAAGAATTCGAGTTTTCAATAACAGATGAACTGTGGGAGTAATATTGCAACTTTCATTTTCTATGTTCCACTCACTATGATTCATTAATTATTAGAGTTTCATGAGTAGCTGCTCGTTTTAGGAAGCACTTGATTCCACCCAGCTCTAGTGGGTGCTTGACATTAGTTGGGAAAAAGTAAAGGCGGTTGATCGTTGTGCTGGCCACAGGACACTCGTTAAAAATGAACCTATACATCAGCTGCCCAACAGATAATGAAGTCTGAAAGGGGAACGTCACTTAACAAATATATTTAAACAACAAAAACTCGTAACTGAAAGAGTACTTATGTTTGCTAATAATTTATTATGAAAGATTTAAACTTTAAAAGGGAAAAATTTATTTTATTTTATTATTTATGTTATTTTAGGCTCCAATGATTTACTAAAAATATGCTACTTGAAACGCTGAAACCATGATTATGGTTTTGAATACTTCAGGTCCAATAATGAATTCGATTAGGGCCGCCTCTTTGTTGATATGGTAACACAAACTCTGCAATGTTGTTCATATCTATATTCTATAAGATGTATAAACTTTTTTTTTTCTAAAGCAATTTTAAAAATGATTTTCTTTCATTCTATATTGAGAAAAAAAGTAACCGTCTTCTAAAGGGCAGCAACTGAAATTAAACAACTTATATTTTGTTTTGTGTTTAACTCGGTTGTATCCCTTAGTATATTACTACACTGACTCACACAATGAACTGTAAATAAAAGTGAAGTCATCCTTTCAGACGTTGGGATCGATAGGAGCTGATGATGAAAAGCTTAGCTTCTATTGCCTACGGTTAACGAGGATACCAAGTGGGCAACATAATTCCGCTACTTCCACATCGTATGTCCGATACAATACCAGAGTTAGACTTAATAAGGCCCTAAGCTTTTTGAGGTATTGGGCCCGTTGTAATCAACATAGGGCAATTTATTCCTTTTTTTTTATATTTTTTTCTTAAAAATAAATTTTGGGGGCTCTCAGACAAGTGAGGGAGGTCCTAAGCTAGAGCTTATGTCAGGAACGCATTGAAGTTGGAATGACTCAAGGGCGTCCTACAAATCTCCAAAACTCAAGATAGTAAATTTGACCTTAAACTCTTTCTCTCCTAACTGACGATGCCATCGTTGATTTGACCCCATTACACTAAATTGTTTTCTTTTTTAAACTTTCATTTGTTGTGTATAAATAGAGCATGCATTCCACTATAACTCGATACCAAATATTAACATTTCCAGATAACAAACAAAAAAGTTATTGAAGTTTAACCCTAACAGGATAGAGAAATACAAAATGAAGAATTCTATCGGAACGAGGAAGATAATAATTACAGAGAGAAAGAGTTAACTTGAATTCCAAAACGCTTTGTTCGAAAGCCAGGCACATTTCCCAATAGACCACCACGCCCTTTCCCCTTTCCCATTATAAACTAAAGGCAGGGCCAGTCTTAAGCCACTGCAACCTATGCCGCCACAGTGGGCCCCGCACTTTCATAGGCTCCGCGCGATGCAAATTCTAGTTGTAAATTATTAAATTAAACCATTTTGTTAAAGAGTTCCTGAAATTCTCCTGAAATTATGAAATATAAGAAAAGTCATGAAAATCCTCTGAAAAACTGACGCAAATCTCCTTAAAACAGACAAAATTGCTGTGTGTGAGAAAGAAGAGCTAAGTCATCTGCAAAGTCGAGGTCATCTGTTTCCACAGTGCCCACTGTATACCGTTCCTCTTCTGGTCAGTCTTCATGACCCAATCTATCGCAAGGTGGTCAAGAAAGCGCTTTAGGGACACCCTCAAAGCTTCTGTAAAGGCGTTCAACATTGACCCAGGCACCTGGGAGACAGAGGCACATGACAGAGCATCATGGCGCCGCGCTGTGAGATCCGGCGCACAGGTTGCTGAGGAAAATAGAACAACGCTGGGAGAAGAAAAACGCCAGGGAAGGAAAGCAAGGCAAATGACACTAGCTCCGGCTGGAATAACCTGCCCAGAGTGCGGCCGAACATTCCGAGCTCGCATAGGTCTCAACAGCCACATGAGGAGGCATAAAACCCCAGTGCAAAGCCCTCATCCCCCTGGATGACAAAGTGGTCATCATCGAACCACGATGGACGAACTATTATGGCTAGTAGAAATAAGAAGGGAGAGAGTAAACAGCCTTGTCTCACTCCTGTTTGGACTTCAAATGCCTGGGTACAGTTGTAGAGACTCGCCCAGAACCGAGATGCCTAGAGAAAGCTGGTTGGCCATGCCTCAGTAGGGACCACAGGCAGAGATGAGATAAGATAAGATAATAACATATAAGCGGTTCTTTACAATCTTGTCCGTAATTGTGATTACAAAGCTTATATCACATCAGTCCTTCTGTCTGGGGACATTTTTTTAAATCAAAATTAATCATTGTCGAAGACAATATACGAATCAATCAAAAGATTAACCAATGAGTTAGTCAATTAGTCTTAATTAATTTTTTTTTCTCTATAGAAAAATTAAGTTGAACCTTGTAGTATTGAGAAATACGGAAGTGATTTTGTGGTTTATCCCCCCTTAAAGACGCTCTGTTTCTTTTAAAGAATTATTTATACTTTGCTTGTTATTACAAGTCCTCACATTACATTGCAGATTCTTCATGGGTTCACAACACTTGCTGGTACTGGAAATGTTATATCAAACACGATTCTAACAATTTTCCTAGAAATTCGACAGTTTTATGTATATCTTGGGGGAAAAATGCTAGCTAATTGGCATCAGAGTAAAAACTCTGGTTTGATCGATATAATTTTTAAAACTTTAGCCATATATTAAAAATAAATTTGGCTATTTTGAACGAGCTTTCGTCGAGAATTACTGCACTCGACTCAATGTTTCTCTGTGTTCAGGAATTGGTTGAACGGATAATTATAAATTAATAAACATTTTGAGCACCATCTTACTTGGAATTTATCCGGACTGTAGTGGAAGATAATATACTCACTAGATATACCCCTTGCAACATTTTAAACATTACAAGAATTACATTGTGTAATGGTGTATAGTACCTGTCAAAGTCAGGGGCGTAGCTATAAATATTTTATCCTTTGGGGGCTCGACCTCCTTAGAGGCCCCTGTATTTTGAGTATTATTTAATTTATAATGTAAAAGACACTCATTTGGGGGCCCCCCTTAAGTGGGGCCCGGGGGGATTTTCAAATTCTCCACCCCTTTTTCTCTATTGTGAATGGATGGATACTTATATAGATACATGAATTCATATATGGGTGAATATAAGTGAATAACATATTAAACAAATTTTTTAACTTATTATTAGAGCTTTCAACCTAAAAAATGTTATGCAACATTAAGCTAAATCAGCGTTTGTAAAACTTTTATCTAAAGGGAATACTTCCCACATTCTGATTATTTAGCGGAATACTTTGATTAGCGTCCCCCGAGAAGGGAAAAGACATTAGTTTTGTGTGGTCTGTCTGTTCGCCCGTTCGTCCGTCCCGTTTAGATCTCGAAAAGGAGAAAAGATATTGATAAATCCGACATCGTGATATTTTAGACCTTTCAAAGTGCTGATGCAACGTCTACGTTTTTCTTTCATGAAAGCGAAAAATTTAATTTTTAAAATCAATTATGCAAGTAGTTTTTTTCATGAAAATGCAGTTTTTATTATTTTTTTACAACTCTGAATTCTGAATTAAAGGATTTTTTTTTTACGTAAATGTTTTTTTTCTTGAGGCTTGAATAAGAGATTAACCCTTAAAAATAATTAGATATATTGTTACATGTTACCTATCCCTTAGTCTGTGGACCTTTGGGGCACCAAGCAAGACTTGTAGACAGTCTTTCTCCATTCCTCTCTATCATTTGCCATGTTTAGAACCTCTTTCAATGGTAGGCCCGTCCATTCTTTGATGTTATCTTCCCACCGCTTTCTCTGTCTGCCTCTTCTTCTTTTTCCTGGTACTGTTCCCTGGAGGAAGGTCTTTGCGAGCCCCGAAGATCTTGTTATATGGCCATAGATTTTAAGCTTGCGTATTTTCACTGTAGTTAGCAGGTCATCATGGGGTCCGATCGCTGC
This sequence comes from Biomphalaria straminea, assembly GCA_021533235.1. NCBI lineage: Eukaryota > Metazoa > Mollusca > Gastropoda > Planorbidae > Biomphalaria > Biomphalaria straminea. Next base: position 10,706,949 of record JADKLZ010000130.1, read on the forward strand.
AGTAACCCTGTCTCAAATATCTTGGTTTGTGATGCGGTCTTTGAATGTGATGCCTAGGATCCTTTTGTAGCATCTCATTTCCATTGCTAGGATCCTCCTCTCTAGCTCTGCAGTTAGCGTCCAAGACTCACAAGCATATAGAAATGTGGCCATGACCAGGGAGCGCATCAGTCTGATTTTGGTGCCGAGGGCTAAGCCTTTGTCTTTCCATATTAACTTAAGTTTAGAAAGGGCTGCTTTGGACTGTGCTATTTGGACCAGTAGTTCGGGTTTTATTCCCTCATGCGAGACAATAGCTCCAATGTATTTGAAACTGCTAACACTAGTTAGCTTTTCACCTTCAATACTGATTGTCCTTGTAAAGCCCTGTTGGCTATTGGTCATAATTTGTTGTTTTTTTTCTGCATTTATTTGCATGCAATATGCTGCGGAAGTCTTGTCAATGCGCATCACTAGGTTGGCTAGTTCGTCTTCTGTCCCTGCTAGGCCATCGATGTCATCTGCGAAGCGCAAGTTTGTAATTCTTTTTCCTCCAATGCTTAAAGTACCATCAAATCCCTCGAGAGCATCCTCCATTATCCTTTCAAGGAAGATATTGAAAAGTGTTGGTGAAAGGAGGCAGCCTTGTCTTACTCCAACTGTGGTTTTGAACCATTTCCCAATATTGTTGTTGAAGTACACCGCGCTGGTGGCATCCTTGTATAGGTTCTGGATAACTTTGGTGATGTTTTTATTAATTTTATATTTTTCTATTGTCGCCCAGAGTGCCCCGTGCCATACTCGATCGAAAGCTTTCTTGAAATCAATAAAGATATGGAAAAGATTCTCTTGGTGTTGGAGATATTAGATAATATTAGATCTATTAGATAATGATTATATGATATCAGTTAGGCCAGGTTCACATCTAACTTTAACTTCACTTTCATCTGTCCCTTTGTTTGCTGGAACGTTGGGGAACCACATAAGATCGGTCAATCTTATTTCTCCATTCTTCTCTCTCATTTGCCTTAGATAGAATTTCATTCTGATATTCTTTCTGAAAATATTGAAACCTGCCTTTTTACCTACCTGGGTGGACCACTTCGGAGACCGATTTTGAGTTTATGTTTTCACACAAACTGTCTTTGTAACCTTTTTTTTATTAGAGTGATTCATTCACTTTCTGGCCTATTAGTTAATTATTCAAATAGTTCTTGCAACACATAGTCAGAACTCCAACATTAGGGTTCCGCGGAAGTTTGTGAGAAGGGCTAAATGATTGCCATTTAAATCTGTTTCCATTAATGTTAGAGTGTTGGGGGAAAAACGAGAGAGGGAGACAGATAAGAGAAAAGGCAAAGAGAGAGGAAAAGAGAGGGAAAGACATAGAGAGACACTAAGAGCTAAAGAGAGTGATGCAAAGAGAGAGAGAGAGAAAAAAAAGAAAAAACAAGGCAGGGACTTAGAGAGAGAGAGAGAGAGAGAGAGAGAGAGAGACAAAGCGGTTGGGAGTGTTACTATTAAAACAATTGAAATGACTTAGTGACCTCAAGTTATGGTCAACACAAACCAACAAGTTCACGTCATTTGATCCTGTCACTAATTCTTTCAGTTTGAACTCAATGGAGAAGTTTTGTCCTAGACCAGTGGACAGTGTTTACATTGAAGTGTCAGTAGAGGCGCTAGGGACGTCTGGAACAACGCCCCCCTCCCCCAAAACCACGCTGCTCCATACTAGACGGACCCTCCACCTCCCCCCTCCCTTTCCTTCCAGCTCATACACCCGGACAACGGCAGTTCAGCGTCTCGGTCTCCGGTTAAATTCGACTGCGGTGACCCCTCTCTGCGCGTGAGCATGACTTCCGCAGCGCCGATTTCCGGCTATTTCTGACCGTGTGTGAGGAATGCCCCAAGAAGAACCGGCCCCGGCTGTTTGCCGGGCTAAGTGGTTCATTAATGACTCGAGTTGCCTGCTCCTGTAAATGAATATTTGTTCGAAGCAATCAGGTCCATTCTGTTCCCCAGCGGCCCAACAGAAGAAATTCAAACACTTGCCTTTAGTCTGGAAAGAAAATGTTTTTTTTTCTTTTGATGAGATCTCTTGATGAAGTGTTGAGACTGTGGTCTTTCACTTTAATGATAGATGGTGTTTTCTATGCAAATTTTATAGTTCAAAGGTGTTATAAAATGTTAGATAAAAAATCTAGCTTATGTTTTCAATCTATCAGAAACAAAATAAACTAGCATTCAGGTGTGGACTACTTATATGGGTATCCAGGCCATTGAGGCCAATGTCCGGTAACAAAATGGACAAGTTGGGTTGTAGAATGGGTCACTTTAAATGACAATAAATACCGTAAATATGATTGGCATTCTTTTATCTTCATAAAAAAAACTTAACATACTTTACAGTGTAATATTAAACACACTCTAGTAATAATTAAATCAACTAGATTTATATCCGTATACCATACTACAGGCTATTTACATTCCATTGAATATACCAAGTTATTTTAACAAACAGTAAGGGTTATATTTTTTTATTTTGTACATGTTGGTTGGATACGATAATTACGATAGTGAATCTATAAAACGCTAAGCTTATCCTTGTATCTATCAAACGCTAAGCTTATCCTTGTATCTATAAAACGCTAAGCTTATCCTTGTATTTATAAAACGCTAAGCTTATCCTTGCTACCAAATTTTTCAAAAAATGATCAAGTTTACTTACTTAGGGAAAGAGAAAGATGAAGAATTGATGCATCATCAAAACGTGAATTATTATAAGGGCAGGTAACAACAACAGATGCAATTCATATGGCAATCAAGTTGTGGGCCGGATGGTAGGGTAAGGCCAGGG
>JADKLZ010000130.1:10790903-10801218 GCA_021533235.1 Biomphalaria straminea
TTTAGGATGCCCCTGGGTCAACCCAAACCTTATGGATACCTGACAATTTGTTGGGGCTTGTCTTTGTGTTAGCCACATGCATCTTAATTTATCAATGGCCAAATAAACAGATGACCTTTCATCATCTGCCCTTTATTTTATTTTACTAACAATTACACATAGATTGGATGCACACTGACAATGTCACATATTCTACGGTATGTAATAAAAATACATGAAACAAGAGTTACCTATCTTGCAGAAAAGCATTATGAATGTAACGGAGACATGAAGCCCAAACAAATGGATGTTGCACAAATTCAACACCAGAAATCCAACTGAAACAAAATAATTGTGGCCAAAATGAAAAAAAAAATAAAATAAAATAAATTACAATTGATATTATATTTTAAGATTTTAGTTCAACTAACTTTAGATTAAATTGTTAAAGAAATTATGAAAGTATCAGCTTAACTGTTTATATTTGCTAACTTTTTTGACTACCAGAATAAAATTCAAATCTTAGCAGCCTAGCAGTCCTTACAACCAAGTCAGAGAATAGTTACTAATTTAAAGAGGTACATAATTAATGCACATACATGCCGACTAGAGGTAAACTAGAAGCCTTGGGATCTGATTCTAAGACTAGCAGAAGCTTTCGAGTGTGGTCCATTGTTAGGTAACTGAAAAATAAATTTAAAAATTTTAATATAAAATAGAAATAGTACATAAACCCCCCCCCAAAAAAAAACCCTAGCAATTGATTCTTTTAAAAAGTCATACAACATAGAGAAGTTGGCTATTGACAGTTCAAGATGTACATCTTTTTGTATTCATGTATAAGAAGTTTACTTATTTTTCAGAAAGGTTGTTAAAGTTAGCTATGGTGTCTTTCTGCTGGCACAACCAACAAACACAGACATCTAACACTTTTCACAAAGTTCACAAAGGGTTTTTGTTCCACATGATAGGAAGAATGGAAAAGATTGCCTGAATTAGCCAGGAAATACAATGGCTTAGTAGCCTACAGTTTAAATCTCAAGTATGAATGACAAGATGAACACATCAATAAATGTTGGAAGTAAAGGTCTTCCATTCTGAAGGAACAATAACATATGTAAATAGTGACACTAAACAATTAGTGCATATTTATTCTCAATTTAAGGTAAAAAAAATAATAAAGAAGTATTTAAAAAAAATATAAAAATAATAGTCTAGAGACTAAGATGAAATGCATGGCTTCACATAATTACATAAATCTGGCTACATGTGGCAAACCAGAAAAATATATATTTATAATAAATCAAATCCTCACCCTGTTTTTGGCACACCCTGAACTTTGCTCAGACTCCTTGGACCCGCCAAATTTTTGGACAGGGCAGTTAAGACAATGGGTATGGCTGGTATCGGAGTTACTTTAAATACTGTTTCAACACTGACCAGGTCCAGGTCCAGGTGGACCACAGATGTCTGAGTGTTACTATAAAAAGTGGCAAAACCTTCACAGGTCAGGAAGTTGGACAGCTCAATACTTGATTTACTACAGCAGGTTTCTTGTAAAGTCTATAGTAAAAATAAAAAAACAATGCTTAGTCTATTATCTTAATACTTTTGTGTTTATTAGTTTATTTTTAGCACAAGTGGCTTAAGTTGACTGAGGCAAGTAAACAAATACAAAGTGCATATTACATGTCATGGATGAATGTCTGTATTTGTGTATAATTTATTTTTACTTATATATGAACGTATCCCTGAATGACCGGAAGTGTGCTAGTTTTTAGACTAGGAGAGATGCCAGCGTGGGATATGTGCCATGAAGTATAATGGGCTCCATTCACCAAATGTAAATAAACAAATTTAGCCACGTCATAATATTGATAAAATAGTGAAAAATACGGATCATGTGACACACATACGGATTGCGTAATTTGTATAGAACATATAGAGAAAATGTTGTTTGTATACGTTCGGTGAATGGACCCCATTAGCTTTCAGTGTTTTGATCGAGTTGTTAAGTGTTTAGCAATTACATATGAACCCATGGACATCTAGACTAGGATAGAAACTAAGGTAGTTTCTAGAGCACTAGAGATATAGTAGAAAGATGTAAGCACAGGTGAAAGAGAATACTTTTTAAAAAAAAAGGGAAAAGAAAAACTACAAAACTTATATTGACAAACAAAGAGTTAAAAAGTAAGTTAACTATCTATGAGACTACAAGACAAATATCAGGACATTATGTAATTGATTTTTTTCTCACCAGAAAGGCATCGATGTATTCAGTCACAGTGGCTTGCGTATCCTTGACTGCATTGTTAGCTACCTGGTAAAAAGACATAATATAAATGTAAGCAAACTTTCTTTATTCCAACTAGTATCTAAAAACTGAATACAGGTCAAAGGCATGGAGTTCAAAGGAATGTGATATTGGCACTCACCTTCAATGGAATTAATAATTCTCCTGGAACACAGTTTTCTTTCTGTACACTGGCCCGTGTATCTAATCTATCAATATGAATGCGTACACCTTCTCCATCTATAACAAACAGAAAATTGTTCATGATTTTTCTTCAAAAAGAATTAAAATTGAATAAATACCAGGCATAAATTAACGTTATACAGAATAAAATTGTCACAGTTTATGCAAATCAATAAGTACTTTATGAACAAAGTTTACTGTCTTGTCTTTGCTGAGCTCATCTTATAGTAATGAATAAACTATCGCCTTTCAAATACTATCTCCACTGAAGTTTGTAATTGAAATAATATTTGCCTCTTCATATCTATTAAATGCCATACAAGGATAAAAAAAAAATGTGATTCTAGTTTTCATTGTCATTTTATGTTTACACTACCAATATTTTATGCAATCTAAAATTGTAAGAAACTATTTACAGAACTACTTAAAATTGTTTTACACACAATGACAGAGATATCCATTTATGAAAACATATTTCCCAGCTTTACTTTTCATTCTAAAGGCATCACAAATATGATAAACTCAAACCACTCTATATTGAACAAATTTTCTTTTTAAATAGTTGATTGGTACATTTTTTTTTATAACTATTTCAGTTCTAGTCAAGAGCTCCTTCCAGAATTTGTAATCTACGGGGTAGTTATAATCTATTTCATGCTTCGAATAGATAATGATTCAGTTATAACAAAAAAACTAAGAAAAAGGATTTTATAAAAACTAGTCTCCCTTTGTTTCAGAAACAATTTTTAAAATGACCCACTGTTGTGCCACTGTTCAAACTCACCAGCTTCAACAACCAGACTGCCAATCAGCTGGTGTGTCACCTGATCAAAGTGTTCACACTGATGTTGTATCAGCCTCAATATTTTCTCTGGTATACACACCCTCGGCTTCCTGGTTATCAGAACAAAAATACTTCATTATACATACACCCTAGGCTTCCTGGTTATCAGAACAAAAATACTTCATTATACACACATAGGGAACTAAAGAAATGAATGGCAAAACAAATAAAGAACAGAAGCAAAATTATTTAAAAAAAAAAAAACTTTTCTAAGGGAAAGAACTCCAGTCTCAAGACTATATCTCTCAATAATGTAGAAGTTATTTCATTTATTCAATACCAAACAAAATAATTAATAGCAATAATTGAATAATTTTTTAAAACGTTATTCATGTTTTGTTAGTTACAATAAATAATTGCTTAGAGGTTCAACTTGATCCGAGAATGGGTGTGGGAGAAATAACAGGCTCAATTATCTAAGGGAATGTTTTATTTTGTCTGTGAATACAGGAGGATTAATTTCCCTTGATGGTATCAAACAAAATAAATAAAAATACCAGTACTTAAGTGAACAACTGTTTTTTTTTTTTTTTGGGGGGGGGGGGGGGATTTGCACCGATTAATGCCTTGTCTATGCTAATGAATAATTGTGCAAAGTTTCAACTTGTTCCAAGAATTGGTATGCATACCAACTAAAATAAAACTTGACCCATAACTAGTTTACAATACAGACTGAAGCAAAACTGAATTCCATACACACTGATTGGTGGTAATATGAGCACTAACTATGAAACTATCGACTGCTAAGAAAATGTAAAATAAATATATATATATCATATTATTTTCAGATTGGATCAAGATGTATTGGGGTGATGAATCTCAAAAATAAAATCTAGCATTACATGGAGTGGCTCTGGAACCGGACCACACAGCCTTGATGCAGAGTGGATCTACTAAAAATAATATAAATGTCAATCATATCTGTATGCCCTGTTAGCAAACAGTTTTAACACTAGCTAGCCCCAGGAAACTCCAATCACAGCATATTTTTACACAAAATATACAAATAAATAATGAACACTACTTAAACCAAGTGTAAGCTCAAATTATAGAATCTTAGGATTATTTTTAAATACTATATATATCACTAAATTTCACCTGTAGTGAGCAATGTGAAGGAAAGTGGTCTGGCCCACAACAGTTTTATCCCAAAGAGAGTGCTTTGTTTTTGGAAAACTGTTGACATTTTTTATCTCTGAAGCACTGATGTACATGAACAAAAAAATATATTTAAAACTTAGAAAGAAAAACTTAAATAAGAAAGAAAAAAAAAAAAAACAAGAGCATGTAAAAACACTTCACATTTTGAATAAAATGAATCTTAACAAAAAGAATACCTTCTAAGTCTTGTTATTTCATAATTATAACATAGCTAGATATTTCTCAGTTAATAGTAAGTTAAAAAACAAACAAGCTACATAAAAAATACAGATATACTAAATAAAAAAAAACAGAACAAAAAATATTAAATGGCTAGTAATACAAAATTGATAGCCAGGCATGTTCACATTTTTCAATCTTAGAAAAAAAAAAAAAACAACTAACCTCATAGCTTCAGAAATCATTTTTTTTACAGATTCAAGTCATCTGTTTTTACCTGTTTGCCAAATAGAAAAATAAATTATATTCATCCTAAAAAATTACAATGCATTCAAATAATATTTAAATATATATATATTTGTTATGTGTGTAGTTTTGAGTGAATAAACCCTTGTCAGAGAGCAACAAACAATCATAGTCCTTGGATTCCTACATTTAAGCTATTTCTCTTTGTCTTAATATGATATTCTTATGTCAACTATTTATTTTCGTCCTTTATATATTGCTGTAACCTGGGGCCGCATAGCCCCTGCATTCCTCATTAATCTTCGGACTCAGTCAAAGACAAACCTTATTAACATAGCTAACAACTAACAGCTCAGACTAAAAAAAAAAAAGTGTAGTAGTCAGTAGTAAAACAAATGTAATATTAAATAAAGAAGAAAGACTAATAGACTTGGTTCTATCTCTCTTGTTTATACTTTAGGGTTAAAGTTAATACACTGGGCAGGAACCCTAGATACTTCAACCTCTTCATGTCCTTTGGCTTTGTGGAATGGTGCACAAAAAGGTATGGAAAGGCAGTGCCATGGGCAGAGTTACAACAATATGATACTCCCATGTTAACTAAGTTAAACTATTAATATCTTGCCTTAGCTTTGGTCCAATACAAGGTTGAGCCTTGTTTGTTTTGACTGATTTAAGCACAAGTGACAAGAGTTCTAAAATGAATTTTTATTTGAGTAAGACTTAAGATACATGCTAACACTACCTATGACATAGACACTAAGGCCTCATTTAGCTAGAATACTAGGTTTATCTGAGTGTTCGAGTTGTAAATTACTAAAATAGGGTCAGGCCTCAGGGCCATTAAATCATTTAATTGATTTAAATTAAATCAATCAAATTATGAAATCATATATCATAAATGATATTTAAAAGTAGATCAACCTAATCATAATCTAACAAATGATAGTATTAGACATTAGTGTGATCATAGTACTAATAATCTCTAATGATTTTTTTATCCTGTAGCCAGTGTAGCATGACTGAATGCATGACGCGTAGGACGTTATCATCTTCTTTTTTGAAGTAACGTCTGTACTATTTCAAGTATAAGATAAGATCTGTGTAATAATTTATATTGTGACTCGTTGTCACTTTTTGTTCGCAAGAAACAACAAGGTTTTTAATTTCTAAAGTTAGATCTAGATAGTAGAACTAAGAATAGAATTTAAATTAAAATGGTTGATACGGACGCCAATCTTCACTCACTCACTCCGTCACCGATCTAGATAATCTAGATCTTATAATTTTAGAAGAAACAACACTTTTTAAGATTATTTATTTTCTATCTATTAGATCTATCTATAACTAGATTTACATGCATAACTAGATTAGATCAACACCTGGTCAAGAATCTCTATCTAATCAAGAATAGGTCACTAGACGGTCCGTGTAGATCTAGAATCTAGATCTAGATCTACTCTGTCAGTCAATCTCAATGTTGTGTTTCAGCATGCATAGAATAACGTATTGTTGAAACAAGCGCCTGATCTACACAAAAACTAACTCATTGATAGAAAAGTATCGCGCATACCGGAAATCACAATCGCCTCGATTTCAGCAGTACTCCTGGCTACCTGTTACCGTGTGTCAACAACAACTCCGGTATCAAGTTTTATTTTTGTAAATATATTCATAAAATATATTGATTTACATAGTCTAGCATTAATATGCTGCTTTTAGTTTTCGATAATTATGTATCAGTTATATTCTGAAAGCTCTAGATCTATATTTTCTCTTAAAGAATTTATTCTAAATGTTAATGTAACTTCTTCATTCAGACGTCCGAAGGCCGGCGAAGGGGAAGTCTTTGATAATTTGATTGATTAACTCATTGTCGGGCATTGACCCATTGTGACAGAGTTGGTTAAGTCACATTGATTCATTGATTCGGAATCAATCAATTCTCTATTATCATTCATAGACTGCATCATCATGTGAGTCTGATCAAATTAAATCAATGATTTATTGATTCAATCAGATTCATCTGATTTTATTCTGATTTAAGTATTTTATCAGACCCAGACTACACTACTACAGAGTCAGAGTGTCATCATTCAATGATTCATTGATCAATTGATTTCATTGATGGTCACGGTGATCTTCAATATGATTATGATCATCTACTGATCTAATTCTTAATCTAATTACTAATTCTAAAATCTAAACTACTAGCTGCAGTCTAGTTAAGATCGAACAACATAGGCCAGGCCTATTATAATTATTAACTATATTGACTATATATATTACATATATTTATCATGCAGTCTTATACTACTTATATAGCTCTTTAGATTTTTCTAGATCTATCTACAGTGTAAAATTCTTAGTCCTGACTACTCATTCATTAACTCATAAGCACTAGATCTAATTCTTTCATAAAATTTGCTGTTAATGATCAAATTAAAAAATTTAACCTATTCTTACTAAACTTAAGCCTGTTACAACTAAGCCATTTTCAAGTTCAAAACTGCAGTGGTTAAATATACACCTAAAATGTTCTTTTGTTAGCAATGTCTACCAACTATGTATTATAATAATATCAAAGAATGTAATTGAAAGTCGACAAATACAAAACATTATTCCTGCTGCTTTAAGCACTTGTTAACATTTTTAAACACTTTTTTGATGCCTAACTTTCTTTCCATTAATTAAACTTATGTATGTTTCTTCACAGATCTATATCTGATAGATAATTGTCAGAGTGATCGGTAGATCATTGTGATTATCAATTTAAAAGTGTTTTTACAACTGTATGAAAGTGGATGTATGTATGGAGAGAATTACTACAATTTGAAATGTAAAGACTGTAGATAATGATAATATGTTGAACAATTTTAAAACTAGATCAAGATCTACTAGTTGGCATATAATCTAATGCAACAATTTAAAGTGTGATTGTGTGTGTATGTGTTTTGCAGGTAGTATAATTATGGTTTGTGAAGAAAGGTTATTCTAAGTAAGGGGCCTATCTAGATCTATGACTGAGAAAATAAAAATAAATTCATTCTATGTAAAGAGTGAACTAAGTTGCAAATAGTGATTTTTCTTCTTTCAAATTGTTCTGCTGAAAGGAGCATTTCATTTGAAAATATTGTGTGGGGGCATTATGGTGCAGGGAGAAGGAAGGCTACTCTTGGGCCCAAGAAGTATTTGTCTAGACTCTATAATACGAGGTTATGGGCCCTTCGTTTATAGGATGGAAGACACAAAAAAAAAAAAGACATAAAATTTGAAGGCTAGAAAGTTGTTTTGGGGTGGATCCACTTTATTGATTAATTTTTACAGTGTTCAGAGGAAAATAATACATCTATAAAAATTATTTCAAATTTAGAATAGCGCAGGTATCAGCTGTTAAGAAGGAAAATCTGTAATTCATTAGATAAGAGCTAAGGTAAATCTAAATGACAAATGACCACTCTTTTTTAAGTTTAGCTTGGCTAACTTCAGTTGACATGTTATAACTGTAACTTATTATATTAGTGTATATATATATATATATATATATTCTAATGTAAGTTTTGGCCCCAGAGCATTCTTTTAACCCAAAAACTTAATGGAAAATTTCTAATATATAGATATAGATGTTTCATTCTGTTACATTAGATCTAGAAATGTACAATTAACTCGGAGGTAATAAATATAAAATCATATTCCTTTGTTTGAATTAGCCAATCTGAATTCCACATTTCTGAGAAGAGCTGTTCTCTGCTCTGGTGGAAGCCATCATTTCAAGTCACTATTCCTCAAGCAAGTTCAGCAGTTGTTGCCCAGGACTTATCTAGACCAGAGTTTGACCATGTCTAGTCAAAAGCTGTTCAATGTTGTCTTCGTATTGGGAGGACCTGGAGCGGGTAAAGGGACACAGTGTGAGAAAATCCAAGAAGTAAGCTTTTTTTTTCTTTTCTCTTTTCTGATTATTTGTTTAAAAGTCAAGTCAAGTTTCCCCATTCTGACCTTTCAATCTATTGGGAAGATAATGTTAAGGTCATCTATTTCTGTGGCCAGGGTTAAAGAGCAGGGTGTCATGTGGCCAGCACAACGACCAACTACCTTTACTTTCCCCAACTAAAGTTGGGGGGTCTCAGGTGTGCCCTAAAAGTCCCAAAATTCAACATCACAGTCTTCACTGGGATGCAAACCCAGGACTCCAGTTTCGGAAGCCAATCGCGTAAATCGCTCAGCCACAGCGACCCGATTATTTGTTTACTTTCAGATAAATCATAAACCCCATACTCATTCTTTTAGAATTAATAAGGCCTTATAAAACCTTGTTTTAGCTAAATTAATAGAGCCCAATCACATTCTTATGAAATTAATGTGATCACAACAAACCCCTTAATACTTATGAACATCTGCAGACTTGCTGCCTCTTACAAATTCCTTAATCCTGAACTTGGTTTTAATCTAAATTTTCTTTGTGTCAGATTAAAAAAAAAACATTTCTCAAAAAAACTTACCTCATTAAAAATTTAAAAAAAAAAAAAAAAGAAGTGGCTGGTTAGTCATATGAAATGTGCTCCCAACTTTTTATTTTTGAAAGACCCTCTGAAATTTGCTAGCCATAGATTTAATCAGATTGGAGTGTATTTTTTAAGTGGCAATTATTTTAAATCTGAAAATCTAAATTTTTAAAGGTAATAATGCTTGTATAATTATACAATTTTGTTTTAATGTTTGTAAAAGTTTTTTTTTAATGTTTCGGATGTTCCTACTGAGTTTAAGATAATTTACTTTCAAGTCCAAGACTCCCGCAGGACAACGGTAGATGGAAGTGGGAAGGGCATGAACCCTGGACCATCAAGACAACCAAATAATAATCTAGCGGGCATATTACAGGACCAGAGATTTTAATCAGTAAATAAAATTTGATGAATGTGTTGAGATTTTCGATATTATATAATACGAATTTTTTCATCATGATTATTTATTATGAACAGACATTTGGATACCAGCATTTGTCAGCTGGAGAACTTCTACGTCAGGAAAGACTAGCTCCAGGATCTCAGTACGGTGAAGAAATAGACAAACATATAAAAGACGGAAGCATAGTCCCTGTTTCAATTACATGCTCTCTTTTGCTGCGGGTACGTTTCAATCAAAATTGTAAAAATCTCTTTTTTTTTTTCTTCTCCAATATAAATACAAAAGAAATGAATACTTTGCTTGTAACTTTTTTCTGGTGAGCCCCCTCAATGGAGCATGGGTCTATCACCAAACCTCTCCACCAAACTCAGTTCTGAGTTTCAGATTTCTTTTTTTTTTTTTTTTCTTTAACTAAAAAACAAAATCTATAGATACTTTCCAGGCAGCACAAGTTACCTCCCCTAGTTTACTAACTCTATTCTGGTGAGCCCCCAGTACCTCCAAACCTCACCCCACCAAACTCAGTTTTGAGTTTCATCTTT
>JADKLZ010000130.1:10812816-10825153 GCA_021533235.1 Biomphalaria straminea
ACACGGCTAAGGAGTAGAGTGATTTAGTTGTTACTTTATGTCCTGACTTTTAATGCTGTGAGTTTGGAACCCAAGACTTTCAACACAATATGTTTTGAAGTTTTTCATGATTTTTGGCATTCCTCCAGATTTGAAGATAATTACATCCTAGCCTGAACAGGAAGATTGGAGATGGTAGCGGGTAGGACCATTGTGACCATCAAGCGACAACCCAGAGGGCATACCACACAACCAGGCAGCCTTAGGGTATGATCATTTAAGTTATTGCATCATTGCTTCCCTACTAAAATATACAGTTTTGCAATTGTGTTTGCATAGTCATAAGAAACACTGGGCTAGTCCTTAATCTTCAGAAACAAAAAACATTTCCATTATTATTATCAATGACATGAACAAGTGTCATGGGAGCTTATGCAGGAAGGGTACAGAAGTTGAAAATAAATATACTATAAATGTGAACTTAAGAAAGGCAATGTCCACATTATAACAAAGAAATATTTTTTCTTAGGTAACTAGGAAGATAATGAGATAAATTAAATGAGTGCTGGTGAGATTTGTATACTCTTCTTCCAAGATCTACAACCATGGGAATAAGGGTTACATCCTTGCTCTGTTTTCAGCAGATAAGAGTTTAACCATTTTAGCTCTTTTAGCTAGTGCACCATACCCCATGTTGAAACAGTTCACACTCCTTCAAAAATGTGTGCACTCAATACAACGTAAAAAAAACCCACTCAAGTAGTGGACACTGTTCAGAAATCTATAGAATGAATGCTGACAATCACCACAAATTTCATCACTCTAGAAAGTCAATTTATCTTCTACGCATAGTAAAATATCACATTGTCTGTGTAAGTAATAATGTTATCACAATAACTTGTGAAATTTAGGCTGTGCTGTACATGTTGTGATGAGGTACAATGTAAACTCACCTTGAACCAAATCACACTAACTGCTGTTGTGGCTGCCATGACTGCTACTTTTGTAATAAGCATTACCAAATGGCAGACGCTGTTCATGGCAGACAGTTTGAATGTGTTACTAACTAAGATGTAGTAACTCTGAGGAAAAAAATGTTCACTTAATAATCCAGAAGTTAGGTACATTGGCTTAAAAAAAAAACTTGCTATGATAACCTTTGAAACAGGATAAAGTTATATTTTTACTATAATTTTATAATTTTACCAATAAAGATGCATTTTAAATAATACTTTTTTTTTAAAGTCTTTCACCCGATAAGTTAATTTCTAATCTTTCAATCCAGGACTGGACACAAAAAAATGAGGCAACATATATTCTGGAAGCTCAAAATTAGAACAAGTGAAATCTGCCCATGTGGAGTGCCACCAAGAATGCTGATCATGCCTTTCAAAACTGCATTCTTTACCAAGAGGCCCATACAAGACACTGGCCCAAAAACACCCCAATAGAAAGAAAACTATATGGAGAGATTTGGAAACCACTGTGCAGCTCATCTCATATATTGGTCTAGTCATCTGAATATTAAAACATAAAATTGAGAATAAGAGAGAAGAAGAAGAAAAAAATCATTTAAAATGTTTTACCTTTTTAGCAGATGTGCAAAAGTTTTTCCCACTGATAGCTAAAGAAAAAAAAAAGTTTTATACGAATTATTTACAGATCTATTACTTACTAATATAATTAAGAGTAAATCTGTGCACATTTAAATCAACACCAGTACTGAACTTACCAACTACACAGTAGGCATAGGTGTTAATGTATCTGAGGCACTTCTCTACACACCAGCAACAGCAGCCCTGGGCACATCCTTGGGCACAACAGTTGTCACAACTTTTTAACCTAGGGATAGACAAGTGGGGAATATTTTAACATGAATTCAAACCATTTTAACCTAGGGCAAGAAAAGTGGGCAATATTAATTAAACTCTTTTTAAGTCTAAGGCAAGACAAATGGGCAACAATTTTAACATAAAATCTTTTCTTCATATCTGGGGCAAGACAAGTTAGTAACACTTTTTGTAAGTTTTAATCTAGAGTAAAACAATGATTTACAATATACAAATTTTACAGTTATAAGGGGATTGGCATTCCTTTTCTTAGTAAAAAAAATCAATTCCCCATAAAATCATAAATCAAACCCTAAGTCTTTCATTGTCTAGATAACCCAAGTGCGGCACAGATTTTAAAAAAGTTCATCAGTTTCTGTGGCCTACATTTAACAAGGGTGTCATGTGGCAAGCACAATGACCAACCTCCTTTACTTTTCTTTACTTTACTTCTTAGAGCTGGGTGGACTCAAGATCCCAAAGATCCCAAAACTAAAAATCCCCTGGTTCAGTAGCCTCCTCTGCACAGACAAAGGTCAATGCTTATCTTCCCCTAATTCAATCATAACTGGTAATGAAGAACTGTACAGACACAAGGTTTTATTAGATCACATAGGCTGAGATTTTGTAGTCCTTAAATATTACATAAAGAAATTTTGATGTTATAAAATTTAAACAAATAAACACATTTTTTGCAGGTGAAACAAATGATATGTGTACTCACTTTTTTGTGATGAATAAAAGCATCATTTTTGGCAGTTTAACCAGAGTGAGTAAAGAACCAAAGGCCACAGAGCCCTGGTGGAACACAATCAATCTGCCAATAGTTCCCAATATGGGAAATCCCAACTGGCTTTTGTCTCTGATAAAAAAAAAGAAAGAGGAAACATTGATTAGTCTAAACATTGAGGGCTGGATATTGATGCAGGGCAAGGCTACAATGAACTGTTCAATACTTGACATGGTTATTTCACTAACTATATCCCTGGCCAATATACAAGTGTATGTATTGTTTCCATGGGTCAAACCTTTTCATTGTGAACTTCAAGTGCTATTTGATAAAGATGTAATTATTAATCCTATGAACCTTGTGACTTTGAAATACTTTTTCTAAATGTAGGTGTTTCACATCTAATAAAAGTCACACAAAAAAAAAAACACTAATGACTATTACTTCGGGCTCAATGGCAAGGGTTTAGAGAAATAATCAACCAAAACAATGATAAGATATAATTGAAAAGAAACAATTCTTTTTCTTCTTGAAACTGTCAGGTAGAGTTGAGCATTTGGCTCTTGGAACTCTAGGCCAGCAAAAGTAAACAAGAGCTCCCTCTCACCGGCCTGTATGAAAACAGTATACACTGTTTTGACTGGCGGGTGGGTCAGACTCATGGCAAGAGGCAGCATACACTAAGACCCCCCGCATTTTCCTTTTCTATACCAGGCTAACCATGAGGGACATGCCAATAATGTAACGGCCTTTGAGGAACAGCGCCTGTATTGTGACAAGGTTTTGGGAGCTTTTTTACAACTTCACGCAGTGAAATTATAAAAATAATATTAAAATTTTA
The DNA here is from genome assembly GCA_021533235.1 of Biomphalaria straminea. Classification (NCBI taxonomy): domain Eukaryota; kingdom Metazoa; phylum Mollusca; class Gastropoda; family Planorbidae; genus Biomphalaria; species Biomphalaria straminea. The sequence goes on from JADKLZ010000130.1 coordinate 10,816,196, forward strand.
ATTGACTACCATATTTTAGACTTTTGAAACCTTCCAGCATTTAGAAAAAAGAAACACCAGGTGCATTTGAAATCAAAGTGGAAATAAATTACATTGGAAACTGTTGCTTAGCAAGGTAGAAACTAAGAAAGAATTTAATAGCAGGACACAATGTACAGGTAATTTCTCTACTGGAAAGTGAAGGGAAGAAATTATAACAAAAAGTTAATGATACTGTAAAAATTGAATGCTGACATGATTTAAGTTGAAATTCTACTGTAAATACATTACTAATTAATTCAAACCCAAGAAAAACACTTAACCATAATTTACAAATAAAAAAAATATATAATATAAGATAAGAACAAAATCTAATAAAATACTCAGAAAGAAACAAAGAAAGAGGCCCATTTCTTATTCCATACACTACAGCAAATGCTTAAAGTGTTCCTTTTTCCCTAGTGCCATTAGAGAATGGAATGGGTTGCCTTAATTAGCCAGGAAAAAACAATGACTTAGGAGAGTTTAAGTCATTGATTAACATGCATGACTAGATCGACACATGAAATTCATAGGACATCATTATCTTCTTTTTTTGAAGTAATGACTGTAACATATAAGATAAAAAGAAGATAAGAGAAAGCTTTCCAAACAAAATATATAACCTAGCTAATCTCTTATTTCAGAATGTTACATTTTAAAACACAAAATATACTCACCTTGTGAAATACCATCTAGCCACTGCACCAGAGATGACGAATGACTGGCAATTAATAATGTACTCGCTGACCCAGATCAGACCAACCAGATGGTACCACCAGAAGTAAGTGATGGTCTCGTGTTTTGTGAACATTACATAGCTGTGTTCATTCACTGTTGGTGTTTCTGAACAAAATCAAACACAAACATTAACAGGACACATTTTTAAAAGTATGATAATGAAATCTAAAATGTTTAAGAACAAAATGTTCTTTTAATAAAAATATTTCTGTATGGCTTCAGAAAAACACAAAAATATGTTGATATATACACATGCCTGATGTGGATAGGTAAGCCAGGACTGTGACCCAGTACACAAAAAACATAATCAGCAACAACAGAGTCCACAGAGGCTGAAGCAGCAGTAGTGGCAGTTCAGAGACACAAGAGCCAGCCTCTTTGAGCAGGAGCACCACGTGGGAGATCCTCTTTCTCATAGCAACCAAAATCAACAGCAGGATGATCTGATGACATTAGGAAAAGTAAACAATAATTCCAACAATACTTGCTAGATGATACCAACACCCAGGGTCGGATTTAGGTTTGTTGAGGCTCCCAGGCAGATTTTTTGTGGGGCCCCTTCACTTTTTGTTAACTTTAATAAGAATCCACTTGCTAATTTTTTAAAATACTAATATAAAAAAGCATGCCATATTATTAAAAAGAGTACTTCTAGCTTTCATTTATTCTTTCTTTATGGAAATATAATAATTAATATTCATATTTTAGTAAGTTTTTAAGGTTTAAGTAATATTTTTGGTTTATTCAAGGTAATTAATGAGAATATGAGCACCCCATAAGAAGAAACTTTAAAAACAATATACTGTTACCAACCCTATGATTAAAATTTTTGTTTTGTTGGTAAAAATGTGAAAAAAAAAATGTTTTTTCTGTCTGACCCATTGAAATATAGATTTTTTCTCCTTTGTAGAAGCCCCTTACTTGCTTGTCCTCCTTTAAATCCGGCCCTGTTTACAGTAAGTTAACACACTCCCTTTTAAGACTTATGATTTTACAAATCATCCATTAAACCATATTTTAGTATATATAACATATTCCTGTACATATATTATCTCTTTTAAATCAAACAGGATAAACATAAATATATTTTATGAGAAGAAAAATAAAAGATTTATTCCAGATGCTCCGTCAGTAAAAGATAATCATTATGATTATTACATAAGAGAGAGATTGAATTAAATTTCTGAAGCGCTGCTTCATTCACCCTTCCATTAGACCCCTTTTGTTTACTCTGTACTATTATCATTCAACATGTATACTAATGAATAAATAATGATTTTAATTAGATTTACCGTTAGAGCTGTGGACACTACAGAGAAGAGGAGAAAGGAATTTTCGCTGTTGATGTCCACTTCCAGTAGCGGAACTCTGAGAGTCTCCTCCATGTCTAGTTTGTTTTTATTGCTAATGAATGTCCACCAAATGAAAGCAGAGGCAGCTGAAACAGAAAGTCAGTTTCCATCATTCAAAAATCTCATTATTTCAATTCACATTCTGTGTAATGAAATAAAATTTAATAATAAATGATTTAATAGCATGTTTTTTTTTTCCATCAGCTATTTTGAATTAAGTTAATTGATTTAATAACATGCACTGAAAATATCATTATGTATTGCATTTCTCTTGATTAATTGCATTGCTGATAGTGTCAATTGAAATAATTTCTTCTATTTTTTTTTAAACCAAGAAGAGTTATTAAGGGGAGAAAATCAATAAAAAGCACAACACAGTAAACACTTTAGTCAAGGACCATTAACATGTATGGTTCTATGGCTAATGCAGGAGATTTGATAGATAGCTTACCCATGCTGGCCAGAACTGCAAGAGTCAAAATAAGCCAAATGATAACTGAAGCCAAAAATCGTATCAGAAGAACCATCAGAACGGAGAATGCTGAATAAAAAATTATGGAGAAAAAAAACAACCTTTAATTAAAAATGATTAAATTAATGAGAGTTATCATAATATAATGAAATAATGAACTCGAAGATGTGACCTAGATAATGTTTATTTCCGGACTCACCGACTGCCAGAAAGCAGAGAGCTGTTAGCACAGTCCAGCTGGCGTACAGGTCCCGAAGAACTTTCTGAAATACGTTGCTCTTGTTGATGTAAGCTATCACGTTGTTGGCGATGTTGTTTTCCTGCCAGCCATCAATTTCAACCATGTCTCGCGGGATGCACCAGTTTAACAGGGACTCACTGTAAGATAGTTATTATCTAACATGTAGAAGCAAAAATGGAGAAATGTGCATATATAATGTTCATGTGGTTAATAAAAAAAGTTCAGCTGCTATGATTTTAAATAATGTCTTCCTTTAGTCATGCAGGTCATTTCTGAACACAAAATTATTATTCTTTATAATAAAATATAATCCCATATAGGCCTACATATGAATGCAAAAAAATTAAATGCAATATTTTTATACTGGCAATAATTAAAAATTTTTTTAGATACGATAAAATGGAAACCCCAGGGAGGGTGAATTATGTAATTTGGTTTATATGGCAGTTTTGAAACAATTATGCTGTATGTTATTGCACAGATAACACCCATGTATAGCAATTAAAAGTAGGGCAATGACTTTCCATTCTTTTCCATCCATTTCTAGGTTTTAAAAGATAATATTTTCTAAGTCAAAAAGTGTATGTTTATCTAGTTGATGATCTTTTGTTTTAATATTTGCCAGGTAGTTATTTGAACCCCCTCAAGACAAAAAAACATTTCAATGGACCTCACTGAAGGCTCATTCACCATTGTAAATAAACACATTTAGCCACATTATAATATTGATAAAACAATGAAAAATATGTATCATGTGACAGCCTTACGTATTGCGTAATTTGTATAGAAGATCTAAAGAAAATGTTGTTTGTTTACAATTGGTGAATGAGTTCAATTAACTTGATCTAGGTCTATTTCTTGTAGTACCTTTTGTGAATAGGTAGAACTGGACAGGGACCCTGTAGACTTCCATTAGCAGTGACGTAGACACTTAGGTCAAGGTCATATCTACACAGGAGAGAACCAGTTTGCTGGGAGAAGTCGTAGAGCTCTCTTGGAGTCAGGATATCATTCTCAGGACATTTGTTCACGCAGATTCTCATGGAGGAGTCAGGTTCTTTAATGTTCATGAAGAATAAGTATCTGAAAAGTGAAAAGTAAACTGATGCAGCTGAAAACATTTAAAAGCACTACAATACACACCTTTTTAAAATTTCATATACGAAAACATTGACTAGCCTTAGCAAAGTATCAAAGAGCATGATGGCATTCCTGTGGTTGCTAACCCATTTATAAATACTAGTTTCAATAGTCTTACAACACAATAATCTGGAAATACTTTTAATATTATGACAAATTGAGAAGAAGATAATTATATACACCACTTTCATTCACAAAATAGTGCGGATTGGGATACACCATTTTCATTCACACCATGCTGCGCCATGGGATCTTTCATTTACTTGTTGCTTGTTTGAACTTGTACTTTGAGAATTATATATATAGATAGTAAAAAAAAACTGTTACAAAAGACGCCTACATTAATCTAAGCCTAAGCTGACTTCTAATGCTAGCCTTATAATGTCTTATAAGGAGAACCAAGAAGCAATTTTTTTTTTACTGAAGAGCGTTACTGATGAAATGTGAACTAACATCCTAAACTATAAAATATGGACACAATTCACATTGACCCACGATAGGTGTGAACTATTGTATAAAAAAAGTGTAAACTAAAACTCTATGGTCTTTGGGGGCTTGCAAAAAACTTCCTTCTGGGAATGGTACCAAAAAAAAAAGAGACCGGCAGAAAAAGCGATGGGAAGATAAAAGGAATGGAGTGACCTGCCCTTGAAAGAGAGAGAGGAATGGAGACAGACCAGGGGCGGACTGGCTATATGGGCAAACGGGCAAATGCCCGGTGGGCCGGTACCAAATGGGCCGGTCTGGTCGCGACCAAAGAAAAAAAAATTTCAATGCAGACAACTTAAAAAAAAGTGACAGCAGCAAGACACAACGAAGTTTTATTTTATTTTTTTTTTTTTTTTCAATTATTTTTCTTTTGAAATTCAACAAAAATATAAAAGGACCTCACAGCGCTCCCCGAGACTCTCTGTCCTTGGTGGTGTGTACTGTCTTTCCACTAATTAAAATAATAACCTATTCTAGGCTAAAAAAAACGTCCGAATGAAAGGTCAGAATTTATTGAAGATTAATTACATACATATACATTGCAGAGGGGGGACCGAAAAAATCCTGGCTACGCCCATGATAAATCATGCAATTCGTTTGTGGGCCGGTTTATATGGTAATGCCCGGGCCGATTTTGATACCCAGCCCGCCCCTGAGACAGACGGTCAACAAATCTTGTGTTGTGTCCCAACGGTCCAACAGACTAAGGCAGGGGTGAAGGTGGTTTCACAAAATACACTACCTCCGTAAATTTAACTCTTTCTCTCCGTAATTATTTATCCGCGTTTTGAAGGAATTCTTTATTTTGCTCATTACTATTTCACTAACCCTGTTATGATTGGGCTTCAATAGCTTTGTTGTTTGTTATCAGAAAATTTTTATTTAGTATAGTATTAAAGGGAAATGCATGCTCTGTTTATATAAAACAAAGTCAAGTTTAAAAAATTAAGCATAATTATTTAATCTAGTAGGGTCTAAGCAACGATGGTATCATCGTCTTTTAGGAGAGAAAGAGTTAATGATACCTAATTATAGAGAGTGTTTAAGATTTAGACCAAGATATTCTAATATCTACATTTTTGTCTCTTTGAGTCCTAGAATAATTTGAACATGATTATACTTACGGTCTTCCTTTGAGATTTCTCCCAGAATAACTGACTCCAGTGATAGCCCTCTTTGAGTTATCTTCATCACAGGTATTCCCAAAGCTGTCTGTGCCGTACACTAGTCTAAATGGATCACCTTTGCTGATTGAAAAAGCTCCCAAGAAAATCTGAATAGGAATTGAAGATACACATTTCGTTTTTAAAATGTCAAGCTGTTTTGGCGTTGATCTAATGATTACTATTTAGATCTAGGGTTATTAGAGCTACTATAAGACTTAAGAGTAAAGGTTTAGAAGCCAGAAAAAAAAAATGATTATGATCATCAGGTATGCAATGAAACAAAAACAAAAAAAAAAACTTTTCCTAATAAAAACGTCAGAGAAAAAAAAAACAATATTTTCACACTGTGTTTTAAGATAAGATAATTTTATTGGGTCCAAATTAGCCTTCTATGTACTTCTCAGTGAAGACAAGTGACCTTGAAACACAATGAATGAAAGTTTGAGACAATGGACAGGAGCCGACCACTCCGTCCAGATTTAATGTAACTGTGGTTTAATGGGTGCCTATTGTATTTAAGAATTGTGTGAGTATAGCCTACATATTGAAAGACAGTAATTAGCGGTCAATTACTGACAGCAACTATTATTCTCTTTTTTTAAATTAAGAAAAATAAAAAAGCCTAGGTGATTTTTTTAAAAAATTTAATGTATCTCACAGTGGCGTAGCTAGAGTGGGGTGGAGGAGGGGTCCAAATTAGAAAATCTGGGACCCCCAAATGAGTGTCCGAATTTTTATTTTTACATTAAGTAGGTCTATTACGTCATTATGTCACGTCAAAAGTCGAATGTCAAATGCAGGGGCCCCTAAAGAGATCAAGCCCCGCCCCCGGGCCCCTAAAGAGATCAAGCCCCGCCCGGCCCCCAAATCCGTATCTACGACACTGCATATATTTTTATAAATCAACATTAACTAATTAGACAAGGAAATAAATCGAAAATTTGTTATTAGTTTGTTTTTGTTTTGTTTCGTAAGTTTTGTTTTGTTTCGTTAGTTTCAGACGTTGCTTCAGCAATAAAGATTACTGATAATCTAAACGTCCGACAGAAAGACGGCAGTGGAGGGAAGCAGAGAAGTTTGAACTTTAAACCATCGACACGACAGCCCCAAGCGCTAACCACACGACCAGGTATAGAAGTAAAGTACAAACAAAATGTTTGTAATTGCTTGGGAAAAGGAACAGGGCCTTTTTTTGAAGTCACTTTGTCTGTCTGGTACACATTTTGTAGGCCTATGTGTAATTTCTACCACTTGGATCAAGGCGAAACTTTATAAGAACATTTACTGTCGATGATTATTAGCCTATAGAAAATGGAGATAAATTTGCAGTATTGAGAAATGTGGCAGTAATTGTGCAGTTCTGTCTGTAATTTTTTTCTTCTATTTAGGCTACTTGTTTAAAATTTATAATAATAGACTTTTGACATATAAATCTTTGATGTTTACCTTTCAAAGAAATGTTTTACTAATATGCTGGGTAGGCAACAGTCATTTAAAAAAAAAACGTAAGACAACTTTCCTAGTGTGGGAATAGGCCAAACTATGCCCGAGATAACTAACAATAAAGTAGAGTTATCAATGAAGTGGTAGGATTTAGATAAGAGGTGTAATTAATTCCCAAACAACAGACGTCAAATCACAATCAAGTATTGTTTTTATATAGTCTGGGCGCAGTACAGAAACATGTGAGGCTTTTATTAACTCTTTACTGTGTTAGTATGTCAAGCTCTTATGCCCACTGCCAAAGTATTTCGATTCTCTCTCCCCCCCCCCCCTTATCATGTTTTGGTTCGCCTAATATCTTATTATTACAAGGTTTCTCAATCTAAGGAAGTGAGAAAGGGTTGGGTGTATTTTTTTAAAGTGGTAGGCCTACTTATTCTGTTGTCGTTGCACTGTCATATTTAAATATAGATGAAGAAACTCGATCTTTATCGATATACCAATGTTTTAAATATAACATTATTACAGGAGATGTAATAGTTCTTAAAGGAGATGTCATATTTCATATAAGAAATATCATACATTATAAAGGAGATATGTTTTTAAAGGAGATGTCAAATCTCTTAAAGGAGATGTCATATTTCTCTTTTCCTTCTCAATGTGTTACTGTAGAGGATTGGAACTTACTAACGCTATTTAAATTGTGTGATATGAAATTTTAGTATTGAGCATTGTGCGATGTATTTGATATTGTATACCCAGTAAATAACAAAGACAGTGAAAGGCAGCAGACAAGCATCATGAATAAAGTCTTCCATTATTGATCAATTATTTATATACACTTTACACTGTACTTTATAAAATGCTCACATTTCTTTAATGGCTATTTTAACTATGGATATATGAGGTTCTTTATTACTCTCGCAGGTTCACTAAAAACACTATTTACATTAACAATTTAGATTTATCTTTTGACTTAGCTAAAAATGAATGTCGTATGTGATTAAAATCCTTGACCATGATGATGAGCTCCCCTTTTTTCCACTGATGACAACAAAACGATATGCTGATCAAGATAATAATGAAAGAACAAGCAGGTATGCATCTCATTTAAAATGCAGCATGAATTAATGATGTCACCAAGCCCGGGCATTGGGCTATTGTCATGGTTACAAAGTAAGGTTATGACAATATCCACTTTCAATGGCATTTCAAAACAAAGAAAACTCTCTCCACGTACTCTATGAGGAAATATTGCAGGAAACTCTCGCAATAATTATTACGAAGCACAGAGGCGTAGATTGTACTGTAATATGCACTTTGTGTTGAGAGTATTTCTTTGGTTCCCATGGCCACAAAGAGAATGTCTAGCTAACACAGTAAGCATGCAACCTGTCTTGGGGTAGGGGGAAAGGTGGAGTTTGTGTCAGATTTCATTAAGTCCTATTTTACTTGGAGCTAAATCAAAATACCAAAGCGCCATCTAGTGTTCTCTGCTATAATGATGTTTACCTTCTTTTATTTGTAAAGAGTTTGCATCTTACACAAGTCAGTCAAAGACGAACAAACATATAGGCCTACATTACACCGTGCGATCTAAAAATATTCATTAGTAAATGTTAGATCTAAATTTGATGAGCCAACATTTGGTTAAGGTTGTGGTTCCACGGAAACAAAGGCACATTCCTCGACCCATATGGTAGAACCAATGTCTACAAAAGCTCCTTCTTCCCTAGCGCTATTAGAGCATGGAATGGGCTGCCTGAGCCAGCCAGAAAAAAAACATAGACTTGGCAGAAATTAAGTCATTAGGATGTAATCTTCTTTTTGAAGTAACGTTTATTTTATCCTATACTCTTAAGCGAGCAATTCTTGTATATATATATATTTATTTAT
>JADKLZ010000130.1:10837998-10857074 GCA_021533235.1 Biomphalaria straminea
TCTGGGTATTTCTGGTTCTGTCTGGGTCTATTTGGATATATCCTAGAAATAAACAAAGAGCAGACGTATTGATCTATTCTGTATAAACTTAAGTCTATGTTTAAACCTAAGTCTATGTTGATAGTATCAAGAAAAGAGTGAACATCAGAAGTCTTGAAAAAAAAAGATATTGATAGAATGCTCATGTCCGGTGGCCTAAATTAAGATCACGTATGCTTGGCCATGGCCAAGTCTCCCTGCTAGCCCGTGTCCATTACTTGAGCCAGAATCAACACACAGATTGATCCAAGTGTCCAGTCACCCCCTCCAGACCAATATTTCTACTTATGTCGACCACCAAGAGTCTTTCCGTAGTGACCACAACGTGCTCTGGTCGCTTTTCTGACCAGGCCTTTGTTGGTCAGCGTCCAGTAGGTTTTTGTTTAGTGTTTTGTTGTAGCCATCTAATACATAACCTAGATCTAGACTAGAGGTTTATATATCTGATTCATAGCATGTTGCAATAGTTAGTGAGAGAAAAAGAGAGAGAGAGGGGGGGAAGAGAGAGAGAGAAAGAGAGAGAGAAAGAGAGAGAAAGAGGGAGAGATAAAGAAAGAGAGAGAGAGAAAGAAAGGAAGAAAGAGAAAGAGTATGAGAGAGACAGACAGACAGAGAGAGATAAAGAGAGCAAGAGAGAGAGAAAGAGAGACAGACAAACAGACAGAGAAGTTTATTCGGCCTTCCTTTGATTGAACAGCCGCTACATTACGCATTGAAAATATGATGGTACATGTGTCTTCTTTTATTAATCTGGTGAACAGAGGTGTAGCTATAGTGGGGGAGGGAGGGGGAGAATTGGAAAATTGGAATTGGAAAATCTCACCCGAGATCCCAATTGAAGGTAGCCCAAATGAGTGTTTTACACTAAATATTAAATATTACGCAAAATGCAGAGGCTCCCAAAGAGGTCAAGCCTCCCTCCGGCCCCCAAATTCCTAGCCACGCCACTGCTGGTGAAACAGTATGTACCCACAATATCAACAGTTAGTTTCTACACTTAATCAACCATATCAACAGTAATGTTCTACATTATATGTTAATCAGATCCTGGCGCTGCCCTACAACAATATATCAATCTCACAACAGTGTTGGCCCCTAAAGGTCGGACTCAATAGCCTTTCAAAAGACAACAACAGAGATGCACAGAAAACAAAAGGGCAATAACTTGGATCTAAGAGCAAGAATTTCGAGAACCTTTGACCTCAGACGCTACCAGAGTTCTTAGTAAAGCCGCTTACCTCATGAGCTTGTCATCAAATTGTTAGAAACATCTGACTGATGAGCGGCCAGATGTGATGTATAGCTTTTTAAGTAGCAGACGGTCAGCAGACCCAATCTGTACTACAGTGGCCGTAAATAAAATCTATGCGTTTGGTTTTTGGTGGTGTTCTTCTATTGGTTACGGTAGCTGGCTGCTATTTTCAACAGCTATTCAATACTAAATAGGTAGTGTCCGATGTGCTGTTGAAGCCAGTTGGAGGTGTTGGTAGAGTATAGATCTAGCTGAGTAATATGTTTTCTTGAGATGTTATTAATTACAGTATTTTAACTTTGCTTCTCCCTTAGTCTGTTGGGGCACCTGTTATTGGTTATAATTCGCACAAGTATTAGATATTCATTTTTATGAAATGAAAGCTGACAAAAGACGTGCTTTTTTTATCGCTCGCGAGACTGTCATTTCCCACATTAAATGACACCCCAAAATGAGGATTTTTGTCTATTTATCGTGAGAAATGTATGAGTTTCCAACAGATTTTAATAATTTCAGGAAATTTCCAGGAACTCGTGGGAAATACTAATTTATTTCTGTATTTTTTAGTTAGGATTAAATATATTTTAAAGTAGGTTTATGATTAAATTTTATTAAGCTGTAGCCTATTCCCATGTTAAGTAAAAAAAAAAGTAAAAAAAAAGTCAGTTATTACTCTGTACATAATTTAACATGGCGTAGTCTAAATGAATGAATTCCTGAACTATACAGCGTTTGATCAATACATATGTCAGTGCTACTCACGTGCGGTGTGTGTGGGTGGGAGAGGGGACGTGTGTGGGTTGGGGGGAAGTGGGCGTGGTTTGGCCTCGGGGACAAGACGCTCCTGATGACGGTGGCGGAAGTCATGGGCGGAAAACTCGGCTCAGACCTACAGAGCCACACATTTTCGGAGGAACGATTGGTAAATTAGATTTGTTCGGGGGCGCCACCGCCATCGGAGGGTGGCCCCTTTAATGACTCTTTAATTATCCTCGTGTTGTGTCCGGAGCTATCTTGTGACCCTCCCCGGGGGGAGACGGACTGATGGTAATGTATATGTTCGGTTGTAGATCTCCGGGGGGGGGGGGAAGGGAGGGGTGTTCAGCCAATGTACGTGCGTGATAGTGTCACGTGATAGATTGAGATTAGCTTCTTCCACTAGTGACCTGCCCCGGAAGCATTAACAAATATTTGATTATAGGAGCTGAGAGGTTTTAACCTTTGATCTAGTGCAAGGCTTCTAGAACCATCTATTATTTGTTTTCGAAATATACCCTTTGGAGTAGAATTTGTGCAAAATATCTAATTAACATAAGTGACGCCACTACCGCTAATTAGGTGTGGAGAGATCAGTTTTTATTTCGTTTATTTGTTGTATTTGTGTGTGTGTGTGTGTGTGTGTGTGTGTATAAGTTTAGGGTGTTCCTTCAGAATTTGAACTTGTATAAAATACAGCCTAGTTTAAACATCCCTCAGGACGACGTAAATGGCAGCGGGAAGGATTTGAATCCGGGACCATCGAAACGACCAAAGGACAGTCCAGCGCTCATATCGCACGACCAAAAGAACCGTATATAATTTATAAACTAAGAATTTTACATATACCTTAATATTTTATATATATATATATTTTATAAGCGCAGTCGTCATTACTATTTTGTTTACAGTATCTACATCTGCAATGTCGTACCAATTATTGAGTCTATGTATCTATGTATCTATCTATGTATCTATCTATCTAATTATCTATCTATCTATCTATCTATCTATCTATCTATATATATATATATATCTATCTATCTAATTATCTATCTAATTATCTATCTAATTATCTATCTAATTATCTATCTAATTATCTATCTATTAATCTATCTATCTTTTTATCTATGTATCTATCTATCTATCTACCTATTCTTTTCTGCCCTAACCTAATATATTCTTTTAATATTATTATTAAGCTCATTTTAACACTCTGTAAGGACCTGGACACAAATCTTGCTCAAGGCCTCAACGTGGCTAAAGCCGGCCCTGGTCATGTTTAAGTATAAAGACCACGTAATCATGTACTGGACTAGCGCTATGTCAGTGTACAGCTAATTTGTTTTATTAAAACAGCAAAGAGAAAAAATCTATTCCACATGTTTTACACCCAGGTGTATAACATCAAGTTGTATTATATCCAGGGGTAATAACATCCAAATGTAATATCTCTAGCACAATAACCGGATCCGCAGAAGGGGTTCTCAGTATCTGGCTAGTGTTGCTATTAACGCAGTGCTCATAAAATGAACAACAATAAGAGTGAAAGGAAGCTTCAATGACTCAATGTCATATAAAAACAAAATAATTTACACTATGACATTGGTTTACATTCTCTAAGAGCTCATTCTCAATCTAATCAAGTATAAACATAAAGTCACGTGATATTTGCGTCAAGAGAAGTGTAAACAGGACGCTTATTTAAACTTTGGCTTCACGAAGATTTAAGATTCTGTACAGAGCAGTACAACATATTGAGGAATTGATTAGAAATGAAATGATTTTATATAATTTCAGCCTATGAGTAGTTTCGGAGAAGTTAGACTTCTTTCAGGGTCCAAAAAAATCCGTATGTTCAGTCAATAAGTTTTAAGATTCGTGTTAAGTCTACTATTGTGAATGGATTACAATCTAATCTATATATATAATTCTTAAAGTCGACAAGTTCAAAAGTTTGTTAGGTAGTGTAGTTTAGTATTGCGCACACTTTTTAGATAGTTAGTTTAGTCTTTTAGAATTGCGCACTTTTTGGTACCGACATTGAACGCACATCTTGTAAATAAATGTTATGATTTAAAGTTAATGCGAAGTCAACTTAGTTATTCAAGTATTTGTTCTTGTTCTTGTGATTGTTCACTGTGAACTCGCACATAATAATTTCATCGATACAACTATACCCAAGCATCTAGTATCCAGAAGAAATTTAGAAATACTTCAATACAGTAATCTACAAACAGCAAGAAGAATACATTAACAGTGATATAATTACAGTTCAAACACACAAGCAACAAGTAAAGGGGAAGATCCAATGGCGCAGCATGGTGTGAATGGAAAATGGTGTATCCAAATCCGCACTATTTTCATTCACAAAATAGAATAATTCTCTTCCGGGTTTTTTTTTTTGCTTTACTTTTACTTTACAAAAGATTTTAATAATTTCCGGTGATTTCCAGGACTTTTTCGTAGGCCTATATTTAATAACATTTCAGGAGATTTCAGGCTCCTGGTAAATCAATAGACCGCGGGAAATCTGTTATATGTTATAAAATGGTTTAATTTAATAATTTTTAATAATTTATACACCTAAAAATTAGCATGGGTCCAAAGAAAGTGCGGGACCACTGCGGTCGCATATGTTCAGTGCCTAAGGCCTGCCCTGCAAAATAGCGGCGTATGCTATGCCGCCGGTCGACTAGTGTGCATTATTGCTTGATATATATGTGTATGTTTAATCTTTTCGTGACTAAAATTGTAATGAGGATTATATATATATATATATATATATATATATAAAGAAGTATCTCAGGCTATCTTTTTTTTTTTTAAAGTAAAGGTGTCAGTGGCTAGCACAACGACCAACCAACTTTTCTTCTCCCTTATAATCCCGAAATACGAAAATCCCAGTCTTCACCAGGATTCGAACCTGGAACTCTCGGTTCGGAAGCCAATCGTTTTACCACTCAGCCACCGCGCCTCCACAGACACATTGGGGCATCAGATTTAACTTTTAAAATTACAATGACGTATTTACCAATTAAGTAGGGTGTAACACTTATCAACAACACAACGTATTCAAATGAATAGTTGTGGATTTAAAAAGGGTGGGCTCCATGTTGTCTGTTGACCAACAGAATGAGAGATAGAGTCAGACACTGACTTGTTAGCAAAGTTGTGAGTGGACCAGACGGTAATGACGTGTTGACACACCACAAAAACTGTTTTGTGTGGAGTTCAAAGTAAATAGCCAGACCTGGTTCAGACCTGGTTCTGTGGGGGGAACACAAAAAAATAGCAGAAGTCAGAGTTTGCGGATGTCCTACAAAGTCACCATTTATTTGATCGAGATTCGCTAATTGCTTTTAATGGCGGTTACTGTTTGATGTCATAGTGGCTGCCTCGTCCCATTTTCATTCTCTGGCTCTGTATTTCTCTTGTATCTCTCTCTCTCTCTCTCTGTATCTCTCTCTGTCACTGTGTGTTTCTCTCTCTCTGTCTTTTTCTCTCTCCCCCACCTCTCTCTATTTCTCTCTCTCTCTCTGTCTCTCTCTTTGTTTCTCTCTCTATGTCTCTCTCACCCTCTCTCTCTCTCTCTGTCTCTATGTCTCTCTCACTCTCTCTCTATTATGTCTCTCTCACTGTCTCTCTCTCTCTCTTTCACTGTCTCTCTCTCTCTCTCTGTCTCTCTCTCTCTCTGTATGTCTCTGTGTGTTTGTGTGTGTATGTGTGTGTGTGTCTATCTCTCTCTCTCTCTCTCTCTCTCAGCTTCTATCTTCACGCCTTTCTCTCCTCAATATAGAACTCCTGAATACTGACCTGCAACGTCATAACCTGTGGTCAGTTTAGACCAGTTGACACGTCGTTCAGACCTGTGACGTAGCAACGAGCTACTGGTCTCTACTCTACTTAGGGATGCTTAGGGCTTCGTATATTTTTGCGAGGTCCAATGTCACTGTCTCTACGGCTCGATGTAATAGCAGGGTATATTGTTATTTAAGATAACTCCCATAGCCTCTAAGCTTAGGTTTTCATATTTGTTTTTCTATAAAGAATAAAACTCGGCGATTAAAATCCACGCGTTGTCAGTTAACTCCTTCTCTCCCAACTGACGATACCAACGTTGATTCCACCAGAATGTGGTAAATAATTAGGGAGAGAAAGAGTTAAAATATTATCATTATGTGAACAACTAACGAGTGTTCCTTCTTTGGCACCGCCAGAGTCGAGCTTATTTAGAGAGAAACATTTATTGTACTCCCTTTATTAGTTTCCACTGAGGAATTTTCTGTTGATGTCAGAATATGAGGCAACATCCCCATGATTAGCATTGCCCTCGTCCACTTGTAGCCGATGGCGACGATTCACTACTGGACTTCATTTAAGGTGATATTTGCAGCAGTACCGCCCTCTGACAGGTAACAAAAATCTTCTTAGGAATGTTATGGGCCCTAAAAGAATTATTGTTATTTTATTATTATTATGATAAAAGAACGAGTATTCTTTCTCTGGCGCAGCCAGGGTCGAGTTTCGTTAAAGGGAAACAAAATTCATTGTAGTCCCTTTATCAGTTTCCACTGAGGAATTTTCTGGTGATGTGGCAGGTCTGCAGCAGTACCGCCCTCTGGCAGGCAACGAGAATGTTCCTAGGAATGCCAAGGGCCTTGAAGGTATCTGTGAGGTCAGTTGTTATTATCCCCTCGGTTGATATGACAATGGGGTATATTGTTGTTTTAGAAAGCTTCCATAGACGCTTAATCTCCAAGCCTAGGTTCCCATATTATTATTATTATTATTAATATTATTATTTGTTTCATAAAATTAGGTAAAGCATAAAGTTTTTAGTTATATCGAAAAAACAAAAAGAAACCTTTCAATTTTGGACCTTGACCTTTAATTTTCGCTACTTTAAACTACTAAACAGGTCAGTGCAAACACGTAAGATAAATTATCTTGTACTGGCTAAATAAACGAAAAAAAAAAATCGCAAGAGACGATTCCCGGAAGTGCTTCAGGAACCTGATTGGTCGCCATCTTACGTCTGCCGGCATGAAAAGATTTCTTTGCGGTCAATCTGTTCTCTCTGTCTCTCTCTGTCTCTCTCTCTCTCTCTGTCTGTCTCTCTCACGCTCTTCTTAACGTGTTTAAAGTCATTTATCTTACTCTCCAGACGTTAGGACGAAGCCCTTATACGCCGTGTCACTGCTAACTGCTTTAATTGACAGCTTCAGATGGCACAGAGAAGAGAGCGGACATGTCAATGACAGCTTCAGATGTCGCACACATACAAAGAAAAAAAAAATGAAATGTCACAATAACAATGACGTTTAATTAAATGACACACATGACAAGTCTGAATGGCGTTGTGACATAGACATTTCGACAGTCCAAAAGCGCAATAAAATAGAGAGAGAGAGAGAGAGAGTGTGTGTGTGTGTGTTTGTGAGAGAGAGAAAGAGAGAGGTTAGCTCCTTTTGCTTCTTTAATTTCTTTAATTTTCCACCTCCTCTTAGTAAAATTTAAACCCTTTTCGGAAAAGAAAAACGATGACGTAATTGTCTAAAACAGCGGTTTGCTGTGTCATACATCTTTATAATTTTTATCTTCGCCTTGTCCTTAAACTTAAGTCTGATAATTGTTTATGTTTAGAAGTAGATGTTTTTCTGAGATATTAGTGGGGGTGGTTTGGGTTTCAGCTCAGGGGCGTAGCTAGTGTGTAGGGAGAGGGGTGCTCCAAATTTGAAAATCCCCCCTAGCCCCCCTTCAAGTGGGTGTCCGAATTTATTTATTTTGACATTAAATATTACGCCATTATCTCACGTCATGATGTCATGTTTTAAAATGCAGGGGGCCCTAAAAATCTAAGCCCCCCACGGGCCCCTCAATTGAATAGCTACGCCACTGGTCATATTCGTTTTTTTTTAAAATTATATTTTAAGGTTAGAATAGACATAAGAAGCAAAGATGGCAGGATGGACATGCCCCCAGCTGAGGAGAGTTGCAAAAGAAAAAAGTCTGATGTCAGAGTACAGTTGCAGCCCTAAGCTCCACTGGGAGTAAAAAAGACAAAGAAACTAGCGTTATGATTAGAATGTGTATAGGCAAAGAGAGATTATGTAAGAATTGTGACATTTTTAAAATAAAAGTATTTGATGGACCGAGACCATTCGTTATAGAAGGCCTCAACACTGACGTCGCAACCAGTGGGCAGTTTAGACCAATAGTTTATTGCCACGTCACACGCGGTGACGTCAGACCTATGACGTGGCAACGAGCTATTGGTCTAAACTGCTCACACGTTGCATCCAGCGTACAGGCCTTCTGTAACGATTGGTCTCGGATGGGTTGCGTCAGCATATTGTTGATAGGCGGATTGCGTGGTGCTGTTGTTTGTTTTTTTCTTTCTAGATTTTCTGTGTTTTTTTTTTCCAGATTTTCTGTGTTTTTTTTAAGTGCCCAAGAAAATTGAGTTTCATTATTCTCAAAGTAGGACTGCTAATGTGTCAGAAGCCTCTCCTGCCTCTCTCTCTCTATGTTTCTCTCTGTCTTCTTCTTTTCTATCTCTCTCTCTCTCTCTCTTCCTCTCTCTTTTCTGCATCTCTCTCGTCTGTCTGTATCTCAAGGGCCCAAGAAAATTTAATTTCATCAATCTCAAAGTAGGACTTCTAATTTGCCAGAAGCCTCTCCTGCCTCTCTATGTTTCTCTATGTCTTCTTCTTTTCTCTCTTTCTCTCTTTTCTGCATCTCTCTCTTTAGTTTGCGGCAAAATTTTCGCAGGTAAATAATACAATCTTGTAACATAATTTCAAATTTTAACAAAAATCTCTGTCCTCAAGAATGTACCTAAATATTTGACAAGGCGTTTCCCATAATGAAGCTCCCAGTACCGTCTGCACAGTGAAACCTACTTAAAAATAAAACATTCAACAGAATTTTTTTTCTATTTAAACACTGGACACCTCTATCATTTTTGACACCTTACTCAAAGACCAATATGATAATTGACATGTCTTTAATAAAATCAAAGTTCAACTCAAGTATCGAAATAAGTCAATAACAAGTGTATCCACGCAGACAGGAGTAAAAATCAATAGCACTTTATACAACTAAAATACACATTGAAGCAACGTTAACAATATCTCTTTCTTTCTTTCTTTCTCTCTTTCTTTGTCTCTTTCTCTTTTCCTTTCTCTCTCTCTCTCTCTCTCTCTCTTTCTTTTTCTTTCTCTCTTTCTTTATTTTCTCTCTCTATTTATCGCTCGCTCTCTCTCTCATTTCTTTCTTATTTTCCCTCTTTCTCTTTCTATTTCTTTCTTTTTTCTATCTCTCTCTTTGTTTCTCCCTCCCATGTATTAATATTTTCTTTCTTTTTCTTTCTTTCATATCCTAAACAAGAAAAACAATAAGATTTAAATTGGTTTTACTTATTTGAATCAATTTATTATTCTATTATTTCATCCATGCCATTGGCGCTACAGTTCATTGAGGGCCCTGGCCTGCTTCAGCACATCTCTCCATTCTGATCTATCCTTCTCGTGACGTCTCCAAGTCCGGACTTTAAGCTCTTAAAGATCTGCCTCTACAATTCAGTGATTCCCAAAGTGGTCCATATGGACCCCCAAGGGTCTACAAGGACTTCCAAGGGGTCCATGAGACAAAAAAGTTTGGGAACCACTGCCTCTACATCATCAAGACAACATACTCGTAGTCTGACTTTGGAAAGCCTGCCTTTTGGGTGTTTGCTAGTAAACAATCTTTGCTTCTCTGACATTCTTTCCACGTGGCCCGAGGTCAGGGGCGTAGCTAGAAATTTTCCATCGTTTGGGGGCCCGAGGGGATTGACCTCTTTGGGCCCCCCCCCCCCTGCATTTTTGCGTAATACTTAATTTTCAATGTAAAAAACACTCATTTGGGGGCCCCCTCAAGTGGGGGCCAGGGGGGATTTCCAAAGTCTACCTCCGCCTCCCTCCACCTTAGCTACGCCACTGCTTTAGGTAATGTGTTCCTTTTTATTTCTGTTACCATGGAGATGTCTTCATACAGCTGATATATTTCTTGGTTGGTGCGAATCATCCATCCAGTTTCATGTACGGCACCATCAATTTTCTGAGGATTTCTCTTTTTCAAGTATTTAACAGATTTTCTGTTGTTTTTTGCCAGTGTACAGGTTTCAAATATGGCTCCAGGTCTGATGATGGTTTTGTAAATGTTTTTTTTTTTGTTTTCTTAGATACAAATTTGCTTTAAAATACGTGTTGTGTGTTAAAGATAGCTATGTTTCCTGCAGCACGTCGTTCCTTTACATCTGACATTAGGTTATTGTTGCAATGTATCGTTTTCCCTAAATTCTATTATTCAAGTGTTTCATAATGAAATAAAAAAAATATTAGTAAACAAAAGCCACTAATTGCTTTATAATTCTTTAAATTCTTATAAATCGTGTCATCAATAAATCAAATGTACAGTTTTACAGAGATATATGTAGAGCGAGTGAAGAGATACCTCTGCCTTCATTTTATACCCCTCCTTCGCCCTCCCCTCAGCCACTGGCAAATACCAGTTCACGTCAGACGTCCAAAATCGACCTGTCAAAACATGTGTACAACATCCATCCACACAAAGCGACAGGACCCACAAGTCACAAGTCAATATACAAGATGGCGAGATCACACATCTAATAAATTTAACCTCAACGGAACCAGGGCGACAAATAATTTTTAAAAATTGCAATTTGATAATAGCGTTTAGAGGCTAAATAAATAAATTAAAAAAAAAACGCGAGCAAATGACGTCATATTTAATGCCATACAATCAATAAATCTCTTCTTCCTTATTTTGTACTCTCTAGCTCTAACGGTTGAAAAAAAAAAGCCGATACAAAAACAAAACATCAAACAGACCCAACAAAATATTTGTCTTTGAGAGTAATTTGTTTAAAAAAAACGAAAAGTAATCAGCTGTCGAAAATATGTTCCTAATTGCTACATTAAGAAACATCAATTGGTTAAAATCGTTCGTTTTATCTAGTCTATTAGTTATAAAACGATTTGTCGAAAAGATATTGGAAGCAATTACATTTAGGGTCTTGAATTTCACGAATTTGGGATAACATTGGTACTGGTAGTAATAACCAAAGAATGACTGCGAATGCTTACATTTACTAAGGGTGTATTAAGTTCTAGTTTGATAATATATATCCGGATATACTACCATTCCTATAGTGGCACTCCATTAATATACTGGATCTATACATTTAGTATTGAAAATTGTTGTTTAGAAATAGGTCTTTAAGATCAAGACTACGAAAACGGTGCACAAAAATGTTCCTAGACATATATCTCATTAACTCTTTAATGAACACACACGAATCCTGGGCTTCTAATTGAAGTAATTGTAGAATAAGAGAGAAAGATATTTATTATCCATGGGGTTGAAATGTTACACTTGGATTCTAGGTATCACAAACACAGAGATCCTAATACAAACGTGGACAGTCGAAACAGACACACATCGGCGATTGGGCCCCTATGATGACCACTGGCAAGTCATGCAAGTTAAGACTACGGCGATATAATGAGATCTACAAAGGCTCTCATTGCAAAGACTTTTCTGCAGATAATAGTAAAGTAGTTTCTCTTTCATCTGTTTCTGTTAACAAGGGTGTCATGTGACCAGCACAACGACCAATTAATCTTAGGTACACATTAGAGCTGGGTGGACTCAGAGGCGCCCTAAAGATTCTGAAAATAAAAAAAATCCCAGTCTTCACCAGGATTCAAACCCTGCATTCCCGGTTCAGAAGCCAAGCGCTTTATCGCTCAGCCCTCGTATCTCCAAATAATAGTACTGTTGATAAATAGGAGAGTCAGACAGAAAGAAGCGATGGGAAGAGCAAGGTGGGGAAGGGGCGGGCCTGTCAATGGATGAAACTCTAATCCTGGCAGAGTCGGGCCAAATGGGGAGAGACATATACAAATACAATATACATATCAATACCTAAAACATTAAATCAGAACGTAATAACAGAAAAACAAAACCTAATAAAATACTCATAAAGACACAAGGATAGAGGCACATTTCTTATTCCGTATGCTAGAACCAACTCATAAAAGTGCTTCTTCTTCCCTAGTGCCATTAGAGAATGGAATGGGTTGCCTGAATCAGCCAGGAAAACCAACGACTTAGCATAGTTTAAGACAATAGTGGAAGTCATTGGTTGACATGCATGACTAGAATGACACGTGACATGCATAGAAAGTAACGTTTTGAAGTAACGTCTATATGCCTAATATAGGAGATTAGGATCCGCAGATGAAAGGTCCAGCACTAAGAGACAACGGCAGATGAAAGTGATGATTTTATTATTGACTTTTAATCAATGACTAGTGCCCTAAAAAAAAAAAAACAACCTGGAAAAGATATAATTGTACTCGATGACAGCCCTGCTCAAACGTGTGCACTTTTCGAAAAAAAAAAATCCATCGGGTCAGCAGCCTGGGGCTGAACTCAGGTCGTCCCACTGACCCTTCCAGATGCTTATTTAGGTCAAAGACTCTAATCATCACACCATTGTCTCAGCCAGTAGCCATTAAACAAGGGAGATCAATACTGAAAAACACGGCGATACCTATAATATAGTCTGATTAGTACATTAATGGAGGGTAATCGTTTTCTGAACATTTAGAATTGTCTGGGAGATGTATTACATTTTTTTTTTAAAATCTTGTCTGGATCTAACAGGACAGTTAACCCTTTGAGAACTGCTGGGGGGGGGGGGTTGCATGGGGAGTAAGGTTCAGTGGGTCAAGGATTAATTAAAGTAGTGTGTGGTCAGCACAACGACTAATCTCTTTAAAAATGTCGGATACTTATGGCAGAGAATGTCTGTCGACGGTTAATGATTTTAAATTTGCAATTAATTTTAATTTTCCAGAAAGAAAATTAGTTTTATTTTTCAAATAAACTTTTATACAGCCTCGATTTAAAAAAATCTCGGTGCCTGCACTAAAATTCGAACATTTGATCCTTGAATTGGTGTCAAAATGCCGTACGCTACGATTAGACGCAGTCTCTTTGTAGCGGACGGTACTACCGCGGATTTTTTGTCGTTTGCGAAAAAATCTGTTAATCTGGTGTAGTGGAATACACATATTCTCTTGTATATTCTTTTATACCATAATTTGAATAAACTGTTTTTTTTTAGTAAACAAACCATTGAATAGATGTTTTTCTTTTAAAATTTCAATTCGTTTTTGGACAAACCCCAGCATTATGACATTGTGACATAATAATAATTGCACACAAAAGAAGTTTATTTGATAACACAAGAGACAAATATTTATTCAGCATTTATCTGAATTGTTTTAATAGTTACTGCTTACTTTATAAAGTATTATATATGCAGTGTCGTGTGGTACGATGTAAATGTGCATTGTCAATTGTCATTTACATTGTTATAGAACAGAAAATTGTGGTCATGCTTGCATGGGACAAACGATATTTTAGAAGGAATATCACATGAATGATATAAAAGTTATCCAGGTAGCTCTTGGACTTAATGTCAAAACAAAATTCATCTATTTAGCTAACATCTCAGATTTTTATTTTGGTTAGTGTAATGAAATATCAATCATTTAGCTGCTTTTGTCAAATCTGCATATTGTCTCCCCTGATTTACTCATAGCGTATTTAGTGACTACACCCAAGGGAGAGAATCACGCCATCATTTGAAACGTGTTAAGTTTTTTTTTTTTAAAGTTTTTTTTCTTCATTTACACCCAGACTTCACGGCTGAAAACAGATGAAGTTCAAACTGTCAGATTCCCTCTAACAACAACAGGCACAATCTGTGCGCGCGCGTGTGTGTGTGTGTGAGCGCATCTCTCTCACCGATGCTGTGAGTAAGGAAGATGAAGGTGGAGCGCGAGAGAGGTGGTGAGCACGTCGCTGAGAACCCAGCCCCCTCGCGCGAGCTCGTGAGAGAATCGTGACGACACCAAGGCGGGTGCGGGGGGGGGGGGGGGGCTGCCTTGTTGGAACCTTTTTGGCTTTATAGATAATACGCCTGACTGTCGGGGCCAGGAGTATTAGTCCTGTGTGTGTTTCCACTCGTGATAAGACGTCATTCTACCGTTCTCTCTGGAGGATTTCTTTTCTGCTCATCTTCCTGGAGTTTGGAGGTGTACGCTTTCATATCATCTGGTAGGTAAATGGATGTATATCTAATCTTCTACGTTTATACAAGCCTTGATTTGTCTAGATGCTGTGTAAATAAACAACTGCCACGGCTCTGGCTAGAATTAACTCTTTGACTTTGTGGTAATCTGCTTGCTTAGAAAGGAAAAACAATAACAAATGGACTCATTTTTATTTCAAATGGTAGTCGAAGAGTTAAATGTAGCATTACTTAGGCGACTTTTAGATATATTATGTTAACCCATAACTCTCTAATGTGTTCAACTAACGCATCACATTGAAACAATCAAAGTTATTAGAGGTGATGAGTTTAGGCAGGTTAGAGTTAAGTACATACCGACTAAAAGAAAAGAAGGTGGAATCTGGAGTAATGCCGCGTAAGTCGGAAAAGTCGTCTTGACCAACCTTCAGACTATGAGATGACCATTTCACACCCACATCTCCCCCCCTCCTAACCCCTTCCCTCCTCCTGTTAGGATCGTTGAAGTAGAACTTGATCCTCCTCTTAGACACGAGAGTTCTAACTTCATTTTCCTTCAACATGAGACATGCCACTCACACTGGGTCACATCAGTCACGCAGACGCGGCTCACGCGGTGACATTGGACATCATTAAATTGGCCTCACGAACGACTAATCTACAGTGGATGAGGACCATTTTGATTTTGTCCATTAAAAACAACCTAAAACTTATACTGGGCTGTATTTGACTTTATACAAATATTACTGAAGAAGTCTAGTTACTATAATGTTATATATTTATACAAATATTACTGAAGAAGTCTAGTTTTTATTATGTTATATATTTATGCAAATATTACTGAGGAAGTCTAGTTATTACGATGTTATATATTTATCCAAATATTACTGAATAAGTGTAGTTACAATGGTATTGTATTTATATAAATATTTCTGAAGAAGTCTAGTTACTACAATGTATGTTATATTTGAACGTATTAAAATTTCCATAATTGAATCGGAATAAAAAATACAAAGAACATGCAGTCGTTTACCCCTGCAGCAGTACATTTTGTTTTTATTTTAATCGGAATAGTACAAAATTAGTATAATAAATTCAAAGCAGTTGGGGTGTATTTAGATTTAATTTCTCTTTTCGCCGTCTGCGACTGTCCTCATTGGTAGATTTTTGTTGAGTCCACAATGTAGATTTATTACAAATTGCCAAATAGATGAAGAAAAAAAGATTATCTCTATGACCGAGAGATTAACACAGTGACCAACGGCCTTTACTTCTACCAAAGTTATAGTTGAGTGTCTACATGGTAATGGAAAGAAGGAATTTTGTTAATTATTCGTAGATTCATAGGACAATGATCATAAAATTCAAGAAATTATGGGTAAACATTTAGTGGAACTATGTTACTGTTATGAATGGACATGTTTCAAGAAGCTCTACATTAGAGTCGTGTTTAGAACGTATACAGTCTATAGAAACAGATGCAATGAGTCTCTTCAATCGTTGCTTTTGATAATAAATAATATTTAGAAATAAGAAAACCAAATATAAAACTTACTTCTGAAGAACTATATTTGAATGGTATGTATTCATGCCTGGGCATATATTACATATTCATGCATGGTTGTTGGATATAAACAATAGGGACTGTCATTTGGACTTCTTGGCGGTCCCAGGTTCATATCCTGCACGCTGCCATCTCCCGACATCCTGCGGGAGGTTTAAACTAGGAAGTGAATTATCTTCAACTCTAAAAGAACATCCGGAACATGCCAAATATTAAACAAACTAGCCGATGTATGAAAATACAATATTATAAAAATATTCAACAACACCTGGCCACCCCACAGTGAGATTGTAGTAAAGTGGTTGTGTGATTAAGCGCTTGACTTTCGAACCCGGTTTCATGGGTTATAATCTCGGTGAAAATTAGGATTATGAATTTTGTGATTTTTAGGGTACCCCTGAGTCTACCCAACTCTAATGGGTACCTGACTTTAATTTGAGAAAGTAAAGTCGGTTGGTCTTTGTATTGGCTACACGATGCCCTTCTCATTAACCGTAACCAAAGAAACATATGAACTTAACATAATCTACCCTATAGATCGCAATGCTTGAAATGGAACATTTACTTTAATGTAGCCATTGCAACGTATTATTTTTTTACAATAAATAAAAAAAAAAAACAACATCTAATGTAAAATATCTTACAAACGTTAAAAGCAAATTATTTTACAAAACACTCAACACATTGTTATATTTGTTTTTCTTCCATGTTTGTTCTACTTATATTGATTCCAGCTATAATGAAAGGTAAATATATCTTCTTAGTGTTTGCTTTTCATAGACAGCTTCTTCGTGTATTTGCGAAAACTAAATAGAAATTTTAAACAAGCCCAAAGGAAAAGGATATATGCCTAGCTACTTGTGCAAACATACAGTTTTTTAAAAACTATATCATAAGTCTTCATTAACCCTTTCCGGTCTGAGACAAGAACGTGTTTCGGTAAATATTTATAGAGTTCCTATTTTTTTTATTGTCTGGCGTGAAATGTTGCTCTTAAGTATCGGGTGTTCGCGCAGACCACTTGAAGCTGGTCCCGATTCAAGAATTAGAGTCTTATTTGTTGTATAAATAAGTTTGTTGTTTGGGAAAGAGAGGAGGGGGTGTTGTCATGGAGACGTCTATGTTAACTGCTGAATATTTATAGAACATACTAGAGTACTAGACAGTTTTTTTTTCCGTAGACATGTTTTTAAAATAATAGCATTTAGTCCATTTTTATTTTTTTTTGGTTTATTCAGATTATACATTTGTTTACAATAACACACAAGACAAACAAGTTAAACGTATCTACATCTAGACCATATAATACTGTTCAGCAGTGAAAGTTATTGAGGGGTAGTATATAGTTCATGATTAAATACACTGTAATGTTGTAATATACCTGCTGGAGTTAATAAATTATAAAGTCATAGTTGCAGATATAGGAATATTAGCGGGTTGTCAAAACCAGCTCAGTTTTTCCATGTTCTTTACAAAGAGCGAAGACCCAAAATTGTTTATAGCTGTCACTAATTTTGTTGATGTGTTTACCTGCTGACAGATGAGGCATTCAAGTCCAAATCCTATAATACTGTTGAGCGGACAAGGTTATTGAGATGTTGTAAACAGTTCATGCTCAAATACATTGTTCATTGTAATATATCCGCTGGAGTTCATCAATTATAAATTCATAGTTTGTTTGTTAAACTCATTGTTTTTCACAATTAAGGTTAACATCATTCCTAAATAGTGCAAACATGACAATCAGGGTTAACTAATTGTTCATTAACTGTCCTAACTTGACCGTCACTAGGATGTCCATCATCTTTCGTTGCAATTATTGGGATCCTTTCGAAAGGATCTGGCTATATTTCCTATGGAAGCCCAAAGGTTCCAAGAAATATGAAATGTTTGTTCCATACTGCTCTTGACACTTTAGAGTTCATATACACCTAACAAAGTTCTACATCCCACTCGAAATGCATGATCTTAGGAGTGTTGAAGGTCCAAGTCTTTGTTTTCTAGTAAAGTCCAATAGTTCTGGGACACATACACACACCGAATTCTATAGATAGTGTGTTGTCAGTACTCATCATTCTGAGAATGTGGGGGAGACATGTCTAAGCAGGCTCTGGTATCCTGTAGTCGCAGATATAGATAGAAGCACCAGCGAGTGGTCAACAAATTATATCATGTTGGGCTGATCAACAATGTTCCTGGACGTTGTAGTACTCTACCAGTGGACGGACCGGTATGATTTCTTGATGGTAACCTGTCAACCCAAGGCACATAAACTGAATCAATTTCTTTTTTAAAATAAATAATGGCTCTCGTACAGGACCTTACCTCTACGAACTAAAACATGTAAAAGCTTTTAAAAATTTGCATACTTAATATGAACAAAAGATGGAAATGAGATTAAATATATAGGTACTCAAATGTGACATTATTCAAACATAAATTCCCTCTAGCATTTTGTTTAAGGTCTACAAAAGACTATAGAACCGCTACAAAACTTCCGTTTACCTCTATTAACTTCAACCAGGTATTTGAAAATATAATAGCAAAAAGTAGTTCTACTGTTATTAAAATAAAACTATAAATTGTCAAATGTTCGGGGGAGTGTTCAGGTCACTGAGCTCCACCCCCCACCTTCCCAAGTTTAATAAACCTATTTCATCAACCTGTAAATTAAAACCTCATTAAGGTAAAACATCAGAGCTCCTAATCCCAGGTGTGTAAACCTAGAAGCACAACGCAATCTTTCAGATTTAACTCGACTTTAGAATCAAAGAAAATGAAACTAGAGTTTTAGGCTTACAATTCTTTCAACTTATTTTTTTTTCGTTACAAAATATTGCATTATGTTTTGAATATGCAGACTCGACATTAAGTTACGAAATCCCTGGGATAACGAGTACAGACGGGAGACCAAATGTCTGTCCAGGTATTTGATGTTCTCTCTTTGAAACCTTATTCCCTGGACAAGTCTTTTGAGATTCTGAAGAGAATACACACAAACAAAGCGCCATAAACTAGTTAGACTACGTAACGATGTGGATGTTGATACAGATAGATAGATAGATAGATAGATAGATAGATAGATAGATAGATAGATAGATAGATAGATAGATAGATAGATAAAAAGATAGATAGATAAATAAATAAATAGATAGATAGATAGATAGATAGATAGATAGATAGATAGATAGATAGATAGATAGATAGATAGATAGATAGATAAATAGATAGATAGATAGATAGATAGATAGATAGATAGATAGATAGATAGATAGATAGATAGATAGATAGAT
>JADKLZ010000130.1:10897071-10908428 GCA_021533235.1 Biomphalaria straminea
AGATATTCGCCATTCTATATAGCTCAGTGACTTATTTGCTTACCACTCTTTGGTTTTTAGAAATTTGAAAACACTGTTGTTGTTTAGCAACCTATTCATCTCTGCGTTGTGTTGTACGAAATACTGTAAACTCCACTACTTAGATCTATATCTTCATTAAAAGAAATTAATTTGTTATACCTCTCAGTTAATCTAAATCTAATAGATTAACTACTTATTACTTTGAAGATTTTATAATTTAAGTTTTTGTTATTAATTTTCATCATAGAATCCATCTGTCGAACTTAGTCGAAGAATTCTCAGAAGTCAAGCATCGATTAAAATGATCGATGTAAATTTGTAAATGTAATAAAATAAGTTGTCATAGTTGGTGATGTTAGTGTCGTTCAACACACTTCACTAAGTGCAAAAAAAAGATAAACATTTTCAAGTAAAAAGTTAAGTTTAAAACATTTTTAGTCTAAGTCTAGTGATATTCTGGTTTATTAACATTCATAACATTAGATCATGTCTCGAGCAGCTGGCACATTGATAACAACAAATAATGCAACTTACATTCCACCTCGATTTATGCCTGGGTAAGATTTAATTATTATATTTTCTTAATGTAGATGGAATTTTTATATTGAATCTAGAATTCTAGATCTAGATTTTATTTTTAAATCATGCCAATCATGTTTAGTAGCCTACTACTCTACTAGTAGATAAAAATCTAGCATTGTTAGGCATAATACTAAAGCAATTAGAGATTTTTTTTAAGTTTACTTTAATATGATTGAAGTTGATTGTAGTTATTAATATTATCTTATATCTTAATTAAAGATTTAGTTATGAGAAAAGTTTTTATATTTTAAGAAATTTATTTTTATCTTTTTATCTTTATCTAACTAATACAAGATTTTAAAAAGTTCAGAAAATTTTATAATGCACTTGAATATATTATGTCTTTATTCAAATGTTACTCAATTTTTATTTTAGGTATCGAGGATATTGTCCCACAATTAAATATGATTATGGAGAGACATATGGAAACCAGACTGCTAAATACTTCCAGGATTACCGATCTTCTGTGTTAAACAGTTCAGCTGACCCTTATGCCAAGGGTGGACAGTTCCCTACTGTGTATTCACACAATCCAGATCTAGTTTTAAGTAACAGAACAAGAACACAGGATCGTTGGCTTCTTGCACCTAAATATCAACTGAGTAATGTAGATCATGATCGCAAAGAAGAAATATATCAGTTTAACAGAGTAGGTTTTCTTTTTAAATAATATATATTTATATTTATTTAAAAAAAAAATAATTTCTTTAAGCTAGAAGAAAATATTTTCATTTACTGTATTTAAAATTTTTGGTGATCTAAACTAAGGGTGTAGTTTAAATGCTTATCTGGTGAGATTTAAAGAATGTAAATACAAGAATCATAAGCTTGACTTTTTTATTAGAATTGAATAGAGTATAAAACACCAAATAAGTTTCCCAGCCTCTTTCAGAATTCAAACTACTAAACCACTTAGCTTCTTTTGGTAATAATGTTCTGTAAAAACATAGTATCTCCATTCAATTTAAATACATTTCTTTGTTTCTTACAAATTTCTTATAGTAAATAAAATTGCATTAATTTTATATCGTTATAGTTACAGGTACATATCTTGGGCAAAAATAATCAGCCTATAAGGAAACTCATATATCAGAGGGGTAATCTTTAACCCTCTCCTGCCTTGCTGTGCGAAGGCATCAAACATCAACCTATTGAATTCTCTCTGACAGCTTTTGCAATTGAAAAACATTCCTTTGGATCACATCAGCCAGGTCAAGAGAGAAATGATGACATAGGCAATCTATGATCACTTTATCTAATCCCAAGAATGTGCCCATTAAAGCACCATGCGATTTGTCGACTATCTTTCTCCATTCCTCTGTCTTTTGCTTTGGATAGAACTTTTTCAATAGCAGGCCCGTCCTTTCCTCCCATCACTTTCTCTTCTTTTTCCTGGTACTGTTCCTTGCAAGCCCTGAAGACTTTGTAATATGGCCATAGAGTTTTAGTTTGCATTTTTCTACAACAGTTGGCAGGTCATCATGGGGTCCAATCGCTGCGATGATATGGTCTTGAATCTCTTTGTGATGCAGTCTTTAAATATGATACCTAGGATCCTTCTGTATCATCTCAATTTCATTGCTAGGATCCTTGTATCTAGCTCTGCAGTCAGCATGCAAGACTCGCAAGCATGTAAGAATGTGGCCCTGACCTTTTTCTTTCTATATTGTTTTTACTTTTGCCAGTGTTGCTGTGGACTGTGCTATTCGGGCAAGTAGATCGGGTTTCATTCCTTCATCTGAGATGATAGCTCTGAGATACCAGTATTTAAAACTACTGACATGTGTCAGCTTTTCACCTCCAATGCTGATGCCCTTTTTAAAGAAATGTTTTCTATGGGTCATAATTTGAAACTCTAAGCACATCCATTGTCTCACAAAAAGGAAACCTCTATAGTAATATTTGCATAAAGATTGTAAATATAACATTAATGTTTCTTGTCTGTTTTTACCTTCTAATCTTTTAATTTCACCTCCTAGCTGGCCAATGCACACAGAGAACATTATACAGACAAATCAGGTACTGTCAAACCTGTGGACTATTTCAGCATCCCAACTAGCGGAGAGAGACAGTTTAAAAAGATTGTTACTTTGTAAGTTTCGGCCAGTCATGAACCATGATAACAACTTGAACTTTTAGAAGAAATTTTTGAGTTTTGGACATAATTTTGAACACTAATTTGTTTATTATTATTTTCAATTTAAAAAAAATGAATGGTATTTACGTTTAGTAGTTTTTATTTTCATTATTAGTTTTAAATTCTTTCTTATGCACTAAATACTTAAAAAAAAAGAGTACATTCTTAATTCAAATAAATGAAAAAAAAAAAAAATTTAAGTCAATTGGTAGGCTACTGGAAGACTTGTTTTTTAATTTGAAGATATTTTTTTATTTTAAAATTAAAGTAAAAGATTTACATTATTGTTAGATAATTTTTTTTACAGTAGATATTATGTATCTACATTCTGAATAAATAAAATAAAATATTTTTATTATAACTTTAATACCTAGTATCTCAGCTTTTATTGTCCATTTTATATTTATTAATACTATATTTATTTATTTTAAAAAAATGACATAAGGATCTTAAGATCTACAAGTAAAAATCATAATAAATTTCAAAAAATAGAAGTATGCCAAAATTATATTTTTAAAATAAGACTAATTAGAATGATATTTTTTGCAAAATTGAGTAGATTATTTTCATTAAAACAGAATTATTATTTAATATAAAAATAAGGCAATAAAAACATTATGCAACTTATGTATGTTTTATTTGGTGTATTTTGAGTGCTGTGTTTTGTTGCTGCTATTGGCTTCACTGTTAACAAAATTTGAGAATTTGATTGAGTAAATTCCAAGCAGTTTGAGAATTCAGTCAGTTAATCGCTAACATTTGAAAATTTTTTGTTCTTACTTGTTAATTGCACACAATTTGAGATTTAAGTGTTTTGCTGATGTTATTGGCTTCAGTGCACCTGAATGGCTTAACCCTTTACTGCCTATAAACTAACTGAGAAATTTAACAGGTTTGTGCATTTTATTATTATTTTTTTAACTGTTATAGTATTTGTTATGTAATTTTGAAATGCTTTTTTTTTAATTAAAGGTTATTACATCCTAGCCTAAACATCATGAGATTGGCAGGGGATAACATTGGGTTTTGGTGGTAATCCAGGCAGCCATCTTTAACTCTCTCTTAACTACATATGCCGTTATTATCTCTATATTAGGAAAATTTTGTTTTTTTATTTGGATGAAGAGATGTTTTAACTAAGAATTCTGAAATGTAGTGTTAAGATCTTTGCTCTCAGTTGCTCTTCAAATAGCATTAACTACCATAAACGCACAATAAAAATTAGTAAATGGCTAGGCTGTTAGAAATACATATATATGTACCTCCTTTTAGCATTGATTATTGACAGCCACTTAGTAAATTTTGTTAGAGCTAATGGAGGTCTATACATTTTTTTTACCAATTATTTCAAACTGAAATATTTCTTTATAAACTAAATTTTTTTTTTAAAAGTCATTCAGTAAATAAATGATAGTGTCTTTCAAATAATGAAATTTATTTTAAAAAAAACACCAAAGAGAGGAGAGCATTTAATAGTGTACTGAATATTAAAATTGGTTATCAGCTACACGTTAAAAAGTAAGTGGGAGGTAATCAAATATTTCATTCTGATTGGTCATATTGTGATGACACTGGAGCCACTTATTCTGACATTTTTATAAATAGCACTCATTATTGACAATACTAAAAAGTATGTATAAACAAGTGATTGAAGAACATTTTTTTTTTTAAATCCATTTCTGCTTTATGTTTATATAATACAGTAAAAGAAAATTTATATTTTATTTTTCATCCAAAGATAAAGAGAAAAAAACTCACTAGTATAGGAATCAAATGAGTAGTCAAGAGGCTTAGTACGTTTGAGCTTGGCT
Source organism: Biomphalaria straminea (assembly GCA_021533235.1). NCBI lineage: Eukaryota > Metazoa > Mollusca > Gastropoda > Planorbidae > Biomphalaria > Biomphalaria straminea. Next base: position 10,901,623 of record JADKLZ010000130.1, read on the forward strand.
ACTTATGGAAGGAGCTTGAGGTTTGACATCCAACTCGATCAGAGTTGTGCTTACTGTATGCCTAAAGGCAGCACGGAAAATCTCCCAGATACCCCCTTTCATCACTGATCCAAAAATTAGATTGGACCATAGCGCTATGAGTTTTCATGAAAGTAGCGCTATATAAAAGATATAATTTATTTACTATTTATTTATGTGTATTATTAGCATGTCTCTGAGCTAACAAATCGTAATATTATGTGCAAAGTTTTAGCTAGAAATAAATTATTTATTTTGTGCGATTTAATCCATTCCAACTTTTGACCAACCTCCACGTTTTGACTATAAAAAAAGAGTGACCAGGCATTGAAAAAATTCTATGCATACTCAGTAGGTCTGTATGTTTTAATAATGAAATATTTTCATACTAATTGTAATTTTATTTTTATTAGAGGCATACCAAAATTAATATTTGTGAGAATATAAGGCAGTTTGCATGGCACACAAGAATACCTTGTTTATGTTTACCTGAAGTTATTTTCACAATTTTTCAGCGACAAGTCCTATCCAAATTACTATCAAGATGTTGGCTTGCCTTCAATTCGTACAGGAAGTCAAGCTCTCTCTCAGCACCATCCACCCATGGTCTCTACTCAGCGAAACCGAGCCATGAGAAATGTTTTCTTTGAAAGGCGATAAATTTGTTAAGACAGTTGTTCTAAACACTATGGCTGAAACAAACTCATGACAGCCTTTAGTTTTATTTCTTTAACATCCAACAGTATTATCATTCTTCGTCAATTTCTCTTACAAAACTATTCTCATCATTTGTACATTTGATTTCTCTCGTTGTTTTACGTTTGACAATATCATATAAAATTCTTGAAATTAAGCTAATTTAAATTAAGAAAGTGTATATTTATATGCCTACCTGGGTGTATGACTTTGTTTTACAAGTAAACAAATTCCTTAAAATATAGATCTAATGCTCTGAAATTCTAAATTGCTTGTAAGTATTATCAAATCAGTATTATAAAATTCATGATTAAAGCAGTTTTTTATTGCTACTGTTGGAAATTCTGTAACTGACTGATGAGTTAGGCGGCTATAAAACTTAATAATGTTACCGTCACCAATTTAAAATCTAAAATAAGACAAAAAAGTTAACAATATTTGTTATTCCCAATGATTTATTGAGAAACATACAAACTGAAGTAATGCTAACATGATTCATTTGGATTGTAATTGTAAAAAAATATTATTAAAATATTATCACTAATCAGGCCAGTTTTTGTCTGACACTCTAAAATATTTTTACACTTTAAGCATGTTATATAATTAATAATTATTTAATTCACAATCAAATGCATATAAGGTATTGTCTTTGTTTCCCAAGATTTAGAATGACTGCTAGCGTTTCATGACCCAGTTACATATTTGGCCACATCTGATGCCAATGTTTCATTGTCTGCGCCTGCTTTCAGCAAGGGCTTCTTTTTTTTTAGATCTCAAATATCTGTCCCGTGAGCTGCGTGAGAGCTCTTCAGCTGTCTTTCAGAAGCCATATGCTGCCAGCTACTTTCTTATAGGCCAGTGAGGGCATGCTGACATCTGAGTTAATCTCGAGACACCTCTGTACTCTTTTAAACCTTTCTCTCCTAATTAACCATAGTATCATTGATTTGACACCATTAAAGAAAATCATTGTTTTATAAACTTTAATTTGTGTTATATAAAAAGAACATGCATCTCCTATAATTCTATACCAAAACTATCATTTTCTGATTACAAACAAAAATGTTATTGAAGTTTAATCATGACAGGGTAGAATGCACAAATGTGTAAAATGAACAATTCTGACAGAAAATAATTATGGCGATAACGAGTTAAGCCTGCCAATAAAGATCCCCTTTGGCAAGCGCCCATCCTCTAAATGGCAAAGGTGTCAAACCCAGAACAGCTGTCAAATAGTAATTATAAAATCATCTCTGGATCAAACCCTGCTATGCCTAGTCACACCATCAAGGACAAATTCAGTAGGTAGCTACCAATTTATGTACGCTGGGGAGAAAGAAGCCTTTTTTTTTTCATTATCCTGTCTTGCATTTCTAAGAAATATAATTCTGATTTCTAAAATAATGTATACCGGTACCTATGTGTATTTGTACCTATGTGGATTTTACGTTTCAACTATTTCTATCATTTCATTACCTGTGAGTGCTACAGTACTATTATATCTGTAAGTGTTTATTTATTTGCTTCATGTGAATACTATGTTTAGTCTATTTTGAAGTCAAATTATATTTTTAAGATGTTTACACAAATTTAATTTGATTTTTTCAAACAATGCAAAGAAATGGTAAAATAAATAAAATAAAAAAAAAAGTAAAGCTTTTTGTGTCATTTAAAAAATAATAATAATTGGGGTATTGCACTGCAAACTGCCTCAAAGTCACCGGCAGAGTTGACTCCCAAACCCTTTCCCATGTTTGGGTATAGCTGCAAGGCAGCAGAGGTTTGAATTAAAGAGTTTTCCTCCTTCTAAGTGGGGAAGCCAGCCAATGCAAATGAGCCTCTCTTGCTTACTTGTTTAGGGGCCAGTTACTCATCTTTGCCCCTTGTCCTATTAGTGGAAACAGTTCTGCCAGACCCTATATTTGAGCCCGCAGTGGCTGAGCAGTAAATCACTTGGCTTCCAAAACAGGAGTACCGCGTTTGAATCCTGGGATTTTTTTAAATTTTGAGATCATTGGGCGCCTCTGAGTCCACCCAACTCTAATGGGTACCTGACACTAGTTGGGGAAAACTATAGGCAGTTGGTCATTGTGCTGGCCACACGACACCCTCATTAACCATAGGCCACATAAACAGATGAACTTTACATCATCTGCCTACCCACAAGGTCTGAAAGGGGAACTTTACTTTACTATATCTGTGCCACATGTTAAGGCCAGGAGTTGGAATCGAATGTCCGAGGCAATATGAGACGCATGCCATAGGAAGTATTTTATAGGTATGACTGCTTACCATTACAACCTTACCTTACATATGATGTAGTCTAAATAAAAGACAAGACTATATCACAACAGCAACAAAACAAAATCTCTTTTTGTGCATCCTTATTGTTATCCTATCCTACTTCCTTTTTTGTTGGGCAATTTTTTTTTAACCACAACCTAATTGCTAATGGAGATTGGAGTGAAAACAAAAATTAAGAAATCTTTACTTTAATTGTGAAAAAATATTTTAGGAATAGTGATTGGAGTGACTCCATTATCCAACCACGTCAGGTCTGTTTTGAGGCTCTTAGTGTTAAAAATTATGCATTGTGGTTTAAAAAATATTTTTTATAGTTTTAACTAATAGATATTTTCTCTGTATTTTTTATTTCCAAAAAGAAACTGTATCTGTATGTGTTTTGTCATCAGTTTTTGTTACCATTACATTTAACTTTCATTAATTCATTGCCTTGCTAGCTCAGGTAAATCCCATCTGCTTGGGAAGAAAGAATTCTTGTAATTATTTGTTCTGGCATCTGGTCCAGTAAATAAATCGTTTATAATAACTGGTATATCTATGGCGTGTGAGCAGCAAGGGCATATGCTGTTCAAATGGTACAAAATCTTATGAACCAGGCAGATAGCTTTACAATTTTTTCAACAATACAGACCGAAGATTCAACTAGAATTTTATCGAAACATTACCCAGATCTAGAAGACAATATATCTATGTAATTAGGTATTTAATAATGTCTAACAAATTATAAAAAAATTACTTTTACAAAGAAAATGTCTCTAAAATTTTGTATTCAAGCAAGCATTTTGCCTCCAATGAAAAGATTTTGAAAATAAAATGAACAATTTATTGATTAATCAAAAGTAAGCTACATATATATTGCAGAAAGCAATGCTGCAATAGTTCGTCTATATATCAACAAGGGTGGGGTGGCTGGGTGGTAAAGTGCCAGGTTTCCAAAATGAGGGGATTTTCAGGTCAAATTTTGGGATTCGTTTTGGATTACAAAAATGTATACAAAATAGAGCCACCAAGTCAGATACAATTTTTTTTTATTAACATAGTGAGCATTGTAAGTTCCAAATTCCATTAAAAAAAAAAATTATAAGATGTTTCCATGTATTCACATAACATAATAAATAATACATTGCAAAAATACATAGAATAGAATATAAAATATATTAACAACAATACATTAACATTTCCATCTTAGTGAAGCAAAAAAAAAAAAAACACTCAATGTGAAGTTAGAAAGGGGAGACTATGCTAGATTTTATTCTATCCATTTTTAAAATGTTAACATAATTCTAGAATTCATTGCATAGACAGCAATCAAGCAATGTTTAAAAGTATTTTATAAATGGCTAATGCTTAGGCCTACATTCTAAGCTCACATTCTCACACTCTAAATTGTACATTCACTAACAAATAAAAGATTACCTGAATAGCACACACAAATATAATTAACATTTTATTTCAATTTAGATTTGTAATACCAAAGTACATTAAACTGTAAAAAGTAGCAGTAGTATTAGTATTAATAGTAATTAATAATAAAACCGAATAATTATCCTGCAATGTAGGACCTGGACAAGGAGTTTCTCACAATTTTCCATTCTTTGAATTTGTTGCCAAGCGAAATTTGAAAATGTAATTAGCTCTGCAGAACATATGCTACCAACAGTTGTTTTTACATACAGAACCAAACAAAAAACAATCACCAGTGAAAAAAACACCAGAGATGTTATCTCATGAAAGCCTAAAAAATTTGAACAGATGTTTCCCTTACAACTAAATCGTTGAAATATTTTGATCTTTTAAACTATAGATTATTTTCAATTAAAGCAATGTCAACTGAAATTTATTAATGGCTCTCTGATCCATTTGAATTAAAAATGTCAGATATTTATTTGATACCTGCAGCATGTTGGAATGAAATTTTTGTTTTTTTTAATTAGGTTGTTTATTTTACTAGCCTACAACAATGGGAACATATTTAGGCTAATGTGCAGGCTTTAATTGAATATGATTTTAACAGGAGTATTAATGTTTCGGCTGTAAAATAAGGAAATAATGGTTGGGGGACATGATTTAGAGCCATTTGAGACCAATAGTAGTGAAAATGAAGAAAACATGTATGCTAGATCCCGTATTGATTAAGTTAGATTTAGTCGAACAGGAGATCTGAAGGCAATTAAATCTGACATGATATTTTAATTTTTTTGAGCTCTGTAGACCTATTTATGACTTGAAAAATAATACTGATCCTTCGGTTTATTTTATTATTATTATAAAAAGAAGATTTTGTTGTTTTTTTTTATTAATGTTTTCTGTGAATTTAGTCAAAAAATAGATTTTTTAAAATAACTGATACAGAGTTATATCTCTATAAGGGGACATAGTTTCTGACAAATGCTTAATGGCTAAATGGTTAACCATAGAATACTAGTTAATATTTTTGATCATAAAGAAACAAATACAGTATTTAAAAGAATAATTGTCATATAAAAATATATTTACACCTTAGGACATATCTATGTACTTTCTACCAAAAACATTTACAAGCTTTGGCTATCTCTTCTTGAAGTCTTTGACTAACATCTCCACAGAAATCTGGCCATCCAATACCTTCTGCCTTAAGTCTGGATTGTGTTTCAACTTAAGCACTATTGTCCTAAGAGTCCGCCTGTAATCAGAGCTAAATAACTGTTTGTGTTGGTGGAAAGTTTCTCTCTCAATGGCATCAACAAGAACATGGTCTTCCTAGATGACAAACACAGAGGCACATCAGTTATGTAATTACAACTGTGCTTTTGAAAAAAATAAATCTTTTAAAGCCAAATCTAAAACAATCTAACAAAAAGAACTTCAACCATTAATCTATTCTTCAAATGTCTAGCAAACATAAGGCTGTTACTCTAAGTCTGCCTGCACGTATCCTCTGGACTTTCATTTGATGATCTGATGGTCCAGGCTTCATACCCAGCCCACCACGCTGTGATAGGTTTGGCTAGGATGTAACAATCTTCAAATATGATATATATATATATAATGGGTAGTGATGGGAACTAAACTAAATTTATTAATGGGGAGAAGTGGCTAAGTGCTTGGCTTCAGAGCCTGGGGTTCTGGGTTCAAATCTCTGTAAAAACTGGAATTATGACTTATGGGATTTTTAGGTGCCACTGAGTCCAGCCAACTCTAATGGGTACCTGACTTAAGTTGGGGAACGTCAACATGGTTAGTCTTTGTGCTGACCACATGACACCCTGCTCATTAACATGCTTAATTCAACAAATGACATGATCCCATTAAGCGTACTCCAACTAATGTTTTTTTAATCTTCAGTGAACTAAGAAATTTCCAGATACAAAAAAAAAAAAAAATGAAGTAGTTTGCAGATCATTGATATTAAGTCAACCAAATTACATCAACCAAGGGCTTATTGTGCGTCATACCATATCACAATTTTATCAAAAAAAAAACAACAACTTGTAAATCATTCTGAATGAGGATGACAAGGGAGTAAAATTTATAAGCTGCTCTTCATAAATAAATTAATTTCTAATCCCTTATAATACTGTTACATCTCCAGTGGCGAACTGAAATGTGTATATGTGTGAGACCCACTCATACAGGCTTAGGCGACGAAGGCGGGTCACAGGTCAACGGCTGGCCCTGGTGTGACCTGTACCTGTGCTCAAGTTTGGACGGACTAGAGCAGTTTGTTAGGACAGTTAGACAGGGTTCATAGCCAATTTCATGAATGATTTTCCAGGTCTTTTCCAGGTTTTCAAGGTAGAATTTTAGAT
>JADKLZ010000130.1:10918573-10931760 GCA_021533235.1 Biomphalaria straminea
TAACAGTCTACCACAATCAAATCAAATAATCTTTCTACATAAGTCTTAGACGAATCAGACAATGTCTCGCTACGGTTCCTCCCTGAAAGGCCCAATGTGTGTCTGCACATATACCAAAATCAAATCAAATTATCTTTCTACATAAGTCTTCGACGACTCAGTCAATGTCTGTCTATTCATCCGTCTGTCTCTCTGTCTCTCTCTCTCTCTTCTGAAAGGCCTGTGTGAGTCTGCACATATATACCCCCCCTCCCGCCTTATTTTTCACTCACATTTTTCTGTTGTGTCGGTGGGCGGCTAAGATAAACAGTGTACATTGGCGCCCCAATCAATATTGTGCCTTTTAACAGTTGCAGTATTTTTATTATTCATTTATTTTTGCCCATGGAAACATCTTTGACAGCTCTGTATTCAAGGTTAAGAATAATTATACTTTTTATTCATACAATCATCCATCCATCTATCCATTCATCTATTTATTCATTCGTTAGTTCATTCATTCATTCAAAAAAATTTAAATCACCTATACAAAAAGTTTTTTTTCCATAAAAATACACACAAAAAAAAACTACAAATATTAACAATAATTTAAAATAACACAAAAATAGTAGTTAAGAAATAAGGGACACTATTAAGTATTTAGCTTATTTTTAACAAAATTATGCAAACGGTTAAACGAAATTTGTCAAACGTTTGAAAAATTACATTACTAAATTTATTTATTTCCGTCATACTAACTACTAACATTTAGAAAAAAAGATGATTTTTTTTTTACATAAAAAATTTATTTATCTTATCTTATATAATACAGACTTTCTTTTAAAAAAAAAGATGATTTCGTCCTGCCCGTCATGCATCTAATTATACATGTTAACCAGCTCTTAAATTCCTATGAAGTCACTGGTTTTCCTGGCTGGCTCAGGCTTTATTTAGTATGCATACAGTGGAATATAATTGAAAACAACAATTAATACGTTTCTTTTTACAAACGTAAGTAAAAAAAAGTAAAGTGTTCCCTTTCAGACCTTGCGATCTATGGGGCAGATGATGTTAAGGTCATCTGTTTCTTTGGCCAACGGTTATACAAACAGGGTGTTATGTTGCCAGCACAACGACCAACCACCTTGGGTTGGGTGGACTCAGGGGCGCCCTAAAAAATCCCGAAATTCAAAATCTCAGTCTTCACCGGGATTCGAACCCAGGACCTCAGGTTCGGAAGCCAAGCGCTTAACCATTCGACCACAGCGGCCCCATTACACACGTTTAGTACATCTAAATTTGAAAGGCCTTGCTATGTGGCACGTAAGATAAATATATACATAAGGTGGAGAGGGGAAAAGTGATGAACAATTCTATTTTTAAAATTAAGAGTGTGGAAAGGGAATGGGGGGGTTATATACAATGGATCATTCCAATATTAAGTAGCAGATACTTCATGCCAAACAATATTTGGGAAGCAACGAAATCCGGGCCATTCTATTAAAGAATAAAATTGTAAGTGTGGGCCTATTTGGACAAGCCAAGCCATTTGACTCGAGACAAAAATACACCTTCTCAACACAATCGTCATTCCAACTGCAACTTGTACATGTGAGACATGGAAGTCATCTGTCAAAATTGAGAGGAGACTAAATGTGGCTCAGCAAAAATGGCTGAGACGGATTCTGAGAGTCAGTTACAGATCGAGTCTCAAACAAGGAAATCCTATGCCGAACTGGGAGTCGAACACTTAGTGAGGTTGTGACAGAACGTCGCATGAGGTTTGCTGGACATGTTCTTCGACAAAATAAATACGCTAACCAAGAATTGCGTTTACCAATACGAGGAAAACGCAAACTTGGCGTCATACTTTCATGGAAGACCTCAGAACAGTGGACACCAGGTGGGAGGAGGCTGCATATATTTTCAATGACAGATCTTTATAGAGACAGCTAAGTCTAAGTAAGTGTGTGGGTGTGTTGGTTTCCGGTCAGAGCCGTGAGAGTGGAAACAATACTAGAAAACAAAAAAGGGGTGGGGGTGGCTTCTACCCATTTTTTTTTTGACAGTAGATGAAAACAAATTTATTCAATTTTATTTTCTCAATATCTTTTTTTATGATAAAATCTTTAGTCTGTATGCAATATGAGATAAGCATTTTTGCATCATGGTGGACAGTGACATCGTTTTTTTTTTAGAAAATTAACTTAAAGATTAAAATAGGATCGATGCCTGGTGGTGTGAGATGCGCTCTGGACAGTTATTCGATAAACACGGGTTCAAACCCTTTCCGCTGCCATCTCCTGAGAGAGTTTTTGGGTTAGGATTATCTTCAAATTACGAAGAAACATCGTCAAAAACTAACAAATTACTAAACACAAATTTTGTGTGTGTTCGTTAATTTTTATGGCTTTAAATCAATGTCATCGTTGCTTGGGGTCGCCTGTTCTGTTAAATTTCTATAGCGAAATCTCCCAGAGTGAGGAAAGTTGAGATTGAAATTTGTTAGATTCCAATTTATTACAAAGAGTTTAGCGAGACATGAGAGCCACGGGCATCGACCAAACTATATGGGAGGAGATAGACCAAGACAGGACAGCATGGAGACAAGACTGTAAGTACTGGTTTAACTTCGCCGAAGGCAAAAGAAATGAAGCTGCGACAGCTCTTAAATAATTGTGAATTCTATTTTTTTTTAAACCCCTTTCTCTGATTAAGTTGAAACTATATGGGCACTTGCCGTTCCTTTGGATACATCAGCTGCATGAAGACCGGGGAACTGCTATGTGGACGATATCGCCCCGACCATAGTTAATGCCATAGTTAATGCCAGGCATTCATCGTAATTCCATGAGATGATCTTCAGTCGCTTCGCTACTGAAGGAGGCCATGTATTGGTAATTATTTTAATATTAAATAAGATAAATAACCTCTACATCAGTGAGCGATATGTAAAGAGTTATCCCCATTAGATACGCTTTAAAAAAAAAAAAAATTTTACAAAAAAAAAATTTTCTCGTTATTTTGTGTTTTAACGCTCCTCCTGGCTGAGTGTGTCACACTATCCTCTTGGCCGGACACGAGCAGAGCCGCTGATACATCTAATCCCAAACCAGGTCAGTACTAGCCTTTCCTTTGAACATATCAGCTGCGTAGAGAGGGTCAGGATCAGACCCGATAAGGCCCGAAGCTATTAGAGATATATTTGTCAATTATATGAAATTTATCCTTTGCTCTTTCTTCAAAATAATTGAAAACTTTCCTGTAATGCTTTGGACATTGTTCATTACTGGAATATTCTATTTGCAATATTGCGCTACTTGCAATAATTAATTACTGTTTTTTTCCACCTGAAAAATCTGGCCAAAGAGATGTTGAACGAATTGATCTAAATGAGAATAAATGACACTGCATTCTTATGAAACCTCATTGCCAGATGGGAGTGTCACACTCAATGAAAATGAAATTCAAAGCATTAAACAGAAAGTTTGATACGCAATTGTCCTACATATAATGATAATCATGTGGAGAGACGCACAGCACGGATATAACACTGAATGCGCATTTATGACGATAGTGATTCAAAACGAGGCTGTAGAGTAGAGATAAACAACTGGATTAAATGTTCATATTCTATATACGCCTGTCGATTTATTTTATCGTGAGTGTCCTGAGATGGATGTCGACTGATATGGACACAAAGGTAATACTACACGCACAGAAAAACGGAACCATTGTTATGATCAGCACAAACTCTACAGTCACATTATTAGGTACCTTTTACATCCGTCTGGCGTCTACAACGCACCTTTTCAAAGACATTTTCAAAGACATTTTCTAAGACATTTTCTAAGACATTTTCAAAGACGTTTTCGAAGACATTTTCAAAGACATTTTCTAAGACATTTTCTAAGACATTTTAATCATACAAAGAGGAGGTCCTATCGAAAGAAAAAAAAAACAAAGACTGGATTAAAAGGTAGGTGAAATATGACTATTATGCAAGGGACATTTGAGGTTAATACATTCGCCTGTTGTGGGCGTGATTCCTGTCAGACCGTCCACGTGTTTAATTAGAGGTCATTTAGTGTGACAACGAGACACTATTATTCTTCCGACATAATTAAGTCTCACAGAGGTACGCTATTCACATCCATATTAAAGTTGTCTGACAAACTGCACTCAAAAGCTGATGTAATCCTTATTATAATGGTACATAATATATACAGATAATTATGAATTTAATTATGGCACTGATAGAAATTTGAAAAAGACTCTCAAAAGATTTGGCGTAGAGTGGGGAGGGATTAGTTGACACACTCCAGTTAGCACTGCTTACAAGTACAGAATAGAACTCCATGTACTATTGAGCTTTTATTGGGGAAAAATACTTACAAAGAGAGAAACAATGCAAATAGAAGGGAGAAAACTTTACATTAGTAGCCACACCAATCAAAACAAAAGATGTATTTCCTTTAATCAATATCGAAATAAATACATTAATTTAAAATAATTCTTTGATTTATTGATTTATATCTGAATGAATCATTGTGTACATTTTCAACTTGATATGAGAGAGGGTGTGGGAGAAATGACGTGTGCACTTATCCAAAGGGAGGAAACCCCACATATTTAGCCACATATGTGAATATTGAAGGATTTATCTCACTTGATGGTATGAAACAAAATCCTAACCCCTAACCAGTAGTTTATTGACGGTTTTTAGAAGTAAGTTTTAGAGATCGGGTCTCAAACATCACAATCCTATAACTGGGAATCTTATCCTATCTTATACAATACAGACGTTACTTCAAAAAAAGGAGATGATTACGTCCTACGTGTCATGCATTTAGTTATGCATATTAATCAATAGCTCAGGCAACCCATCGCATGCTCTAATGGCACTAGGGAAGAAGGAGCATTTGTACAGGTTTGTCCTAGCATATCAAACGAGGGATGCGCCTTAATCTTTGTGTCTTTCTGAGTATTTTATTAAATGTTGTTTTTGTATTTGAAGATTATAGTGGGAAGCATGGTCGAGAGGCTAAGTGCGGCTTGAGCTTGGCTTGCTTGGCTACCTAGAAGGGGGCTCGAGGTTCGACACCCGACTCGGGCAGAGTTGTGTTTACTGAGCGCCCAAAGGCAGCACGGGAAACCAACTCCTAGATACCCCCTCCCCCCACTGGTCCACAAATGAGATTGGACCAAAGCGCTCTGAGCATGCTATAAGCATGAAAGTAGCGCTATATAAAAGCTATAATAATAATAGTTCAGAGTTTTGTGTATAAGTGGACCACATATTGAGATTGTGACAGAGCGTTGCGGGACATGTTCTCCGACAACATAAATTACGCATACCCAGGGTTTCTTTTGACATGGAGTCCAATTCGAGGAGAGCGCCAACAGGGAAGTGATCAAATACTTTGGCGCCACACTTTTAAGGACGTACTTAGCGCAATGGACACCAGCTTAAGACGATGCGGAGTTCTCCCTATTAAATAAGCCTTTTCTTTTTTAAAGGATTTTTTTGTTTCTATTTCTCTACGTTTTCTTACTTTAATGCAAAAGTCACCTACCTCTAAAAACTTCTGACTTCCTGGAGAGCCGCCTCTTAATTTTGATATTTGCTCTATATAAAGTCCCAATTATTGATTGTACTGAAGAGTCGTCCCAAGTTCATTTCAACACAACGTAGAAGGAGATAGAGTTTAAAATGTACATTCTGCTGCTGTATGCGATAGCTTTACAAGGTATTTATTAAATCTTTGTTTTAATGCTAATTGTGGTAAATATTAATTTGTATATATCGAATAGAGGTGCAAATTTATGTAGCATTAAAAGTGTACTATTGATTTACTTCAAGAACAAGAAAAACACTCTCAAGAAAAAAGAACAATCAACCTTTATTTTGCTCTATATGTCTCATGTTTGTGTTTGTAATGTTTTTTACAGCGCCTTGAGCCTACATTTTTTTTGTTAATAGCGCTTTATAAATAAAATTGTTATTATTATATAACAGAAGAATGTTAGATTAAAAAAAACATCCTGGTTAAGCGAATGTTTAAATCATATCTTTTTTTTTACAAAGCTTATATCAACATACTCTGTCTGTCTGTCTGTCTGTCCGCCCGTCCGTCTGTCTGTCTGTCTGTATGTCTGTCTGGACAAATATTTCTACACGTTATTTCACTGACACCCAAAGCTGAAATCTCGCGAAATTATTTCATTTACCTGCCAACACAAGAATCAATAAAAGAATTAAACAATTAGTTAATTAACTACTGCTAATTAATTACTGTAAGAAAGAATACTTGACTGAAGTGGTGATTTAATCTGTATGAGTCCCAATTGTATTAGGCTATCTTTGAGGCTTAGTGATCACAAACATGAGTAGATAACTATACAATATTCCATACTCATAGACGTTTCGCTAACAGAGTTGTTATCGCGTTGACTTTGGAAGCCCGGGAAGCTTAATCCCACACGTCAGGTTGTTCCCCTTTTTTTTGTTTAAAAAAAAAATACATTTAAAAAGCGATCACCCAAATACCTCGTTCTTTGTTATCCTTTCCAACTGGTCCAGACAAGTAATAGGATCATAGCGTGTTGAGCACGCACGAAACTGAGCTAAAGAAAAACAATAGGTAGAAATATTTCTAACCGCAAAGATTTATTATTGTTAGTCTCGATCTCTTCAAAATTGTATGATATGACTTATCCTAACTTATTGATAAAACTACTCTCTATATAATTTTTTTTTTTTTAAAAGTAAATATTGTTCTCTTGCTTTACTATTTTTTTATGACTAAGACTAAGATCAAGACTAAGACTAAGGCTAAGACTAAGAATAAGACTAGGACTAAGACTGAGACTAAGACGAAGACTAAGATTAAGACTATGATTAAGACTAGGACAAAGAATAAGACTAAGACTAGGACTAAGACTAGGACTAGGACTAAGAAAAAGATTAAGACTAAGACTAAGTCTAGTACTAGGATTAAGACTAAGACTAGGATTAAGACTAAGACTAGGTCTAAGACTAAGACTAAGACTAGGACTAAGACTAGGTCTAAGACTAAGACTAAGACTAGGACCAAGACTAAGACTAGGACTAAGACTAGGTCTAAGACTAAGACTAAGACTAGGACTAAGACTAGGTCTAAGACTAAGACAAAGACAAAGACAAAGACAAAGACTAAGACTAGGACCAAGACTAAGACTAGGACTAAGAAAAAGACTAAGACTAAGACTAAGTCTAGGACTAGGATTAAGACTAAGACTAGGACTAAGACTAAGACTAGGTCTAAGACTAAGACTAAGACTAGGTCTAAGACTAAGACTAAGTCTAGGACTAGGATTAAGACTAAGACTAGGACTAAGACTAAGACTAGGTCTAAGACTAAGACTAAGACTAGGTCTAAGACTAAGACTAAGGCTAGGACTACTATAAGACGAAGATTAAGACTAAGACTAAGACTAAGACTAGGACTAAGACGAAGATTAAGACTAAGACTAAGACTAGGACTAGGACTAAGTCGAAGATTAAGACTAAGACTAAGACTAGGACCAAGACTAAGACTAGGACTAAGAAAAAGAGTAAGACTAAGACTAAGTCTAGGACAAGGATTAAGACTAAGACTAGGACTAAGACTAAGACTAGGTCTAAGACTAAGACTAGGACTAAGACTAGGTCTAAGACTAAGACAAAGACTAGGACTAAGACTAGGTCTAAGACTAATACTAAGACTAAGACTAATACTAGGACCAAGACCGCGACTAAGAACAAGACTAAGACTAGGACTAGGACTAGGACTAGGACTAAGACGAAGACGAAGACGAAGATTAAGACTAAGACTAAGACTAAGACTAGGACTAGGACTAAGACAAAGATTAAGACTAGAACTAAGACTAAGACTAAGGCTCCTTTATTGATCCTTACGGACATTTGTTGTGATAACAAGGACTTTATTGTCTGATTGTGAGCGTGTATGTGTTACGTGTGTGAATTTTGTTTGTACTTGTTCATCTGTATTGTTATTATACAGCAATTACGCTGAGGTGGTCAGTTGTAGTCAAACTGAATGTCCATTTGATTGGATCAATAAAAATTATCTTATCTTTTCATGTCGTCAAGTTTTTGAATACTTTCTAAGCTGAACATTACTATTTCAGGAACACATGCTCTAGAAGACTGCCCGGCTGCTAAGGTAAAAATCTTAAAAAGCAATAGTGCTGAGCGGTAAAGAGATAGAGATAGATAGTGTAGAAGCTAATATTTTAAATCTATAACATTTTTATTGAAATGAGAATGAGAGGTTATGAGTTAGCAGACAGACTAGCCCGTACATACTGGCTTACTCTTGAAACTAATTCTTTTGAGATTCAAATATGAGCACCCCTTTGGAATTTGATTTTATATTACTTTCATACCTTGACAACTAAAGAGAAGATGATGCTTAGGTCATCGTTTTATTGGCCATTGGTTAACAAGCAGGATGTCATGTGGCCAGCACAACGATAAACCGCCTTTAATTTATTTCCACAATTAAAGTCAGGTACCCATTACAGTTTCGTGGGCTCAAGGGGACCCTTAAAATTTCAAATATAAAATACTAGTCTTCACCACGATTCGAACCAAGATCCCGGGTTTGGAAGCCAAGCGCTTAACTCCTCATTCACCGGACCAAGTTGAAATTTTTTCATAATTATTCATTATTCCAAACTAAATGTGAATCGATTTGAAAGGATCTATGCTTATTTTTTTTTTTGGGGGGAGGGGCCCTTAAAAATATACAAAACTGATGACTGAATATAATCCAACTAAAGTAATTGAATTTGACTCATCTCATCTCTTTCTGTGGTCCCTTCTGGGGCGTAAGCCACCAGCCAGATTCCTCCAGGCATCTCGGTTCTGGGCGAGTCTCTCCAACTTCCCCCATCTACTTGGCATCTGCTTTCAAATTGCGGCACCATGTATTCCTGGGGCCAGTGGCGTAGCAAGGTATCCGTGGGCCCGGGTTCAAGAATATCTTGGTGGGCCCCCCTACCCAAAAGTAAGACGAATGTATAGTGTGACAGAACTATTATGGAATCTGAATGTATGGGTATATTAAACAAAAGTCATTCCAATACTTTCTGCTTTATGTAGATCTTGCTTCTCATTTTTCAACATTTTCAACGCAACGCTGACTGCGCTTACAATTTTGTACTCGACGATAAGCAGGACATTGTTAGCGAATAATTCTCATTTTCTTCTAAATGCTGCAGCTTCCATCCATTTTTTTTTACCTTTGAGAAACACAAACTGCGTTGGTACATCAAAATATCTTAATCTCATTGTTGTTAGAGCATTATTCCTTGATTACCACATTGTGGGCAAAGTATTTGAGCGTATTATATACTTTGCTCTTCCTATTGGATTCGAGAAGAGCCTATCTTGAGATACTGTGAGCAAAAAAACACCAAATTATGGAAATCTGCAACGTCTTGAACACAGTTGACGGAATCATTTAAGACCAAGTTTAAGTCGTGGTTAGCAAAGTTAAAGAAGTTAGCTTCTTTTGATGAAGCAATACCCGTAGACCATTCTAGGTCCTACTGTCCACTAAGGCCTATATTGGAAGCACCATCATAGCTTTTGCCTCGCAGTTTATTTAAGGATAAATAGGGATTATTCATTAGTTGGATCATTTTTCAGCCAATTCAGAATCAGATGACCTTTACATCATCTGCCCGATAGACCACAAGGTCTGAAAGGGGAACTTTACTAATTCGATCAACTTTTTGTAATATGTTTTGAGTGCTCTTAACAATGAAAGAAAAAAATAGCGCGAATTGGACCTCAGTATTTCCGCCAGAACTGCATTGCCCAACAGCTCTATTTTCTCGTTTTGAATCTGTGGGGCTTTGTTTTCCTGTCAAATTTCAATATTCATAGCAATTTTAAGTCAACTCTAGTCTGAGGTTTCACAGTTTTTGTATAAATATAATAATGTTAAATTTCTTTAAGAATTATAAACCAAATACTAAGCATTGGTCAGAGTTCCATATTTATATTAATGCAAATACCTTTGGATAGATCAGCTATGTAGAGAGGGGGGGGGGACTGCTGTGTGGGCGACATCGTTCCGACCACAGCTAATACACAGGCATTCATCTCCGAAAGACACAATTCCATGATAATTTTGTGTAAAAATATAAAATGTTTACTTTCACTAATAACTACGAACAAACACTAAGCATGGGTCAGAGAAAGACACTATTCCATGATTTACTTGGACATGTCTCTATTTTCCTTTTTTTTTATAAACCTGTGATTTACACTATTTCTAAGTATCTACTTCATTGGGTCGGGCACATACGTTTTAGAATCATTACTGTTGAGATAGTTCATTTTGTACACCAATGATTTTCAATCCCATAGTCATTTTTGCTCTTTCACAAAATTCGCTGATGATGCGGCTCTTCTTGCCCTGCTCTCAGAGAGTTCAGAATTAAACGAGTATTTTAGAGAAATAGACCACATTGAACAGTACTGTAAAGATATTTTTTTATTATTAAATGTAAAAAAAAAATAAAGAAATGATTATCGATTTTCGTAGGGAAAAGAAGGAAAATGATATTGTAACTGTAGCTGGAGAGACCATTGAAATAATGCAAACTTTCAAATACCTTGGTCCTATCCTAGACAATAAATTAAATTTTACAGCAAATGCAGATTATATCAGCAAAAAAAAAGGCAGCAAAGATTACGATTACTGAGAAAACTGTCCTCTTTTAATATTAGCGAAAAGGCCTTGGATATGTTTTATCACGCTCACATCGACAATATTTTACATTTTAATATCACTGCCTGGTATGGCAATCTAAGCACTAAGAATAAAAATAAACTCCAGAGAATCCTAAATGCTGCTGGTAAAGTCATTGGCAAAAAAACAAACCCCATTAGGGCAGCTGTTTGAGACAAACATCCTTACAAAATCTAAGAAGATTCTAGAAATAAAAAATCACCCTTTGGGTTAGGATTTTGTTATTTTACTATCACAAAAGATATACAAGACACCGATAGCAAAGACAAACAGACACAAAAACTCTTTTGTTCCTCTGGCAATCAGATCATTAAACAGAAACAATCTGATGTAAACTTTTCATATGTAATTGTGAGTGAGTCTGGTGTGAATGTACTTTTTTTAAAATAATGTTTTGTTTTGTATAATACACAAATTGTTAGACAAATTTCCTTATGGTCAATTACGTTTAATATTATCATTATTATTTACTTTTTTTTATTATTCAGATAATACTTTCGTTTACAGTAACACACAAGACAAACAGGTTAACATATCCACATCCAGATTACATGTGATTACATTTGTTCAGTGGAACGTGAGAAAATAATAATGTGACTTATAACATTATTAATTGTCCTAAATCGGGTCCATAGTACTTTGTATAACAAAGGTTACATAACTTAACAATTCAAATAGGAAAAAATAAATTTTGGCAAATTATCTACAAATCTACAAGTTTTCCATAATATGTTAAATATATGATAAATGATCGTCTCCCCTTTAAAAAGCCTTTCTCTGTTTTGACAATTTTTGATTGTTTCCTTATTATTTACAAACTCATTTTACTCAGTAGAGTATTGTTATTTATTGCAATAAAACGTTGTTTTAAGACATTAAACAAATACAGAAAAAAAAAGAAACCATTTAAGCTTTAAGAAATATGAATAATTAACAGCTGTTTCGAAATTTTAATTCGAGAATTAGTGTTATCCGTAAGTTCTCGCGTGGGCCACAACCAGCCAAGTATCATGACCTCACGTGCAATCAACTCCTTTACGACATTATTTCTACTCCACAGGCTGTGGGCCCCTTATGGTTGTGGGCCCGGGTTCATTGAACCCCTTCGCGCCATGGATGCTACGCCACTGCCTGGGGCGTCCCCTCTTCTTCTTTCCCTGAGGGTTCCAGGTTAGGGCTTGCCTTGTTGGGTTGGTTTCGAAGGGTGTAGCCTATCTTTTAGAAACGTCTCTGAAGGATTTTTACTTTAATGGGCTTCTGATTTCTTCTTTGCCATACTTCCTCATTCGAGATCTTGTCTGGACAGTGGATCATACGAATCTTCTTCATGCAGGTATTGATAAATTGAATTTGATTAGTAACAGTAAAGGAACGAAGCTTTGACCACGTAGTTATTATTAATTTACCATACTTGTTTTTTTTAAATCTTGGATACAGAATTGGCTGCTCATGCTAATGGGAAAGAAACCTCGTGCTACAAGACTTCCTGACCCGGAAGTTTAAAATTGTTAGTGAAAGCCAGTGTGGAAAGAAATAAGGAAGGTCTGTAGGTTCGAAGCGGGAAAACCTGACCCTGACTGAAGATATGGTTCCACATAACACTGCTGAGTGGAAAAAAACTCATTTTCGGGAAGACGTTTGATAGTCAATTTAAATACCAGGACTTTGTGGCTGCTTAGCGTTTCGGCTATAAATCAGTATTATATCGAAGGGTTGTTTATGTATACATATGTTTTGTTTATTCCTCACTAGTTTCTGCATTAAATATTCAAGCTCCAATTTACTTAAAATATTACAAAAAAGCTAGATATTGATTTATGACTCTCTAATTATCAAAATACAATCACGTATACTACCTGTTCTCTCTAAGACGTTTTGCACGACAAAAATGAACATATCTAAAACTTCTTCTTTTGTAAAATCCTACAAGCCATTTCTTTGTGATGCAGAGACTGACGGTGGGAGATGGATTGTTATTCAGGTACCAATGTCGTTAAAGTGTTTAAGTTATCATTATGTAAGCTTTTAGGAAACTTTTTTCAACTGAACGGAGTGAGTTGATAGAAACTATGTAATATGAAATCCCTTGATCTAAACACAAATAGTTACTTGTAGCTGAGGGAACATCAGTGGCGTAGCTTAGAGGGAGGAGAAGGGGCGAATTCGAACCCGCTCTTCAGGGGGGGGGATTTGAGTGTTTTTTACATTCAAAATTAAATATTTCGCAAAATGCAGGGGCCCCAAAGACGTCAAGCCCCCGGGCCACCTAAACATATAAAAGTTCCTAGCTACGCCCCTGGGGAACATAGCGTACATAAATAGATACTTGTAGCTGAGATAACATACATAAATTGTTACTTGTAGCTGAGATAACATACATAAATAGTTACTTGTAGCTGA
>JADKLZ010000130.1:10948002-10960115 GCA_021533235.1 Biomphalaria straminea
GCTGTCTGTATGTCTAACTGTCTGTCTGTCTATCTAGCTGTCTGTCTTTCTGTCTGTCTGTCTAATACAAATATTGTTCCCCTTTTTTTCTCGCACATGTATTTTAAGATCAAGTTGAAACTTCACACAAGTTCCCAAGCAAAACACGAATCAATCAAAAAAATTAACAAATTAGTTAATTAATTATTTTTTTATCAATTACTTTGTACGGCACCTAGGGGTAATAAATGCTACTTATTGAGAGATGTAGTTGTATATATGGATTTAATTCCCTTATTACGTTTTGTCTACGTTTTTTTCCTCCCTCTCCTTCTCTCGAATTATGTGGAAATTGTGCATAATTAATTAAAGTCAATGACAATACGTGAATCGATCAATAAATTAATCAATGAATTAATCAATTACTGGTTATTTTGCTTTTCACATAGAAATAGGAAGCATATTCATGCAGCATAGAGATACTCTTTTTTTTTTAAAGATTATTTTATATTTTTGCATATTTTGATTCTTTTGTTCCTCAGTACCAGTTCGAATTGAGGATTGACATGACCTTTAATGGAAGCAGCTATTACGCTACGTACTCAAATTTTCAAGTAGCCAGCGAAGCATACAAATATAGAATGGCTTATTTTGAATTTAGAGGAAATGTATCCAACAATTTTTCAAATCAGAAAAACATGATGTTCAGTACCCCAGACAGAGACAATGATTTAGTAGGATTTAACTGTGCACTGACGTACGAAGCCGGATGGTGGTACAGGGGTTGCCATATGACGAATCTGAATGGTCACTTTGATTCGCCTGACTTTGGTAAGGGAGTCATCTGGGCATCTCTAACCACGGACATGCGTTCACTGTCTTCTGTTGAGATGAAGATCAGAAAGATGTCGTAAACCTGGGGGAGCGCGAGTCGTGTCTTTCTTAAAGTGCGACATTCAATGTGGACATACATTAGAGAAATGAACTTCAATTTTTATTTTCTATATATCTCTCTTGGCTTATTTAGTCCTTATTGAAAATAAAATGAAGAATTTTTTTTTTTTTAAATTATTGATGTTTTTTTTAAATATTAGCCCATTACTAGTCACTAAGTTATTTGTTTCAGTTTGTATGAAGTATCTATACATCTAGTTCTCAAACGTCGCCAAATCATGCAGGACAAGACGCACGCACGCAGACTCTCTAACCCTCCTCCTGCTCACTCCCGCCTTCCTCGCTCTCCAAGCATTAGCAGATAGCCACAAGACACCCTTGTAACCGTGGGTCACAGAATCAGATGACCTTTACATCATCCTGCACTGTAGACCACAAGGTCTGAATAGGGAGCTTTTTTTTTTTATTGACCTATCTCAGATTAAGTGGAAATTTGGCCAAATTATTTCTATTGCCTTACAAAGCAAGAATAAATCAACAAAATTTATTAATTAGCTAATTAACTTTTGATAATTTTTTTTGTTGGTATCAAACAAGGGACAGAAATTGAACTTAACTGATCAGGTCAACCAGTACCCTTTTTACATACATATACATATATGGTCGGGGGGGGTACACACACACCAAAAAAGAAAACAATTAATCTGGTTATGCACGTGACATTGAGTATGTAAAAGTGACAATAGATGGTCTTAAAATTGGTAAGCTTTGAACTTAGCTAAGGGACTTTTTTTTGGGCTAACTTTTAACAAATTGCATTACTAAATTTAAGTTATTTCTGTCATACTAACTTCTAACATTTAGAAAAAGAAAAGCTTATTTTTTTTAAACATAAAAAATCTATTTATCTTATGTTATATAAAACAGACGTTTCTTCAATAAGTAGATAAATAGATAGTACATATCATGCAACTAGTAATACATGCTAACAAATAACCCGAAATCTGCAAAGTAACTGGTTTTCCTAGTATGCATATAAGTGGAATATAATTTATATATAGCATATATCATGCAACTAGTAATACATGCTAACAAATAACCCGAAATCTGCAAAGTCACTGGGTTTCCTAGTATGCATATAAGTGGAATATAATTTAAAACAAAAATTAATCTCTGTGGCATTTCACGTCTCGTGAGACGATCTTTTCCCTTTGCAACTTCTTTTGTAGCTAAAGAGGCCAATCCTTGATACACAGCTGCGGTTGCAGGTTGGGCATATAAAATCACCAGGAGGAGCTGTATTTTCAGCCTTCTTTCTGCTTCTGTTGTGTATGGCATCTGCAATCCGAGACCCTTCTCTTATGCTCTCTTTCCAGGTGGATCTATCCAGTGCTACTTTTTTCCCAGCAGTTAGTGTCGATTTTAAATAGCTTCATGTCACGTTTGCACACATCTGTATACCGTAAAAGTGGGCGACCTGCAGCTCTTCTGCATTCAATAAGATCGCCATACAGTATATCTTGTGGTAGTCTACCTACTGGCATTCTGCGAATGCATTATACACGTAAAGTACAGCTAACATTAATAAGGCTATATTGTTCATAAAGTTTAAATATATATATATATACGTAAAGTGGAGAGAAGGGATATAAATAAATGTAACAAACAGTTCAATTTTTTAAATCAAGTGTGTGAGTTTCCGGCCAGAACAGTGGAAGTGGAAAAAAAAAACTCTTAAGGATACAAACAGGGGCGGACTGGGTATCAAAATCGGCCCGGGCATTACCATCTAACCCGGCCCACAAATGGCGAGCCATATTATATGTCTAAGCCTAATTATATTGTAAATATTATAATAATAAAAACAAATTTAAAGTTCAATAATGAATCGAAAACGACGAACGCTTGCTTAGAATTACGTTACGTATTATATTTATACATGTATGAGGTCTGAAAATTATTTACAGTACAATAATGAGTTTGACAACATCAAAGAATGGACAGGCCTACCATTGAACGAGGTTTTAATCAGGGCAAAGGATAGAGAGGATTGGAGAAAGATGGTCCACATGTCTTGCTTGGCGCCCCAACGGTCCACCAGACTAAGGGATAGGTAACAGGTAATGAGTTTGAAATGAATATTTATCATTAAATGTTTTTGGAAAATTTCTGTGATACCGAAAGACTAGAGAATGCCTATAGTTTAGATAGGCACTTAGGCCTACTTTACTGAGTGTGAAAAGCGCTTGCTTCTGTATACATTAAATGTGATTTGTATATTCAGGGAATAAGAAGATCCCTCATCAGCGCACTACTCCCTGCCACATCGCTTATAATAGTGTCCAAATCAATTTCGTGTAATACATCTTTATTTACAGCCATAAGCATAAAATCTTCCAAGTGTTCTTGTGTCATGGTGCTTCTCAGCCTATTCTTTACAAATTTCAATGTGCTGAAACTTCTTTCACAAGCTACTTGGCTACATGACAGCGAAAGCACAAATTTATAAGCCAATCCAATTACTAGATGCACCAGTCAGTAAATTGTACCTTTTTAAAATTCAGTAACTTCAATGTGGACAGTTAGTACAAGACAAACACACTTTGTTTTCAACTTCCATATCACTTTCACCACAATAGTCATCATCGTTCTGTTCATCTTTGTTGTTTCCCACACTTATCTTATATTCATCCAAAAGTGATGTTTTCAGCATGTCCCACTGCTCAGCTAGATTCATTAATTCGCTACGTAAATTTTCTGCAGTAGCATTGGAATCAAATAAGAGCAACGTTTTGCTAAGTTCTTCGAAAGCTGGTGGCTCAAGTCCTTTTAGCTTTATGTCGTTGAAATTTCTAGGATCGAGGCATGCGAGATCTGCATAAAAGATGTTGACACGTCAAAAGGTCTTTCTAGACTGGAGATAACTGTGTCTATGATGACGTTAAAAACTTGAACTTCATACCTTTTTTGAGCGTCGAGAATTCTATCACCATTGTCCTGCTCTCCTGACATTCGCTTTTTCATTCTTGTCCTTTTCTCAGGTAAACGCTCTTCAATTTCCAAGTCCAACTCTTCATCTTGAATTTCTGTATCTGTCCACCGCACAAAGTCATCTGCTGCTTTCTTCACCCCTTCAAAATTATTTCTTGGTTTTTGTAACACACACCATGTTATACGCTTTCATAATATTCATTCCATTTGTTTGAAGGTAATTTGAAAGAGGCATGGTCAGTTCAAAGATGTGCAGGAAAACAAATGAGTTCAAGATGGTTTCATATCTCAATAAAGCATCTTTGAATGACAGGGCTTTTGTTCTCGTGTCTGCTTTAGAGCTGCTATTCTTTTCAATTTTGTCAAGCACTAGAATAATACTAATGTACAGAGATGACTCTTTCCTTGAGAGTGACCCGAAGACCTTTTTCAAAGCCGCATCTTTGGACCACCATCGTGTTTCTCCTATTGTATTTAGTCTTCGGTGATGAGAATCTTTTGTCACACTTTCCCATACATCCATGCGAGTGTATGAATCTCTTAGGAAAACAGCAATGTCATTCAACAATCCAAAGAGTGAGGCACAGGAAATTGTAACGCTTGTTATTTCTGTTACCACGAGATTCAGGATATGTGCGTAGCACCACACATGAATTGGCTGCGGAGACTCTTTTGATAACAATGCTGAGAATCCATTATATTTTCCTTGCATGTTTGATGCACTGTCTGTTGAGCTTCCCACACACTTTTTTACGTCAATATTGCATGATATTAGAACTTCCACGACAAGTTCTTTCAATCCGGCACCAGTTGACACATAGCTGTTTATTACAGCCAACAGCTTTTCATACATTTCATACACCATACCATTATAAACATAACGAACCACAACAGAGCACTGATCTTTACATGTGATATCTTGAGTAGTGTCAATTTGCAGTGAAAACAGTCCTGCTTCGTTTACTTCTCGGCCAATAGCAGCCTTAATCAGCTTGCCAATGCTTTCTATGACATGGTTGACAGTGTTTTTTGATAACATTGTCACCAAATTCCCTCTGCCTTTCGTCTTTGTAGAATGACGTTTTCTGCTTTTGGTAACGCAATCACCAATATGCTCTTGTAAGCAAGCATCATATTTCCCGACAAGCACAATAAGCTCTAAGAAAAGTCCATGATTAACAAGTTTGTCATCCAATGTGTAAGCCGCTTCCGTTTTGCTACCTCGATAACTAATCCCACATTTCCCGATAATTTTAACAATATCAACAATGCGTTCCATTACTTTTCTCCTCTTTCTAACTTGATCGCGTCTCATATTCATCTGATTTGAAAAAAGCATGTTTTTTACATCAGAATCGTTTGCAATAAGAAAATATGCTTCAGAACATTTTCTATGGCCATCTGACTTTTCATGTTCTTCTATTCTTTGATGAATATGACGCCTATCTTTCATACCTTCAACAAACGAATTTGTTTCATTGTGCTTTGCAAACGCCAAACAAACAGTGCAGAATAAAGACATGTTTTCTTCATTGTATGTTAACCACAAACGGTTTGTTCCGTCTTTGTATTGAAAAGCTTTTTGGAGCACAGGATCTTTTGAATTTTGCTTAGGGTGATGCGCTAAAAATAATGTCAAATTTTCTCGTTTCGGCCGATCAAATAAGTTAAAATTTAATGCCTCTGTTAATGCCGGTTCAGGTAACTGAATGCCAGCTTCATACTTAATAAAAACATTGTGATCAATTTTCGGTGTTTCATCATTATCTAATGTGGATTGATCTTTATGTACATTGTCGTCATGAGATTCAACAACGGTTGTTACATCTTTTGAGCCATGCTGGCGAGAAAACAAAGCTGTAATTTTACTGCATTTATTGGCAGATGATCTCAGTAGTTTTTGTTTTTTAACTCTCAATTTCTCTGCTCCACCTTTACGCTTTATTCTTTTAAATCCTGTTTTACTTTGACCATCATCCATGTTTGGTCAAATGTTCAACTGTTTAAGATAGAGAATGTGATTTATAAATGGCTTTTTAGCTAGAACAAATTCACGTTTAATTTATAAGGGCTGGGTTCATTATAAATTTATCCTAGTACATTCAAAAAAAGAGGAATTTTATATGAATATACCATGACCCACAACTAAATATATAAATCTCCTAGATCTATAATCATTAAAAAATGTGTTAATACAAAATTTCATTTAATATGGGATGTTACAGCGCTATATGACAGCAGATCTTTATTATAAGAATTTCCGTTCTTATTTACCTCAGACTCTTAGTCTTTGTAACTTTATGAATAATTATAATAGCAAAAAAAAAAGGTTAATTATTCTGTGTTAATTTAGTAGGCCCCCTATTTTGCAAAAACACAAAAATAATTTTTACTTTGTAAGCTTTAAGTGTAGTATTTTAGATATATGTTATTAACAAAATATACAAAAAGAAAGCTTACTCTTTCTTTACAGATGAAGAAAGTCGCCTCTGTACACAGAATAAGTTGTGAAAACGTTGTTTTCTTGTTGTTGTTGTTTCTTCTTTTCTCGTTGAACTTATATTGCCTATGTGTCTTTTATTTAACCTTATCAGGTGGCTTTATGAAACCATAAAACCACCTAAGCTGGAGGATAGTTGGAGATAAAGCCACCCTGATAAGGTTTGAAAAACTATTGAACATTCCATGATATAGTGAGAAAAGGTTTACAATTGACAAAATATTTGTTTTCAAATTTTAAGGAAAATATAATGGCTTGCTGTATGTTGCAAAATTATGAAAATAATATACAATTGGCGAAAAAAAAAGAATAATTTAGCCAGCCGCTGAAGTTTTTAAAACTATTTTGTAAGCAAAACTGCATCTGATATTTGCTAAGAATTCTTCTAAGCAACAACAGTTCAAAGGTCTATATATAAACCAAGTTGTCCCTGTCATGAAGCATTTTTGGGGCACATGTTTGTATATTTATGAATAAAGAAATTCACGACTAAATTTCGTTTTGTGAAAACTGATAATTGACAATAAAGTCGAACACATTTTATGTTTTGAAGGAATCGTTCGAAGAAAAAGCAAACCCTGTAACTATTATATCAGTAGAAACAAATGGAGCAGTAGTAGATCTTGATTGCAGGAATATCTTCAATTTGTTATCAACGCAGTTATAAGAAACTAAATACGCAATTACTTGCTCAAATGTGAAGAGAAAATGACAAGAACATTCATCAGTTGAATCACAAAGCACCAGGAGACGACCAAATTACAGCAGAACTAATTCTTAGCACAAAGAAGTGCGTGGTGTATGTGTGAAAAATTGTTTTATTTAATTTAATAACTTTATTTGCATAGTATAGTTTTGTCTAGTTATACATTTAACAAAAAGAAATGTAGACTGTACAGCGTTAAGTATTTGAAATTGAACTTCATTTACTTCCTTGTCAAACAAGAGAGTGTTAATGTGCCATTTTTTATGATGCAGTGCTCCTATTTCTTCTCTGTGGTTCACATAGAGCTCATTTGTTATAATGATCTTTATTTTTAAATGATTTTTTCTCCATTGGGCCATTTAATAAGTATTCCAGCTCCTTCGTTAGTGGTGTCTTTCTGAGAACAATCCATGAAAACTCTGTTAGGGCAATGGTATTATATAAAATTCACTAAACTATTGAGCTCTGTTGGAATATAGCTAAATATTTCTTTCTTCTAATGTAAGTCTTTGCAAACAACATATTTCGGCAAACAATATATTTCTCTATACAGCTGGCCTTGTCAACCATGTCTGGTAATGATGTTTTTTTTTTAATTTAAATTATTATGGCTCAAGAAATCCACGAAACGTGTGAAACGTTTACTAAAACAACAAATCTCTATATGAAAAATAATCTCCGTAGCAATGGAAGTCGAGCTTTCAAACCTTTAAAAACAAAAAGTTTCCAATGCAAAGGACTCTTTCGGATATCTGGTGGCACATTGAAGAAATACGAGAACAGTTTCGAATATCTTGTGGCACATTGAAGGAATATGAAGGACTCTTTCGTGTGTCTGGTGGTACATTGTAGGAATTGAAAGACTCTAAAGATTTTTAAAAAATCTTGTATAGATCAACGAGTCGTGATCACGCAGAACGGATGTAATAAAAATGATCATCAAACTCCTATGGGTCCTCAGGACAGAGATGTTGGTGAGAAGCCAAGTATTCACTCCTGAATATTGTTCGTAATCCTTTATACATTTACGCTCATCAAGACCTTTGGCCTGAGTTGTTGTTTTTTTTTTAACCAGCTTGCATAACGTTAATCACAAAGAAGCAACCTCCCCCCCCCTCCTTTTTTCCTCATGAATCTTACTTTATATGTACACGTTCATTATTATAAGAATTGCGTCATACATATAAAACAAAATTAAAAATTGTCATATGACGTCATGAATACATTATTTAAGACACATCTTTTTTTTTTTTTTTTAAATGAGATTAACCCAGTACAAAAAGAATTTTTAAAAATAACGAAATTTCTAATTATAGATTAGACCCAGCGATACTAAATCTGTGAAGAAAATGAAGGCCACTGAATGTGACGGCCTCCTTAAGAACAAGGTACAAACACAGAGGGAGTAATCAATGTCTTAGAGATAAACCTTTTTGTTATCGTTTCCTCTTCTTCCCCCCCCCGTTCCGTTCGCCCCCGTTAAGCAAATGGAAATTATGATAGTACGATCATGCAATGGATTTAAAGGGCTACAGCAATCTTGGCGTAGAAGAGGGGAAAAAAAGAGGGGGGGAGGGGAATAAGAGAAAGAGGGAGTGGGAGATGTTTAAGGAGAATACGATGTATCATGTATTGATGAATATCTCCTTGAGCGGACTGGAAATCATTGATTAAGGGGAATGTGGGGGGGGGGGTAGATTGATATGGGGATTAAGGATGTGTCGCTATGATCCGGTGAATGGTAGCATATGGAGGAGCTATTCTTTGTGTTTTATTAATCCCTTAATTATAATGTATGTTTTTATTTTATGTCTTTCAATCGTTTTTTAATGATGACTCATTGGTAATTGATGATAGTTCATTGGTAATTTGAAGATGTTCCATTAGTATTTCATGATGGTTCAATAGTAATGTAATGATGCTTTAATGGTAGTTTGATGATGTTTCATCTGTAATTAAATTAATTAATTCATGTCATGATGAATTTTTGATTGGTAATTTCTTTGGTAATTTCAGGATGTTTAATTGACAATTTCTTGATGTTTCAGTGGTAATTTTATGATGTTTCCTTTGCAGTTCAGTGATGTTTCATTAGTAATTTTTCGATGTTTGATTGGTAATTTCATGATGTTTCCCTGGTAATTCAGTGATGTTTCAGTGCTCCTCGTTGGCTAAGGAACGCGAGAAAAACCAAGACGCCTGTGTGCAGTCACTCAATAAACTCTCTGTGTTTGTGTCTGTTCTATTTCTGTGAATCTATTTGTTGTTGTTTTTTAATGTTCGAGAAAAGAGTCCTTGACCTTGTAATCACAACAAGAAATGAAGCAGTCTTAGTGTTAGTCTTAAAACTAATTCAATAATATTTCAATATTAACCAGACATTCAAATAGAGTTGACTAAGCCTTCACCTCTCTGTCTGGTGAACATGTGTGGCAGCACGCATGATCTGTGGACCTCCTTTCTCCTGCTTCTTCTTCTTTTCCCTGGTACTGTTTCCTGCAG
The DNA here is from genome assembly GCA_021533235.1 of Biomphalaria straminea. Taxonomy (NCBI): domain Eukaryota; kingdom Metazoa; phylum Mollusca; class Gastropoda; family Planorbidae; genus Biomphalaria; species Biomphalaria straminea. The sequence goes on from JADKLZ010000130.1 coordinate 10,957,575, forward strand.
GAAAGTCTTTGCGAGCCTTAAAGACCGTACAGTTTCGATACGAGCTTTTTTCTCTGCGGTCAGTTGGTCATCGTTCGGCCCAATTGACCAATAGGTCTCTGTTTTGAGCCATGCTACAGTGATGTTTTAATTTTAATTCAATGATATTTAATTTCAATACTGATTTATATTGCTTAATTCTGTCTCTATGTAACTAATGTGTAACAAAAAGAAATGTAATTGTACAGCGTTGATTATTTATAATTGGGATTCATTCCTTCTTTGTCAAACAAGCGGTTGTCAAAGTGACTTTTTAAGACGATATGAAACGAATTATGCTTGAGGATCATTTGAGATGATAACACCCTGGTAAAAAGATATAGCTGTAAAAAAAACTTTCGAATTCTCAAAGATAAAGTTCAGAATAGAACCATAAATTTTCTCTTCAACATCATATAGAGGAGATGGTGGCTTGTGAGCGTCGAACAAGATCTTTTTATTTATAGCCAAATATGGAAAACACAATAGATAACACTATAGGTAAAGCATTGATTTTACCAGCCGCTGAAATAGTTTAAAAATCTAATTATTTTACACAAACCTACAGCTGATATTGTTAAACGAATTTCTGTAAGTAAAAATGCAATTGAAGGGCACATCGGTGGTATGAGTTTATAACATTAAAAGCTTCTAATGGTTATGATATTCTTTGCAAACGACATATACAGCAGGGGGTTGCGGACTCTGATATGGCATAGCGCTGTTTGATGCAAACTGCCTAAGTGTTTCCATGTTTGGGTATAGCTGCAAGGTAGCAGAGGTTTTGAATTAAGTTTTCATTCTCCTAGGTGGGTTCCAAGGGAAAGCTAATAGGTTTTACCTAACCCAAAGCTGACTGCTTTAGGCGACAGTTACTCGACTTCACCCTTCTCCTGCTAATGAAAATAATTTCGCCGATCCAATGTTAGAGCCACACGTGAAACATCAAGAAAACACGAGAAACTTCTCTTGGCGAAAACATTTACAATCAGAGGCGGACTGGCTATATGGGCATTCGGGCAAATGCCCGGTGGGCCGGTACCCAAATGGGCCGTTAGAGCCACCAAAGGGCCACATTGATGCCATTATGTATTAAATTTTTAAAGTTTTTAAAATATTCTGTTATAAAATGGCCCTTTATGTGTCGTGTTTAAAAATATCTATACAGTGTAATCTAACTAATTTTCTGAAATAATATAATAGCCTACATCCGTAGACAGTGTTACTAGATCTAGTAGGAGTCATCCTTTTAGGGGCTACACACTTAGCAATTAAAAAGTAACATAAGGCCTATACTTCCCATCAAAACTATAGATCTCTCTGTATGCATGTGTACCGTTAGCGATGCTCAAACTAAACAGAATGATTTTGAAGACAATTAGGCCTTGAATTGGATCCCCGTTATATAATATGCAATTTAACGGCCTGATTGTGTAGAAATGCCCGGGCCGATTTTGACACCCAGTCCGCCCCTGTTTACAATCATGTATCAGGGAATTTAATAAATTGATTGATATTTAATGCTCGAAGGACTACTTCAACGAACAACAAAACACATTTCCAATGTATTTTGTGATTTCAGTAACATGTATACAATTGTTATTTTAATTGTTTACCACACGAAACCCTTCTCCCATGACCTAGATATCCCCTACCCTTCCGGTCCACAAAAGTGATTGGACCAGTTTGCATGCCATTAGCAGGAAAGTTGCTTTAAACAAATCCAATTAATACACATATTTCCAATAACACTAATTTATACTTTTTAATCTAGATCTATTAAAAAGTAATTACATGATTGGTTCTAAAATAATTGCTACAATTTCACTTGCTGCAAGTTTTGTCCTGAAGAAAGTTTTGTATTTTTTTTTTTAAGTGTCACTTGTTTCCTTGGAGATGTACAAGAATTCAAATAGCAAGAGATCTACCATAGTGAGGAAATAATGTGGTAGACCATAGTGATAAAAACCTGTCAACACTGACCCATATATTATTTGAATACTGTCTAAGTTACAATGCTACAATAATAGCTTCAGAAAAATAATGGAAATAGAAAAAAAGAGTTGAAAGACAGAAAGAGAGAGAGAGAGAGAGAATAAAATTGAGAGAAAGATAAAGTAGAAGAGAAAGAAATATATAAAGAGAAAGAAAGAGAGACAAAAAAGAGAGAAAAAAAGAAATAATAGATAATAGAAATAAAGATATAAAGATATAAAGAGGCATAAGAAGAATAAAAAAAAAGTGAGAGAAAAATAGAGAGAAAGAGAAAGAAAGAAAGAAAGAGAAGGAAAGACAGACAAAAAGAAAAATAGAGAAAGAGAGAGAGAACGTGCGAAAGGAATAGAGATGGGGAAAAAAAAGAGAAGGAAAGAAATATAAAAAAAAGAGATCGATAGATAGAGAGGAAAAAGAAATATAGAAGGAAAGAAAAAACAGAAATAGAGAGAAAAAGAAGGAAAGACAGAGAAAGCGGAGAAAGAAAGAAAACGAGACATATAAAGAGACAAAAAACGTAAAAAAAAA
>JADKLZ010000130.1:10967162-10991255 GCA_021533235.1 Biomphalaria straminea
CAGCATGAATTTTATGTTTATGTATGGAGCGATGCCCCAGCATGAATTTATGTTTATGTATGGAGCGATTCCCCAGCACAATGTAGAGGCGTTGCTTGCCGTTTGACAGCTCTGCTGCAAAGAATACCTACCACGTATGAGGGACGACCATATCACGTCTATATGCCAAGAGCAATCTTCCTTTGGCTAGCTTTAAGATAGTCGGCCTGAGATGCCCCGGAAATGCTTTGAAGACCAGCTCAGGAGCCAGCAATCCTTAACTGGCAAGGGAGAGAGAGAGCTCTTGGCAGCAAGAACCTTCAGAAAGTGACAGCTGGAGATCTCTTACAAGGGCTAAAGTTTCAGTGCGGAAAAAAAAAGTTGTATCGAATACAGGCAAAGAGAGTGACGAGAAAAAACTCAACCACCGGCAGACAAGGATCTGGATGCGCGTAGAATCCATCCATCCATCCCAGTGGCGCTACAGCCCTTGAAGGGCTCTGGTCTGCTTGCACACTTTCTTCCATTCGGATCTCTCCTGGGCCTTTCGTCTCCACGCCGTAACCCCAAGCTGTTGCAGATCTGCTTCCACATCATCAATCCAACGCATTCGGGGTCTGCCTTTGGGTCGCCTGCCTTTTGGTTTTTGTCGTTATACGATCTTCGCTCTGCGCGTAGAAATGTCATTAATTTACAAGAACAAATAAAAAACATTGTCTGCATCGCACGTGGCAAATTATGTAGTTCACAGATAGGGCTGCGTATCCACGGGACACAGCACTTGTATTTAATGGACCTACCATTTTAATTATTTATATTTTATACATACGATCCTAGCTATTTGTCTTCTTTCTTCTCAGTCCCATTCCCCCCCCCCTCTGATTTATTTCCTATCTGTTGTAAAAACGTGTTCTTTCCGTGATGTTTCTTAGGCGCTATTTCTTACCATATACAATAAACAGTAAAACTGGAAGAAATGAGAATGCAGCAATAGAAAATTCTTAAAGAAAAGCTTACTTGAGGGAAAGAACCGCTTATTACTGCCAGTTATCTGATCTTTACAGGGTTTAGCTCCCTTTTATACTATATGAAAAATAAAATTAATACTAAATGAGAAACTAATGGGCTAATTTTTGAATTGAGTCGTGTAGTTTCATCGACTATGAATAATTACGCAAAATTTCAACATGATCCTAGAAAAGGAAAAGGAAGAAAAAAAAAAAAGAAATGTTAAAATGTTATTAGGGGGATTAAATCCACATATATATCCATATCACCCTTTAAGTAGCATTTATTCCCATTATTTCGATATCAAACAAAATAACTAATTACCAAAAATTAATTAACTAAATTGTTATTATTTATAGATTTATGTCTTGTCAGATTGAATGAATGACTGTGCGAAGTTTTAACTTGATTCGGGAAAAAAGTTCTAACCTTTTACCAGACAGACAGACAGACAGAGTGAATTGATATAAGCTTTGTAAAACTAAAACTTTTTTTTTTCTACAGCATGAACCAAGAAATTCAAATAAAAAAAAGGTTCAAATACGTTCTTAACGCCTCAAGGGATTTAAGCGTTCAACTGTAAACACTTCTAAATCCCCCCCTTACATATGCTGCTTCCAGAGTAGATAAGAACGCCTGCATCCTAATGGCTTTCAGACCATTAATTTACTCAGAAGTTTGTCAAAAAAAAAATAAGGGGGGGAGGGGCGTAAAAGCAAGATGGAAAATAACAAAGTCTAAAATAAATAGAAAATACCTAGTGAGAATTCTAAACAGTCCAAATTCGTTTTTAGAAGAAAGCAATATAGCCAGTGGGGTAATTCATGAGTGTTTGTTTGAGAATCCTTGAAAGTAATGCACCTGAGGTGTGTCTACGGTGTGTCTGGTGTGTCTGGAGCATGTCTGGGGAGTGTCTGCTAAATATAGATTCCATGTTTTGAAATTATTTTTTTAATCTAGGGTCAAGTTCTTGTCCACGTCCTGGGCGCTATACTGTAGGGGGCGAGGTGTTTATACGTTAGAAGTTTTTTTTTTGGGCACCCCGGTCAAGCTAAGCTTCAGCATTTTATGAAGTAGCATGTTATAAATGTTGAAAAGAATCCAGAGCTTAAGAGTAAAAGTGCACAAGTAAGTTTGATTCCTGGTATTAAAGAGTTAATATGGACATCAAAGGTTAACACCTGAATAAAAAGAGTTAATATGGTTATCAGGAATACTGCAGCGATCGGACCCCATGATGACCTGCCAACTATTGTAAAAAAAAAAGGCAAGATTAAAATCTATGGCTATATTACAAGATCTACGGGGCTCGCAAAAACCTTCCTTCAGGGAACAGTACCAGGAATAAAAGAAGAAATGGCAGACAGAGAAAGCGATGGGAGGACAACATAAAAGAATGGACAGGCCTACCATTGAAAGATGTTTTAAACAAGGCAAAAGACAAGGATGAATGGAGAAAGACGGTCAACAAGTCTTGCTTGGTGCCCCAAAGGTCCACATACTAAGGGATAGATAAAGGTAAAAGGTAAAATTTGGTCATTTAAGGTCCTGATACTAAAGGCTCAATATTGTGAAGACACGTTGATCAATTAACATTAAGAGTTGACTTTCGGAGCTAAATGATAATATGGACTCTAAAGATTGACCAATGGAGCTAAAGATTGCCAACTTGAGCTAAACTCAAACGACAATCACAACTACGAGTTAATATGGTCACAAAAAGATAATCCCTGATGCTTAAGAATTATTATTATGATCAACATACTATTAACCCTGGAGATAAAGAACTAATGCTGACATTCCCCATTAACTCCATGACTTAAATAGTTAACATGAACGTTAAAAGTTGACTTTTGAAGCTGAGCGTTATAATTAACGCTAAAAGTTGACTTTTGAAGCTGAGAGTTATAATAAACGCTAAATGTTGGTCCCTGCAATTAAGAGGACAACAACCTAACAATTTTAATGGCAAGCAGATGTGTGTACAGTATTTCATGATTGTGTTTTTGAGAGATGTATATAGTATCCACAATCATATGATATTTTTACAAAGCAGCTTATATCCAATCTGTCTGTCTGTCAGTCTGTCTGGCAAAAAGTTTGTACACGTTATTTCTCCCATACCCAATCTTGGATTAAGCTGAAAATTTTCACAATTATTTCTTTTACCTGACAACATAAGAATAAATAAACAAAATTAAACAATTAGTTAATTAGCTATTGGTAATACATTATTTTCTTTGGTAACTCAAACTGAGCAATGTAGGTCAAGATGGACGCGTAGTTAAACCTGTACTAAATATTTCAAATGTAGTTCAGATTTATGGTGGTAGGTTAGGTCCTAAAGTGGGTGATGGTTTGGAAAAAAGGGAGGGGGGGGGGTATAAAATGAAAGGGGAAGATCGATAACTTCCAATCAGATCTGTTAACACAAGGTCGTCCAGTGGGCCAATTTACACATCAGATGGGAGGGACAATGTCACGCAACGGTGTCTTTCCCTTGCCTGTATCTTCGTGCGAGGACGAGTCTCAATGGCTACCCAGCAGCGCAACAAGGAGGATAACTCCAACAGTGAGCTGTAACAACTACAACAACAGCAACAACAACAACACGGACATGATTTTACAAGTATTAAACAAGTATATGGAGGCGCGGTGGCTTAGTGGTAAAACACTTGGCTTCCAAACCAAAAGGTCGTGGGTTCAAATCCTGTTGAGGACTGAGATTTTTCATTTTAAGATCTTTAGGACGCCTCTGAGCCCACCCAGGTCTAATGGGTACCTGAAATTCGTTGGGGAAAAAAGTAAAGGCAGTTGGTTATTGCGCTGGCCACAGGACACCCTAATTAAGTGGTCTGAGAGGGAGCTAAAAAGCAGATATATATAATCTATACCGTAAGTTACAATTGTGTTATGGAGAAATGGTATGGTCTCTGTAGAGACCATGAAATAGGATACATGAAATACGAGGGTTTGAAGGTGCCAATAAATCTCTTGTAACTCACTACTTGAATACACTACAGAAACACCGAGTGTACAAATATTTTCCTTATTTCAAAGTATTTACAGTATCAGTTAACTATAAGACTGTGACTTGAACATCTCCTGAGTCTATAACAAATAATGTTGAAAGAGATCCACCCAACTGATAATTACCTTTAGATTCCAGCTAGTAATTACGTGTTTCCGACCAGAACTGAATGTACCATAAAAATGACCAAAAAAGGGATTGAATAACAGAGTGTACTGTAACTTTATACTGACAACAGTTTCTATTTAATTAGAGCTGCATTATAATATTTGAACTGATTAATGTAATCTATGTGCGTGTGTAAGAGAAGGAGAGAGAGAGAGAGAGAGAGAGAGAGAGAAAGAGAGAGAGAGAGAGAGAAAGATGGGGGATCTCTCTAGATGGAAAGATGAGCGCTCATTCAATTCGTATGTATTACTAAAAGTATATATATATATATATATATATATATATATATATATAAAGTACCCCCGTTTCAGACCTTGTTAATCTTTAGAGTGAATGTTGTATAGATAATTTGTTTTTCAGCCCAACGGTTAACGACGGTGTCGTGTGGTCAGCACAATGACCAACCGCCTTTACTATCCCCAGCTAAGGTTAGGTACCCATTAAAGTTGGGTGGACGACTCAGTGGTGTCCTGAATATTCCTAAATTTAAAAACCGCTTTCTTCACCGAGATTCAAAACCGGAAGTACTTGTTCACGATTTGTACAAGACAGAGCAAAGTAATATAAAGCTTTAAAGATAAAAAAAACAAGATTACAAAGAGAGTTTGTGTGATATACAAACTCAGAGGCGGCCCCCGTCGGAGTCGGATCCCTGTCAGATCCGCCTATTCGCAAGATGTTTCTGATGTTCCAAGTCCCTGGCTCAATTCCTGTATGCTCCCATCCTTAAACTATCGCAATATTTCTGAAAGAACAGTAAAGGTTAAATCATATTTTCAAAAGCCTTTATTGTTTTTTTCTAACCGTGACGGACAGACCAACCAACAGACAAAACGCACAAAAATATGTTAGTTTCATTTTAATGGGGGCATTATACAATTTTATTTTTAAAAATCTGATTTTTTTTTTAAATTTAAGAAATTAGTTTAGAATTATGTCATTTCTGGTCTTTACGCTAGTACACGAAAGCCGCTGCTAAAAGTTCATTTTAAAAAATGTGCGTGATATCTATATGTATGAAGCATTTCTTATAGTAACATTTCCTCCCTTACATTTACGTAATTGTTTTAGAATTGGTGTTTTGCTATTAAAAAATCGCTTGCATAATTAATTTTATAAATTAAACGGTTTGCGTTTAGAAAACTAAAAGTAGCCATTGCACCTAAACTTTTCAAGCCGCATTTAATGATGAAAAAATATTTTTCGTATCTCTTCTAGTTTTGGCGCTCTGAGTCTGACAGACGGACAGACGGACAGACAGACATAAATTCATTTTAAAAAATGTGCGTGATATCTACATGCCAAGAGCATTTCATATAGTAACATTTCCTCCCTTAGATTTACGTAATTGCTTCACAATTGGTGTTTTATTATTAAAAAATCGCTTGCATAATAATTTTTATAAATTAAACGGTTTGCTTTTAGAAAACTAAAAGTAGCCGTTGCACCTAAACTTTTCAAGCCGCATTTAATGGTGAAAAAATATTTTTCGTATCTCTTCTAGTTTTGGCGCCCTGGTGTGACAGACGGACAGACGGACAGACGGACATTTTGCACAAACCTAATAGCGGCTTTTTCCCCTTACGGGGGCCGCTAAAAAGACCAGCCATAACTTGGATTGAGTACGTAAATGTTTTGGAAGTTTGAACATGTCAGCACATTGCTCTGCCTACACACTTTCTTACACGTCATATCCGATTCCGACTTTTGTACCTGACACGTGACCGTGTGCGTCACAGAAATGTGTCACGCGCAGTTTTGACATCAGGAGGTGACAATCCATTAGCTCTGTATCATTCTTCTGCTGGCTCCATTCCACCCGCTCCATATCGTCTGGCTCTAATGAAGGGGAAGCTACAGAGCAAGAGCTGTACAAACTCTTACGGGCCGGTGCCTGTATCAGAGCTCTATTCAGCTCTGACTCTTGAATAAAAAGTAAGTAAAGTTCCTGTTTCAGAGCTTGTAGTCTATAGTGCAGATGATGTAAAGGTACTCTGATTCTATGGCCTACGGTTAACGAGGGTGTCATGTGGCCAGCATAACGACCAACCGCCTTTACTTTTCCCCAACTAATGTCAGGTACCCATTATAGCTGGGTAGACTCAGGGGCGCCCGAAGATCCGAAATTAAAAATCCCAGTCTTGACCAGGATTCGAACCCCGGACCCCGGTTCGGATGTCAAGCGCTTTACCGCTCGGCCACCGCGCCTCTAGACTGTTGAATTATCGACATCTAATTTGCACTACAGACTTCGATGGACATGTTATTATTAGTTTTAGCGTCAGTTAAGCATAATACGGTGGCTCGGTGGTCGAATGGTTAAGCGTTTGGCTTCCGAACCTACGGTTCTGGAATCAAATCTCGGGATTTTGAGTTTGGGGATTTTTAGGGCGCTCCTGCGTCCACCTAACTCTGATGGGTGCATGACTTTAGTTGGGGAAAAGTAAAGGAGGTTGGTCATTGTGCTGGTCACATAACACCATGCTCGTTAACCGTTGGCCAAAGAAACAGATGACCTTAACATCATCTGCCCCATAGATCTCAAGGTCTGTAAGGGGACACTTTACGTCTTATTTCATGCATGATACACATTGTAACATTGTTACAAGTTGATCTTTAAAGGGCGTTATATCTGATTGTATCAGAGTGTCGACTGTTAGAACAATTGCAGGGGGAAAAAATGAATAATATTTTATTAATTTTTTTTTAGTGACTTTCGAATTTTACTGGGTTGGAGTAGCGTCCCTTGTCAAGCTATTTAATACAGCCAGAGTGTGACCAACTTAATTAGTGAAATGATCCATCACAATGATATCTAGAAAGAATATTGAAAAAAAAAATATATTCTATTTCTACTAATTTCTAAATTAGTAAACCGAAAGAAAAGCAATGTCTTTTGTCTTTATCAGACTAGTCGACTTCAGAGAGAGACAGAAAGAGAGGGAGAGAGAGAGAGAGAGTAAGAGAGAGTAAGAGAGAGTAAGCGAGAGAGAGAGTAAGAGAGAGTAAGAGAGAGAGAGAGTAAGCGAGAGAGAGAGTAAGAGAGAGTAAGAGAGGGAGAGAGAGTAAAAGAGAGAGAGTAAAAGAGAGAGAGAGAGTAAGAGAGGGGGAAACAGAGAGACAGACATGGTGAGGGACACAGAAAGATGGAGTAAAGTTTGGAATATGTGCCTTGTTGAAATAAAACGCTTGGCTTCCTTTTAAAGGCTGCGAGTTCAAATCCCAACTCAGGCTGAGCACCCAATGGAAGGACAGGAACATTCTCGTCTCTTCCTCCTATTATTCACAAGGGAGATTGAACAATAACACGCTAAGCATGGTGCATGAAGGAAGATTTATATTAGGGTTATTGAGAGATGAGAAGGAGACATTTTATTATTATTTATTTTTTTTTTGCTTCGTGTCTCTTTTTGGTAATTCGGCCTCAGGTCAATTGATTTGGTGGACAACTAAGGACAACGTCCATGTGTATATATGTGTAGTCCACTGTATTTCACGTAGAGAAATGTTTAATTAATTTTTTTTTTTCTGGTTTAGAAAAAGGTGTAAATGTATGTGAATACACTAGTTAAAAAAGAAAAGACAAGACATAAAAAACAGAAACTTTATAAAAGAAACTAAAAATACTAACAAAGAAAAAAAAAAGAACTTACTAAAGGAAGAGTGTATTAACGATATTGATATATCGATATCATTTCTGGTGTACGCCTCAGTCCTCTAAGCCTGAGATAAATAGCCAGTGGATGTGACTAACTTGACTACTGGGATTTTTAGACTTAGCAGTATATTATATTGCGTGGGAGGATGGTTCTGAAGACAGTACATGAATGGTGGAGCTGATAAATCCCGAGATCATATATCATACATATTTATGAGTACGTCTGTGTTTAAATGAATTCCTGGATGCGTAGTTTTTGTTTTGAAAAATATTTAGACTAGCTCTGTGTGAAAACTGTTGAGGTCCCATCTCTTACTTTCTGCCCTGACTCACACAATTAACACACTAGTCTATTTACATGAAACGCATGGAAGTACAATGAAGTGCATGTAAGTACAGTCAAGTACATGGGAGTACAGTAAAGTAAATGGAAGTACAGTAAAGTGCATGGAAGTACAGTGAAAATGCATTGAAGTACAGTCAAGTGCATGGAAGTACAGTCAAGTACATGGAAGTACAGTCAAGTACATGAAAGTACAGTTAAGTACATGGAAGTACAGTAAAGTGCATGGAAGTACAGTGAAATGCATGGAAGTACAGTGAAGTGCATGGAAGTACAGTCAAGTGCATGGAAGTACAGTCAAGTGCATGGAAGTACAATGAAGTGCATGAGAGTATAGTGAAGTACATGGAAGTACAGTGAAGTTGATGGAAGTATAGTGAAGTGCATGGAAGTACAATCAAGTACATGAAAGTACAGTAAAGTACATGGAATTACACTGAATTGTATGGAAGCACTTTGAAGTACATGGAAGTACAGTGAAGTTTATAGAAGTACCTTGAAGTAGCCTACAGGGAAGTTCAATGAAGTGCATACAAGTACATGGAAGTACAGTGAAGCACATGGAAGTACAGTGGAGTGTATGGAAGTACCTTGAAGTACATAGAAGTACAGTGAAGTACATGGAAGTACATTGAAGTATATGGAATTACATTGAAGTACACAGAAGTACATTGATGTGTATGGAATTATTTTAAAGTACACAGAAGTACAGTGAAGTGCAGGGAAGTACAGTGAAGTGTATGTAAGTACATTGAAGTGTATGTAATCACACTGAAGTACACGGAAGTGCATTGATTGAATTGCAGGGTAGTACAGTGAAGTGCAGGGATCTACAGTAGAATGTAGAAAAGTACAGTGAAGTTCCGATATTGTACAGTCCTCTACGCTAATTGTGTGCAGTGACAAATCGTTAGAAATAATAATGAATTGAGTTATCTGGAACTAAAACTGGACTTATCAGGCTCTTTTGTTTGTGTGTCCACGAGTACATACGACCAGTAGAAGACAAATACATAACAATACAAGGATACGGAGGTGCCTCAAAATCTATTAGACCCACAAGTACTTTGATACGCTGAAGAAACACATTGCCGAAAATATCCTTCTTGAGTTTAATGCTTTTAAAATCAGTTCAATAAAATAATTATTCCGATGAGAAATACGCAATATAAAATAAACCTATAAATCCCTTGTACACTGATAGCTTGACTGACATGAAATAATATCGAAGAATAAATAAAACTTAGTAAAGATCCGTTTAAATCCATCAAAGAATTAGTACATGGAGCAGTCTAGATCAATAATCAACGACTAACGACCCCGATAGCTAGCTCTATGTTTCTTGTATAGTATCGTACAAACTGACCTTATAGTTTAGACAGTACACGTACGTACATACGCAGAAGGTAGAGGTTGCTAAAATAATAGTTATATATATATATATATATATATATATATATATATATATATATATATATCAATTGTATGAAAACCCACCAGTAGTGGCAGAAAAAAAAAAGAACAGACTACGTCGGGCAGGTCGCATTGATAGAATGTCAGACAACAGAGGAAAGAAAATTGAATACAGGCAAAAAACAAAAAAGCAGACGACCCCAAGGCAGACCCTGAATGCGATGGAGTGATGATGTGGAGGCAGATCTACAACAGCTTGGGGTTAGGGTGTTGAGACGAAAGGCCCAGGGGAGATCTGAATGGAGGGATGTGTTGAAGAAGGCCAGAGCACTCCACGCGCTGTAGCGCCACAGGGATCGATGGAATAGTTGTTTGTTTTATACAGACGACAACGATTTAAAATCGTGTTTGTTATATAATAATTAGAGTGTCTCTGGCACAGAGGAAAAGAGAACAACGCTGACAGAAGAAAAACGCCAGAGAATAAAAGCAAGGCCAATGACACTAGCTCCAGCTGGAATAACCTGCCCAGTGTGCAGCCGAACATTCCGGGCTCACATAGGTCTAACCAGCTACATGAGGAGGCACAAAACCCCAGTGCAAAGCCCTCAGCCCCCTGGATGACAAAGTGGTCATCATTGAACCACGATGGACGAACTATATATAGAGAGAGAGTGTCTCAGCAAAGTCGTAAAAATCCTAGAACACAACCCCCCCCCTTTTCCGTTCCATGAAAGTAATTTAAGTGGTCGCGAGGTGAATAAGTTTTAGACTTGAACCGCTGTTTCTCTGTGTTGTGTTGAAAAAAAAAAGGCAATGGCCACATCTGATGTCCGCCAAGGGGGGGGGGTATATTCCAGGCATTATCGTGGCGCCACCTGTGCGAACGTCCGCTATCGGAGACTGATAGGCTAACTGGGATGGATAACTGGGTCACGTGGGCTTCCACGGCACGTTCTAGAGAAGAAGCATTGCACGTGGAGAAGATGAAAGAGAGGATCCGCTAAACTTACCCCAACTCACGGGGGACATACGTGTGGTTATTTGTCCTCTCAGGGCTAGTGGCGGAATATCATAGAAATACGCAGCAACGCCTCACGGGCTTGGTCTTAAGACAATCAGGCTCTAATTGCATACCAGCGTTGATTACATTTGCAAGAACATGTATTGTTTAACATTGCTTGCTAAGTAAAAGAAGAAAAAATTATGAGAGTATTTATACACCTGTTTTGAGTTTTACAAAATCAAATAAAGGTAAAGTATAATTCCGTCATTTTATTTATTTGATTTGTTCGATATTTCCTACTTTACATACATTCTTAATGACTATAGTCTATTAAGTGATTATCTTAGAACCAGATCTGGATGATTCCACCTCAGTATGCATTCACTGCTATCAGCTATCATGTCCTTAAATTGGGGATTCCAAAGTTTTCATGATATTAATGAACCTAGGTCATTGATTTTTTTTTTAGCGATTCAAAGATTGCAAGTTTATTTTTGATTGATGACAGCATATATATACCTAAGTTTCTTTTCGACCATGACCCCCAAACATTGTATTCCTCAATAATCTTCGGATTCGAAGACATTTTATAAGACACTGCAAACATTTCTTTAGCCTAGTGTAGAGTGTAGACTATCTATTTCCAAAAGCCCCAATTGAATGTGGTATTCCCGTTCCCGCTTCAACATTCGTTTTACGATTGTGAATTAGTCACTCACTGAGGTATCCATCATTAATTGTCTTCTTTAAAATCGGTCATATACAGACCCATGACTTTTGAAAGCTTAAAATTGTAACCACAAATAACAGTATTTAAACATACGTTAAAATCATTGAAATAACATAAAGTAATATACTTTATATATTCACGCACACCCCGCCTCTAAACGCACACACTAGATAATAATAATAATAATAATTATAATAATTTGTATTCACCTTAAGGAAATTAGTCTTACAATTTGTACATTACACCAAGCAAAAAAAACAAAACATGATAACTATAGAAACCCAAAATATACATTGACGCTAGGCTTAACCAAAATTTACATGTGAAATGTTTAGATCAGATACCTGATTGTTGAATTTTATTAAACAATGTAATAAATCTTTCACTATCTCTCTCTCTCTCTCTCTCTTTCTCTCTTTCTCTCTCACACACACACAAACACACACACACAAACACTATCAGCACAGACAATCAATGGTATAACGCTTTCTCGTCTAGACGAAGACATGAATATTTTTGGTACGAAAAAAAAAAAGTATTTTTCATCGATTAAAGATTATACTGAACGTTTTATCTCCACTAGACGGAGCTCACCTCTTTCCTGATCATAATCACTCAAGACTATAGGACACCAATGTTAATCCTACACGATTAATGTCTCTTCATATTACATATTTAAAATCATTTGTACAAACTTTATACCAACTCGCTCTGTCTGTCTGTCTGGAAAAAAAAATTGAGCATGTTATTTCTCCCATTTCCCAATATCGGATTAAGTTAACTCTTTCTCTCCGTAATTATGTACCACATTCTGATGGAATCAACGTTGGTATCGTGAGTTAGGAGAGAAAGAGTTTAAACTTTGTACAATTATTTATTGAGCGTCACAAGACATGAATCAATCAAAATATTTAACCAATCAGTTCATTAATTTTTGGTCATTAATTAAGTTGTTTGATATCGAAATAAGGGAAAATAAATGCTACTAAATGAGCGATGTCGATATATTTTATATGGATTTAACCCTCTCATCACACCACCATAGGGATCGATAACAAAAAAAAAATCAATTATTTAGTAGTAATTAATCTATTTATAAATTTCAGATATATAGGTTCCAACAAATGATTCAAATTAATAAAATCAAAATGATGGGGGGGGGGGGGGTATTTAGAGGACACAATATCAAAACAAAATATAGAGTCGGGTACTGCAGGGACTTATAACGTAAATTGGTCGCCTTAAGGTTACAGGATACTAGAGAGACTTTACCCTTATCTTACCTATCCCTTAGTATGTGAACCATTGGGGCACCAAGCAAGACCTGTAGACCGTCTTTTTCCATTCCTCTTTGTCCTTTGCCCTGTTTAGAACCTCTTTCCACCGCTTTCTCTGTCTGCCTCTTCTTCTTTTTCCTGGTACTGTTCCCTGTAGGAAGGTGTTTTCAAGCCCCGAAGATCTTGTAATATGGCCATAGATTTTCAGCTTGCGTTTTTTTCACGGTAGTTAGCAGGTCATCATGGGGGCCGATCGCTGCAGTGACCCTGTCTCTAATCTCTTGGCTTGTGATGCGGTCTTTGAATGTGATGCCTAGGATCCTACTGTAGAATCTGAATTCCATTGCTAGAATCCTCCTCTACTAGTGAGACGTTATGTGTTATAACTAACCAAATGGTGCTATATTCACGATTCAAAGCTATAAAATGTGTGTTGAAAAGTCGCTCAATCGGAGAAAACTTAAAAAGTTAAAAGTTGTCACTGAAATAAAATTTGGGCCGAAAAATATGAAAGCCGTTGTGTGTATTTGGGGGTCATGATCTAAAAGAAACATAGTGTATATTTCAGGGGCGTAGCTAGAAATTTTTTATCGTTTGGGGGCCCGGGGGGGACTGACCTTTTAGGGGCACCTACATTTTGCGTAATACTTTATTTTTAATGTAAAAAAAACCACTCATTTGGGGGCCTCCTCAAGTGGGGGCCCGGGGGGGATTTTCAAATTCTCCCCCCTCCTCCCCCCACCCTAGCTACTCCACTGGTATATTTAATATTAACTCTTTCTCTCCGTAATTATTTTCCACGTTCCTATAGAATTATTCATTCTGCTCATTTGTGTTTCACTCCCCTGTTATGATTAACCTTTAATACCTTTTTTGTATGTAATCAGAAAATGATAAATTAGGTATATAATTATAGAAGAACGCATGCTCGATTTGTATAGCAGCAATTTTTAAAAAATGTATCACCAAAATATAATTTAATTTAATGGGGTCAAATCAACATTGGTATCGTCAGTTAGAATGAGTGGCATAGGGGATAGAGTGAAGGGAAATAGGGGGTGCCGTTTCATTTCAGTGTAACATATACAATGATTCACGGGTTAAAACGTTTAGGGGGGGGGGGGTCGTTAAAATGTGGTCCGCTAATTGTAATGTATAAGAAAAATATAGGGATGTTACGACCATTATAGGCGATATAAAGCCTGGTAACAAATCATCGGTCGTAGTCGTGTGTAGTCTGGTATATAAATGTTGTTGACAATCAAACATGAACTTGCGATCTTTGAATCTTTCATAAAATCAATGACATTGGTTCATTAATATCGTTAAAACCCTGGAATCCAGGGGCGGACTGGCTATATGGGCATTCGGGCAAATGCCCGGTGGGCCGGTACCCAAATGGGCCTTTAGAGCCACCAAAGGGCCACATTGATGCCACTATGTATTAAATTTTTAAAGGTTTTAAAATATTCTCTTATAAAACGGCCCTTTATGTGTCGTGTTTAAAAATCTCTATACAGTGTAATGTAACTAATTTTCTGAAATAATGTAATAGCCTACATTCTTAGACAGTGTTACTAGATCTAGAAGAAGTCATCCTTTTAGGGGATACACACTTAGCAATTAAAAAGTAACATAATAAGGCCTTTACTTCCCATCAAAACTATAGATCTCTCTGTATGCATGTGTACCGTTAGCGATGCTTAAACTAAACAGAATGATTTTGAAGACAAGTATAATATGAAATGCCCGGGCCGATTTTGACACCCAGTCCGCCCCTGCTGGAATCCCTATCTCAATTACATAATGGCAGTTTAAGACTGTTGAGGTTTATGCATTATCCAAATCTAGTTCTAAAAATAAGTTAATTACTTATGAGACTGTATTCCTTACGTGTGTATGTTGTTATCGCTATGCTTCTGGCAGTTAATTAACAAGCGTGACATGAAACTAAATGTAAGAATTTAACGTTTAATATCAGGTTAGTAGAAAAGAAATAAAAACAACAAATAAATCCATACCACGCTGGGCGTGACTAGAGACAACTCCCTAACTCTTTAGGTCAATACTGTAAGGTGACAATACAAAATGTTTCCAGATTTTAACACAGGCCTGAAATGGTTGATGAGTTCACAACTTCACATTAATCCATTTAATTACCGGTATTAAAGTGCAGACTATAATATGCATTGCATGCATTGTTTTTAATTTCTTAACCAACAGCTTATTAATGAGATTTATATTTAATATGGGAGTAGTCACTCTAGTCTAACAGTTTATCTTTTACTCATGCATGTTTTTTTTAATAATAATAATAATAATAATAATAATAACGAAAATATATGGGAACCTAGGCTTGGAGATTAAGCGTCTATGGAAGCTTGCTAAAACAACAATATACCCCATTGTCATATCAACCGAGGGGATAATAACAACTGACCTCACAGATACCTTCAAGGCCCTTGGCATTCCCAGGAACATTCTCGTTGCCTGTCAGAGGGCGGTACTGCTGCAGACCTGCCACATCACCAGAAAATTCCTCAGTGGAAACTGACAAAGGGACTACGATGAATTTTGTTTCCCTTTAACGAAACTCGACCCTGGCTGCGCCGGAGAAAGAATACTCGTTCTTTTATCATAATAATAATAATAATAATAATCTTTATTGTCCGTGAGGAAATTTGTCTTACAATTTGTGCATTACACCAAACAAAACTTGTGTCTGTTAGTCTTTGCTATCGGTGTCTTGTATCTCTTTTGTGATGGTAAAATCACAAAATCTTGACCCAAAGGGTGATTTTTTTATTTCTAAAATCTTTTTAGCTTTTTTTTGAATGTTTGTCTCAAACAGCTGCCCAAATGAGGTTTGTTTTTTGCCAATAACTTTACCAGCAGCATTTAGAGTTTCTTTTTATTTCTAATGCTCAGATTGCCATACCAGGCTGTCATATTAAAACTTAAAATATTCACTTTCCAAAAGATACATTGCATAAAAAAAGCCCACTAATGTTATAGTATCCCAACAACAAAGGTAAGAACTTTGTCCAGATTTGTTCATAGTTTTCGTTTTCCTTTGCTTGTCCCTCTTTCTGCCCTGGACATAAAGCCCATCGTGGGCTTACATTTCACACGAAATGCATGATCTTCGGAGTTTTGAAGGTCAATGTCTTTATTTACTATTAAAGTCCAACAGTTCTGGGACACATACACACACGGAAGTAGTTGCAGATATAGATAGGAGCACCAGCGAGTGGTCACAAAAATAAATGTCTTTCAAGTTCATTACACGGTCGCAGATCCAAACATGTTTGTAGTCAATAAATGGTGTTTTTGTTATTCTTTTTTTAAGATTGTAACATCCTCCTTCGCCCATTAAAAAAATTTCTTTGCAAACTTTAACTTTACTTGATTTTGTAAATCTCAAAATAGGTGTATAATTATTCTCATATTTTGTTATATAGCAAGCATTGTTAAATAATTATTGTTTTTGTAAATGTAGGCAATGCTTGTACACAATTAGAGCCTTTGAGGTCACGGGTTTGACTGGGGATTTTGAACTTCGTGAATTTTCACGATTCTTTCTAGCTTGAACATTATTTCGTGAAAATTAAGTTGTGCTGGTCACACGACACCATCGGTAGAAAAGGATGATCCTAACATTCCCCCCCCCCTGCCTAGAGAGTAAGGTTTGAAATAAGAACGTTTTTGAGAAAAAAAATGTATAAACATTGACACCTGAAAGATATCGCGATTGAGCTAAACAAATTGACAAAAAATAGATGTTTGTTTTGATTAGATGAAACAGAAAAGTAGACCAGATGTTGACCTGCTTAATTACTGTTGGACTATGCTCTATGGCTTGCAAAGACCTTCTTTCAGGGAACAGTACCAGGACAAAGAAGAAGAGTCAGACAAAGCGATGGGAAGACAACATGAAAGATTGGACGATCCTGCCATTGAAAGAGACTCTAACCAAGGAAAATGGAGAAACACAGTCAACAGATCCTATGTGGCGCCCCAACGGTCAAACAGACTGAGATGCAAGTATCGGTGAAGGTTTTGAAAGGCTTGGTGATATTGTAGCATTATTTTTAAACTTCCTTTAGTCTACAACTCTTATAGTCTATGTAGAGCCACCGAGGTTTCTTACTTTATTGGTATTTTTACGAAGCTTTTATCAATTACCTCGGACTGTCTGTTCGTCTGTTTGTCTGTCTGTCTGTTTGTCTGATAAAAAGTAAGTACATTTGTTTTTCTCCCACAAAAAATCCAGCATAAATTTCCAACAATTGTTTCTTTTACATGAGAACACAATAATCAATTTTTTTAAAAATATTAACCAATTAGTCGTGTTAATTATTTTGGGCGGTGTCTTGAACAAGTGACAAAAAAAAATGTTTTTGACAGAAGAGGTGGTATAATCTGAAATTTTCCCTTTTATATGTCGTCGTCTGAGTTTTAGAGAAGACAAATCTAAACAGGTTACAAAGACAGTTTGTGTGGAGACACAAACTCAAAATCGGACCCCCGAAGTGGTCCACTCAGAACTTGCTTTACTTTGCAAAACAAATGTTAAAAAAAAAGAAATGACCAAAAAAAACTAAAACCGTTTGCATAAATATATTAAAAATATGGTGGAATGTGTATTCTCTACTGAGGAGCCCCCCGTCTTGTACTATTAATAGTGAATAATGAATAGTTGCAAAAATGGTGTATTTCATCAAAGAAAACTGCTTGCAAAAGTGAATTTTAAAAATTAGATTTTTCGCTTTCAGAAAAGATAAAAAAAAAGTAGCCGTTGCATCAGAACTTTGAATGGTCTAAAATACTATGATTTCGGATTTTTACTATTTTTTCTAGTTTACGAGATCTAAACGGGACGGACACACGGACATTCCACACAAAAACTAATAGCGTCTTTTCCCCTTTCGCGGGCTCTAAAAATAGGAAGAGTCTATTTCAACATGAGATAACTATACACTCTTCCATGTTCATTAGCTCTGAGCTAGCTTGATAAGCTTGAGTAGGCATTGAGCCACGATTTTTAATTGAAATTCTTTTTTCTTTTTATAAATACTTTTCATTTCATAAATCTAGATCTACTACAAATTTAATTACATGACTGATCAAACAAAAAAAAAAGGTAGAGTGGCATGTTCAATAGTATTCAAATTATCCTATAGGATAAACTGGCTTTTAGCCTACAACGGTTTCGTTGTCTACCAGCGTTTTGGTGCTACAAGTCAACGACCGGTAACAACAATTGTGTACGGGGGGAGGGGCTTCAATTGTTTTTGTAGAAGTCACAGTTTGTCAACATTACTCTATGATATGTAACTACGTAACAAGGCCGTCTGCCAAGGCTCTTTATAATTTTTCTATTCATCTTCTGCACCTGGCTTCTACAAGGGCCTTTTCTCTGGTCTTCAGATACATGTCCCGTGGCATTTGTGAGAACTCACCAACTGTCTCTTCCAGAGGTCTTTTGGTTTAGTAAAGTAAAGAAAGAGAAAGCAATACAATTTATATAAGAACTTTATTTCTCTTCTCAAAAATATTAAAATTTTATACAAGAACTCGATTTCTTTTCAGAAAAAAAAAGACATTTCACGACAGTACTTTATTTCTCTTCTGAAAACTATGATAATACATACAAGTAATCAGTTTCTAATCTGAAAACTATGATAATACATATAAGTAATCAGTTTCTAATCTGAAAACTATGATAATACATACAAGTAATCAGTTTCTAATCTGAAAACTATGATAATACATAGAAGTAATCAGTTTCTAATCTGAAAACCATGATAATACATAGAAGTAATCAGTTTCTCTTCTGGAAACTATGATAATACATACAAGTAATCAGTTTCTCTTCTGAAAACTGTGATAATACATAGAAGTAATCAGTTTCTAATCTGAAAGCTATGATAATAAATACAAGTAATCAGTTTCTCTTCTGAAAAATATGACAAATTACAAAAATTACTCTACTTCTCTTTTCTAAAATATGACATGCTCTCATGTTTATGTACACTTTATCAAGTGCATTCAGATTAAACTATTTTTTTTAAAAAGAATTGCATAGGCATTCACTTGCTTAAATCCGGCCCTGCTAAACTCACATACTCACATATCTACGTGGTTTTGAAAACACTTTAAGTACGTTGTCTGCGATGGCAGTACGCTCACACACAAACACACAAACACTCACACACACGCACAGGCGAATCCAGGGGGGGCGGTAGGGGTGATCGCCCCCCCCCCCCCATCAAATTCCAAAGTTCTGGATCCACTAGTGCAAAAACGACTGTAGTTAGAGACACTCCCCCCGGCACTTTTCTCTTTTGAATCATATTTTCAAATTGACTTTTGAGTCAGGCGAGATTCCGTTCTAAAAGTTGACACTGATGTGTCGCCTGAGACACTAAAATACAAAACGCCTTCTCATCCTACGACAAAAAGACAATATCGAGGTGATCGGTCATTGGACTCTGATGAATAAACCATAGAGTTATCTCCTGTGGTGCCGCGTACAGCAGCGTAAGGTTATCTCCCGTGGACTGTTAGTGCATTGAATAACCTACTTTGCACAAGTTTCTTCAAAGATTACGTCATCAATTCTGTGGGTGTTAGTGAGGGGAGAGACGTCTTCTACATCAGGGGTTCTCAGCCTGTGGTTCGCGACCCCCTTGTTGGTCAATTGACGATTTGCCAAGGGGGTCGGATAAGACCATCGAAAATATGGATTGTAATTGTCTACTCTTCTATTGCTGTATGTGTGTGTGGGGGGGGGGTCGCAGCAGAGTGGTGGATTGTAAAAAGGGGTCGCCGAGCTAAAGAGGTTGAGAAACGCTGTTCTACATAGTGAGAGGAAATTGTCGCATTTCTCGAGCTTCATAACAACCACTTAGTATTCAACAGTGTTTCTCAAACTTTATCTTATAGGGAAAACTTCGCAAATTATAGGAATACTTTGCTTATATTCGAGACAGATTACTTCACATGGTGGCCTACTGGATTGTTTTTATTATTATTATTATTATTATTCCTCTACTTCCTGCAACACTTTTCATGGCCTCGTGGAACACTAGGGCCCCGCAGAACACAGTTTGAGAAGCACTGTTACATTAAGAAAAAATATTTTGTTAAGCCGGAAGACACTTTCAAACTACTGAAAAGGGAAATGGCGACGTGGTGGGCGGTAAGAGGTCTTCCAGGCCAATTTAATCTTAAAATATTATGCAGATTCGACAACACGTAGGCTGCGTGTCAAACCAGAGTTTGCATTATGTGGCCAATAATATAGATTTATTTGTTGCTTTGTTCCCTCATTCGTCAAAATATAGGCTACTTTTAGTTGAAAATTCCAACATGTCCCAAAACCAAAGATTCAAACATGACTCCATCTCTCTCTATAAAAGAAGTGAATTATTGATTAATTTTAATGTTAGTCTAGTTTTTAACTCTCTCCCGACTGGCCTGTGAGTCTCGAAGCCCTTGATACTCGAGCTTTCCGACGTTAAAATAATAGTTAATAGATTCTATTCTGTTCATTTTGTACAGAATCTTATTTTTTCCTTCTCCAATGTAACTATGTAACAATGTAACTATTTAACAGTGTAACAATGTAACTTCTCTTATTGTAACGCTTTTATAAACATAATTTTGGCTTGTGAATTTCAATTTCATGGAGAAATGGTTTAGGTAAATTAGAGCGCTGGTCAGTCGAACGTAAAGAGTGCTTAATATCTCCAAGTACAAGGTAAATTTGTTATTCTTTCGTTCACCACAAGATAGGTAATTTAGGGATATTTAGTAATATATATATAGAGAGAGAGACAGACAGACAGACTGACAGACAGACTGAGAGCCAAACGGAATATGCTCGTTCTTAAACTTTATTATTTACACTGACGATATTATTTCCTTAATATCGAATATTTCCTTATACAATAGGAAAATTGTATGGATCGTGTCTTAAGACTGGTCATAATCCCACTCGTTTGAGGGCTAAGCGGCGTATCTAAGAAGGGAAGAAGATGCTATCTGGCGATTAGATTCTCAGAAGGATAAAAGGGGGGGGGGGTGGAGGTAGGTGTGGTGTCCTGGGAGAGAGAAAATCATGCCAGGTCCCCTCCATCCAGATTACGTGTTTGATTAATCGAATCTTGGACGTTGTCCAGTGGTGGACGATATTTTTTTGGAGTGTTGACCATAGTAACGAAGATGGCGAGAAATACTGTAAGACTGAGAGATGATGGGACAGCATAAATATTAAATGCGTTTAATTTTTCTTTTGTTAGAGACACAAAGAGAGAGAGAGCGAGAGAGAGAGAGAAAGAGAGGGACAAAGAGAGAGACACAGAGAGAGAAGGAGACAGAGAGAATGTAGTAGCGATAAAAAACTGAAAAGTAAAAAAAAAATCATATAGTGTATGCAGGCCTATTTTCTAAGGTGTAGAGTTGTGTGTGTGTGTAAGGGGGTAGTAGAATTAGGGATATAGTCAAAACAATATGTCTCTAGGAGGGGTAACGTTATAAAACGTGCTGGGCACTTGGATGTAAACTGGATACTTAAATTCAAGTGTATTGATGGACTGGGGGTGGCAGGGCCGTTCCTAGCAATTGCGGGGCCCTATGCGAAACTGATTGCGCGGGGCCTAGTTTGTATGGGAATAAGGATAATAAGTGAAAATTAAGATTTGGTAATTGCGATCTGTACTTTACGAACCTTGTAACCAATGTCACATTTATCTGCCAGTGACTATAAAAGTAAATAAAGTATTGGAACTTCCTATTAAGGTCAAAATTCGCCCGATTATTACATTTTATTACATGAAAGTATTGAAAGCTTATAATGCCTTTTTTTCTTTTGTCGCTCGTGGGATTGGCGTTTTCCGCAATGAATGACACCCACAAATAACAATTTCACCTTTTTTACTGGAGATTTTAAAGAGTTTTCAAAAGATTTTAATAAATTCAGGAGATTTCCAGGAATTTTTCATATATATTTTCCAATTTAATAATTACACCTTGAATTAGCGCGGGGCCTATGCAAGCGCGGGGCCCACTGCGACGCATAGGCTGCAGTGGCCTAAGACTGGTCCTGGGGGGGGGGTGGCATGTAGCAAAAAAAAAATAATAAAAGGGAGAGGATAGAAAATTGATATAGAGCTGTGTTTAGGAGGGCGATTTGAAGAAGGTTATTCCAATCCAATGTAACATATACTAGAATTAAGTTTTATTTTAAGAGCAAAAATAAAAGGTGGAGGGTGGGTATGGCAAAAGTAATATTTGAGCACTTGAAGGATGTAATAAGAAAGTAAACGAATCAGTGGTCTTAGCCGATGGGTAATATTAGCATATATATTTACATTTACCTATCCCTTAGTCTGTCGGACCGTTGCGGCAACATGCAAGTCTCCATTCCTATCTGTCTTTTGCCTTAGTTAGAACCTCTTTTAATGGCAGACCTTCCATTCTTAATGAGGTCCTCCCATAGCTTTCTCTGTCTGCCTCTTCTTCTTTTATTCCTGGTACTGTTCCCTGAAGGAAGGTCTTTGCGAGCTCCGTAGATCTTGTAATATGGCCATAGATTTTAATCTTGACTTTTTTTTTACAATAGTCGGCAGGTCATCATGGGGTCCGATCGCTGCAGTATTCCTGATAACCATATTAACTCTTTTTATTCAGGAGTTAACCTTTGATGTCCATATTAACTCTTTAACACCAGGAATCAAACTTAATTGTGCACATTTACTCTTAAGCTCCGGATTCTTTTCAACATTTATAACATGCTACTTCATAAAATGCTGAAGCTTAGCTTGACCGGGGTGCCCAAAAAAAAAACTTCTAACGTATAAACACCTCGCCTGGTACTGTTCCCCAAAGAAATGTCTTTGAAAGCCCCTAACCCTATATAAATCTTAAATTTTGAAAATAATTTCCACTGAGAAATAAATTATTCTAGCACCTATATATGTTTTTTAATAATCAAAGTTATAACTAGAGATATTTTATCCAATGATCGCTTTGCTAATTTAAACTTCTTTAAAAATAAAGTATTTGTGAAAAATTTTATCAGACAGTGAAAGAAAACATGAATACAGTAAATATGTAAAAATTTTGTTAGCGACATCTGCAACTCCTATTTGATCGAATTGACAGCCTTGACCTTTGTAACGCCCTTCATCTTTCTTGTATTTCCCGCCAAAATATTCCAGGGCAATAACTGCTGCTATACTAGTATGTCACAATTGTCAAGATAAAGATGACGTAATACAACCCAGACTTCAGTGACATGACAACCAGACACACACACACACACACATCAAGAATGGAAAAACCCAAGTCTTTCGAGATTAAACCTAACCATGGATAACAGACAAAAAAAAAACACAAAAAAAACTAGCGCAATTCTTAAAACAATAAGACATATCAAAATCGCTAACGTTTTGTACCCGAGATCACTTCTAAATCGGAAACAATGTGTGGGCTGTTATCCTTTATAAAAATTTTTTTTTTTACTTTTCTTCATTAAACACCTTCCTGCACTGTAAAAGGTTCCCATTAGTCTGTAAGTTTCCCGCCAAATTTTTAAAATAAAGATTTGCATCTTTGGTGGATCGCTATAAATAGATAACTTTTTTTGGCGTATCCGGTGTATAGAACATTGGAAATGTTGTCCTCCTATATGCTAGGACAAATCTTTACAAATGTCCTTCTTCCCTAGCCTAGTGCAATTAGAGCATGGAATGGGTTACCTGAGCTAGACAGGAAAACCAGTGACTTGGCAGAATTTAAGTCATTGGTTAATATGCATGACTGAATGCATGACGCGTAGGACGTAATCATCTTCTTTTTTTGAAGTAACGTCTGTATCATATAAGATAAGTTAAGATATATGTAATTTTAAAGTAATTTTCCATAATTTGTGTTCACTTGTTGATGATGTGCAATCAAATTTCATAAGGGCTTTTCTCCCTCGCTTACAGCTCAAAGTTTGCGCTGCTATATTGTTGGCAAAAGAAATCTTTTAATCTCGATCCCTTGATAACATTTAATTTGGTCTATAACTTTCTGAATTTTTCCCAATCTTTCTTACTGTCTTATTTTTTCTTTACATTCCTTCATATTGCCTTCTTTAGCCACACAAGAAGTTGCAAAAGGAAAAGATCATCCCTCAAGAATTTAAAATGGCAATTCTGATGATAGTTTGTTTGTTTTTTTTTACCCAATTAGATACTTTGACCTCTTGGTAACACTTCGAAACCCTGAAAATGAAAGCACAGGAAAATTATCCAAAATTTAATATCTGAAAAACTTAAAAAAATTAATGAAATAAATATAACACAAAAGGCTCAGATGTTGAGGATAAATTTATAGAAAGCACATACAAGAGGTTTGTTAAGCCGAACTAATACAATAAAGTTTTGCCAGACAGATGAAATAATGTGTACAAACATTTTGCCAGACAG
>JADKLZ010000130.1:10991265-11024204 GCA_021533235.1 Biomphalaria straminea
GTGTACAAACATTTTGCCAGACAGATGAAATAATGTGTACAAACATTATACCAGACAGATGAAATAATGTGTACAGACATTTTACCAGACAGATAGATGAAATGAGTTGATATAAGCTTTATAAAAAAATAAAAAAGATTCTGTCTACCGGTTTTGTTACATCGGCGTTGACTCAATCAATATATGCACTCGGTTTTATTTTAATGTCATGAGGTTAGTCTAAATAACAAAACGAATATTAAAAATAAAACGAAAAAAATAAAAATAAAATATAAAACATTGAATCCGTTTTGTCAGACCTCAAATATGAAAACGTGAAGAGATCAGATTATTTAGACTCACTGTCCACACCAAAATAAATATAATTTTTTTTTTAATTTTAATTTTACATTCGTCTTTTAAACATATAAAATTTGTTTTCCAAAATACAAAAATAGATACTAAGAGCAACAGTTGCTCTGTTTTTTTTTTTTTATATGCAAGTGCATGAGTTGCAGATTGTAAGGATTCAGTGGACGTGGGTGGATAGAAAACTTACAAGATCTCGTCTGCGAATCTTAAAATCCTTTCGCGTTTTATCTTTTTAATGCTACACAAAATTTGTGAAACGAAAGTGTCTATGCCAAAGACGCACACAGTAAAAAGAAATGGAAGTCATTCAATGATGGAGGTAAGACTTCCCCCCCCCAATACAAATACACACATAACAACAACAAAAAACAGACAATGTTGAAGATGACGTTAGACCTGAGTTATGAAGCAATGAAGATATTTTTTTTTTAAAGTTGAAGATTCTGAAAACTGGAGGAGGAACTCAAAATAGAATCTCTCGAGAATTTGGGGTGGCGTGTGCATTTTGTGGTTGTAGTGGGTGTTGCCGGTGTGGGTATTTGAATTAAATACGTTTGTGTCTGATTAAATATATAAATGGTTAATATAAGGTTTTAATATGCTGGTTTTAGTGTTTAGATAATTACGCGAGTTCTATGGCCTCCGTCAGAGTCCAACCCAGAAAGATCATATCCTTTTAAAATGAATACGACAGTATCGACTATTATCATATCGTTTTAAAATGAACACGACAGTATCGACTATTATCGTATCCTTTTAAAATGAATACGACAGTATCGACTATTATCATATAGTTTTATAATGAATACGACAGTATCGACTATTATCGTATCGTTGTATAATGTGTACGTCAGTATCGACTATTATGATATCGTTCTTCTAATCCTCCTTATAGTTTCAAATAAATTGTCGGTATTTATAAATCTCTTATCCCTGTTAACCTACTTCTCCCTCACTGGCAGACTCATATAAACAAACACACACATATTTAAAATTCACTTAAATTGAGATTTAAAAAAAAACAAGTAAAAGATATAGAAGCTATCCCAATAATGGACTGACTATCAGTCATTAAGAACAAGACTACAAGAAAATCTTTCTTAAGTCCGCCAGTTAGCCAGTAAAATAGGACCCCTCTCCCTTGTCTCTCTATATCTCTTTCTGCCTCTCTATCTGTCTATCTCTCTGTCTCTCTCTCTCTCTCTCTCGTCTTTCCAGTACTCTGAGGTCTTAGGTTTAAACTATTACTACATGGCCAAACAACTTCTCATTTAATCCAGGTTTCAAACAGACAAAAAAAAAAAGGATAGTAACCCCCCCCCCTGTTTTTTTTTCGGTGCCCGCCCCCCCCCCCCCCTCCTGTTTAGTCATCACTCAGGAGTGGCTTCACAATAAAGCTCATCACAGGCTTCTCTAACTCTGTTGACAAGACCATTTTTTTTTTTTTTTTGTTTTGTTTGGTTGAGTCTTGAGATTCTATTGGTTGAAATCTGTCCTCCATCTTGAAATGTTGACAAATGACGTCACTAAACGTTTTCGAAGTTTTACGGCCAATATGTATTTAGTACTTTTCATGGTACTGTAAGATGATTGTCATTCTGTTTTTCTGGGTATTTCCAGGCAAGTGTAACTTGGTTACCAATGTCTTTTCATTTTATTTCAACCTTGACCTTGCAAAGGGGATTATAACACAAACTACGTATGTCCTCCGCATTGAATTGAATATTAGTAGTTGGCAAGTAGTTGCAAACTTGACTATTAGATGTGTGTGTTTATTTTAGTTCTGGTACATAAGGGGAGCTTATTCCAGATCTAGTTTAAAACAGACGACGTTTTCCTAAACTCAATGTTGACTATCTCTAAACCATTCAGACATCGGTGGGTACCAGAGAAATGAACCTCGATCTGGAATGTAGGCCGTGGCATTTGGTAAGAATTTTAAAAAAAAAAGACTTCCCATAGACAAATTCGTTCTTCAAGCAGCTCTTCTCTTTTTAGAGTGGCTCTATATCTGAACATGGTGCATTGTAGGAACATTTAGATCCTCCTATGCGATAGTCCTTCTTGTGCCTCACATTTGGGATATATGTTTTGAAAAAGTCTGAATCAGCCAGTAATTGAAAAGATTTAGTGAAGTCTCATTAACACATCTTTGGCCTCCTTCAGTCGTAGAACAACTATGGTTCATCTCGCACACTTCCTCGTGTGGCTGTGGAGCTCTATTTTGGAGAGACACTCCCGTCCACAAATATCGCAGGTAAAGAGGTGGTCTTCGCTACAGTGGTAGGGGAGCTGGCCATTTTCAGCATTGTCCGCTTTTGTTCCAGAGCTGAGGCCCATGCTCTTTCGCTGTCCGTAGCTTTCTTGGTCACTGTCTCTCTCCATCTGGTGCGGTCTAGAGCTATGTCTTCCACACTTCCCATCAAAACACGATCAACTTAATTATCTTTTTTTTCTTTATAGGAACGTCTGTGATTTATAAGATAAGATTTCTCGTCCTGTTTGCCGAGCGTAAAAGAACTTTCCCTCGCTCATGGAAAACTTTCCCAAGAAAACAAAAAACGAAAGGACAGAAGTAGCCTCTTAATGTTATTCCCCCACACACACACACACACACACAGAATGGTAGTACATCACGTGGCTACCCAGACCCAGCGATGACCTAACTATGTCGCGGACAATGACAGACATTAAGACACACACGCGCACACTGACATGGGCTGAGAGACAAGAGCGACCAGGGCCAGACAATTGAGTGTCACGGTCCAGTGAGCACGCAGACGGAAGAAATGCCCCCAAACTTGTCAGCACACACTGCACGCACTCTCTGGGTAATAATGTTGCGTAACATTGTTCGTTTGTTGAATATTTGTGGGAATACTGCTGCAATGATAATACCGACACTCTTGACAAGTGGGATATCAATCGACCGAATTTACTGCTTATCAAGAAAACAAGAAAAAGCCGCTGTTGAAATTGATTTTTATCCATGGCTAAAAAATTATGGATATCTAGCTTTTTTGGTCCATCCGATTCCGATGTACATTATACTGGCTAGTATGGGAATCGAATCCATGATATTGGCGTTATTTGAGCGACGCTCTATCAACTTCGCTGCTAGTTTCGGGAATTTCCAGAGTCTCTTCTCTGGTCCTATTTATCTCCGTCTACCTTTCACCTATAAAGAGAATGTAAGCTGATAGTAAGTCAAAAGAAAGTAATCGAGAAAAAAAAGGTGCACGGCTATTCTGAGCCTTGTTTATCTACACACTGATATATTTTGTTTTGTTTTTGTTTTGATCCGCATTTTACAATCTCACTTTCGCTTTCCAGTGATCTCCCATCTCTTTAGTCGAGTCTAACCATTGCGTAATCACAGAGAGAAATCATAACTGTGTGTGCGTGTGTGTGTACGTCTAAGAATACGTTTGTTTGTATACATAAATGTAAGTGTGTTTATGTGTAAGGATATGAGTTTTTACGGGTCAAACTAAAGCTTCTGTAAACAAACATACCTCGCAACATTGGGAAAACCCGAAGATCTTTTTCTCTCTCTTTCTTCCGTCCTTCTAGAGTTTGCTATCTTGGACTCCCCTCTGAGTCTGTTCATTAACACTTTCAGCATTGTTACAGAGCGGCACAGCTCTTATATAAATATACAACAAATATTTACACTGTCACCTGTCTTCGACTGTTTTTAACAAAGCTTATATTAACTTACCCCCTGTGTCTGGAAATTTTTTTTTTACAGGTATTTCTACCACTTCCGATTCTTGAATCAAGTTGAAATTTCAAAAAATTATTCTTAGTCCAAGACAATACACGAATCAGTTTTAAAAATTAAAAAAAAATAGGAGTTGATGAATCAGCGGTTATTAATTAGTTTTATTTTATTTAGAAAAAGGGAGTTAAACCTTGCAGCGATGAGAGATATGGTAGTGATTTTGCGGCTCTTTCCCTTATTGTCATATACCTTTTTAAAAACATAATTTATCAACGCTTCTTTTATTCTGTACACCGGTTATGACATAACGGCTATCTGATTTTAATATTCCAGTGATGTATGAAATTCACCAAATACTATTCGTTGTTTTTTTTTGTTTGTTTTTTTCACAATAACCTTGTTCTTAGGAAGTCCCGAAGACCTTCCTTCAGGGAACAGTACCAGGAAAAAGAAGAAGAGACAGAGAATTTGATGGGACGACAACATAAAATAATGGACTGGCATGCCATTGAATGAGGCTCTAACTAAGGCTAAGGACAGAGAGGAATGGACGGTCGATGAATCTTGCGTGGTGACCCAACGGTCCAACAGACTAAGGAATAGGCAAATGTAAAGAAACCTTGTTCTGGAATGCACTCAAAATCAAATCCGATTAAACAGAATTTTCCGACATGCCTAAACTTTTGTTTGTAAAATGTGAAAGAGTCTTTCCCCTTATATCATTGCTTAGTGATCCGAGATGCATATATGTGCTCAAGTCAAGGATCAATAAGTCCAGCTCTCATTCGTTCGTACCATCCACCGAAAAAAAAAGGCAGCAACTGATTTTCTTATTGGCTGAAGAAATCAATCTCTTACTCACGCCTGGGTAAACTTGCTCACCTTCTATTTTAGTTTTCGATGCAAGAAAATCGTCGACAGTCCGAGATTGAGTACCCTCAAGATTTTGCTTGTCCATGAGTTGGTTTGCAGGGATTGTCTGAAAAATAAAGGTATAGATGCGGTATCTCTATTCTCTGCACAGGAAGATATACATCGATGTGTTTAAATCCTACACAGTAAAAGTGATACAGCGATTTCTTTCTCCATATATATTCTTTTCTCTTTCTCTCTATCTTCTCACTTTTTAGCGGCCCCCGTAAAGGGAAAAAGCCGCTATTAGGTTTGTGCAAAATGTCCGTCTGTCCGTCTGTCCGTCTGTCACACTCAGGGCGCCAAAACTAGAAGAGATACGAAAAATATTTTTTCACCATTAAATGCGGCTTGAAAAGTTTAGGTGCAACGGCTACTTTTAGTTTTCTAAAAGCAAACCGTTTAATTAAAAAAAAATATTATGCAAGCGATTTTTTAATAATAAAACACCAATTGTGAAGCAATTAGGTAAAAGTAAGGGAGGAAATGTTACTAGAAAAAATGCTCTTGGCATGCAGATATAACGCACATTTTTTTAAATGACTTTCTGTCTGTCTGTCCGTCTGTCCGTCTGTCAGACTCAGAGCGAAAAAACTAGAAGAGATACGAAAAATATTATTTCACCATTAAATGCGGCTTGAAAATTTTAGGTGCAACGGCTACTTTTAGTTTTCTAAAAGCAAACCGTTTAATTTATAAAATTAATTATGCAAGCGATTTTTTAATAACAAAACACCAATTCTAAAACAATTACGTAAATGTAAGGGAGGAAATGTTACTATAAGAAATGCTAACACCAAGGAGATATCACGCACATTTTTAAAAATGAACTTTTAGCAGAGACTTTTGCTTAGTGCGCTAAAAGTAGAAGAGATACGAAAAAGATTATTTCACCATTAAATGCGGCATGAAAAGTTTAGGTGCAACGGCTACTTTTAGTTTTCTAAAAGCAAACCGTTTAATTTATAAAATTAATTATGCAAGCGATTTTTTAATAACAAAACACCAATTCTAAAACAATTACGTAAATGTAAGGGAGGAAATGTTACTATAAGAAATGCTACTAACATGTAGATATCATGCACATTTTTTAAAATGAACTTTTAGCAGCGGCTTTCGTGTACTAGCATAAAGCCCGGAAATGACATGATTCTAAACTAATTTCTTAAATTTAAAAAAAAATCAGATTTTTAAAAATAAAATTGTTTAGTGCCCCCATTAGAATGAAACAAGCATATTTTTGTGCGTTTTGCCTGTTGGTTGGTCTGTCCGTCACGGTTAGAAAAAAACACTAAAGGCTTTTGAAAATATGATTTAACCTTTACTGTTCTTTCAGAAATATTGCGATAGTTTAAGGATGGGAGCATACAGGAATTGAGCCAGGGACTTAGAAGGAACATCCGAAACATCTTGCGAATAGGCGGATCTGACAGGGATCCGACTCCGACGGGGGCCGCCTCAGATACACAAACTCTCTTTGTAATCTTGTTCTTTCTCTTTTTCTATATCTCCTCATCTATTCGGCCTATTGCTCCTATTTTCCTTTCCGTCTCTCAATCTCTTTGTTACCTTCTTTTTCTTTCCTTTTTTATCTCTTCTTTAATTTCTTCTTTTTTTACATTTTGTTTTCAATTCCCACTATCTATCTATCTATCTATCTATCTATCTATCTATCTATCTATCTATCTATCTATCTATCTATCTATCTATCTATCTATCTATCTATCTATCTATTTATCTATCTACCTATCACCTTTCTATCTATCACTTATTTATCTATCTATCTATTTATATATCTATCTATCTATTTATCTATCTATTTATTTATTTATCTATCTATCTATCACTTATTTATCTATCTATCTATTTATCTATCTATCTATCTATCTATCTATATATATATATATATATATATCACCTATTTATCTATCACCTATCTATCTATCTATCTATCTATCTATCTATCTATCTTTCTATCTATCACCTATTTATCTGTCACCTATCTATCTATCTATCTATTATATCTATATCTATATATGATATGTATATCATATACAAAAGATCTAATACTTTAGTAATTCTATTTTAGTTATACTCAGAGGTTTAATTACCTTTCGCATCCTAACCTATATAAATACATTTTTAACGTGCAATTTCAAACGGTTAACTATTATTTTTAACAATTAAAATGCTCCTTTAAATAGCCCTAGTTCATCTAGTTCGGTCTTTGGCTTTTATAATCTTAAAAATATAATTGCTCGGTCGCCGTGACCTTTTGTTAGGTTATTTGTGGAAGCTGATAAATAGCTTTGTCCAACGCTTGTAACATTTGGGGTTTATCACGCGTTGGGATAAGATGGACTTGATAGAGGCAGTAAAAGAGATCCACATGTCTATAACAGTCAGGTATATATTGATATCACTGAACTATATTTTGATTGCGCTCAAATATATATTGACATCACTGAACTATATATTGATGGGGCGTAAATATATATTGACATCAGAGAACTAAATATTTATTTCAATCAACTCTGTTTAACTTCAATTAACTGTTTATTGATTTCACTGACCTATCTATTAAATTCATTGAACTATTATATAATTTCTCTAATCAATATTTTAATTCCGATCAACAATATTTCATTTTCATTGCAATATACATCACTGACCTATATAATAACTATACTGAACTATACATTAATGTCACTTACCTATATATTAATGTTGCTAAAAATATATATTAATTTCAAGTAACTCTATTTTAATTTCACTGAACTATATATTAATGTTACCAAACTGCATTCTGGTTGCACTGGACAACGATGTGTACCAAACTCTATATTTATTTGGTTTGGCTTAGTTGAGTTTATTTGGTTTGGCTTAGTTGAGTTTATTTGGTTTGGCTCAGTTGAGTTTATTTGGTTTGGCTCAGTTGAGTTTATTTGGTTTGGCTCAGTTGAGTTTATTTGGTTTGGCTCAGTTGAGTTTATTTGGTTTGGCTCAGTTGAGTTTATTTGGTTTGGCTCAGTTGAGTTTATTTTGTTTGGCTCAGTTGAGTTTATTTTGTGTATGTATGTATAAATATACGTGATTCATCACTGACATATGTATATAGACATTTTATACTCTTAACTTATGCAAGCGAAGAATAGTATATCTTTAGTCTAATTAACTAATTCATTTGATACTCCATCTTCTTTTCTACATGGCCACCTACGTCTTGTTTTTTTTTTTTTTTTTTTTTTGAATTCGGATATTGTAGTTCCTGTACTAAAATCTAGTTTGGATTTGTATAAGCTGAAATTTTAATTAATTTGTTTATGGTTCTGAGTCTTAAACTCGATATTAGAGAAAAATTAAAAATGCGAAGATAATTTAATAGTTATACGAATTATTTTTTAGGTTGGAGAGACATAGTTATTAAAAAAACACACACATACATCACGATACACAAACAGCATGAAAAACAACCAGCTGTAACCTGTTTGAGGTTAGAGCAAGTTGAATTAGCTGGAACACATGTGTATGACGTCACATTTCTTACCAGACGTCATCTTCAATTTGTTTAACTCATTTTTCAAATTCAGTGGTAATTTGTTTGTTTTTTTTTAATTCAGAAGTATTTTTTTTTCCTAACCTCTGCTTCTGTAGCTGGAAAAAAAACTTTGAAATTTGTTATTGGTCTGATCACTAATTTATATATAGATCTAAAAAATATTTTATAATTACTGAGGCTCGTGGTTATATAGGCCTGTGCCGCGGCTTATAAAGATATGAACTCTTCTGAATCAATGACATGGCCTATAAATTAAATATTACAGGGCGGCTCAAGCCCATTTGTATCGTCTTCCTCCCTTACATCAATGGAATCAGATGCAATAATAATGGGCTTAGAGAGGGCGTGCACTCTTTATGTCGCCCTTCATGTCGCCCAGTCGCCCATCACGAAACGTCCGTTTGTCTTCTGTCCTGCTGCTGTCCGCAGACGTTCCTTCAATTATTGTCTCAAGACATTTTGTGTGTGTGTGTGTGTGTGCCCGCGCGCGTGCAATCAAGAAATCAATAAGAGCAAACTGTTTGTTCAAAACTTGAACTTAAGATGAACTGAACAGAAACATTTTCAGCATTGGTGTGGGTCGAGACTTGAAATGAAACTGTTCTTTTAGGTTTTTCTAGGTTTTTTTTGTCTCTTCTTTTTCTCTAGATCAGTGTTTCTCAAAACGTAGTACACGTACCCTCGGGGGAACGGGAAGAGTTTGAAGGAGGTACTCTTTGCACAAAGTTAACTGCTGATTTTTTAAAAAATACTTTTTTAATAATAATAATAATAATAATAATAATAATCTTTATTGTCCGTAAGGAAATTTGTCTTACAATTTGTGCATTATACAAAACAAAACATTATTTTTTAAAAAAATGTACATTCACACCAGACTCACTCACAATTAACATATGAAAAGTTTACATTAGATTGGTTCTA
The DNA here is from genome assembly GCA_021533235.1 of Biomphalaria straminea. Lineage (NCBI taxonomy): Eukaryota > Metazoa > Mollusca > Gastropoda > Planorbidae > Biomphalaria > Biomphalaria straminea. The sequence goes on from JADKLZ010000130.1 coordinate 11,000,736, forward strand.
TTTAATGATCTGATTGTCAGAGGAACAAAAGAGTTTTTGTGTCTGTTTGTCCTTGCTATCGGTGTCTTGTATCTCTTTTGTGATGGTAAAATAGCAAAATCCTGACCCAAAGGGTGATTTTTTATTTCTAGAATCTTCTTAGATTTTGTCAGGATGTTTGCCTCAAACAGCTGCCCTAATGGGGTTTGTTTTTTGCCAATGACCTTACCAGCAGCATTTAGGATTCTCTGGAGTTTATTTTTATTCTTAGTGCTTAGATTGCCATACCAGGCAGTGATATTAAAATGTAAAATATTGCCGATGTTTTAAAACCTTTATATTATTTATTTTAACTAATATAAACTCAAATACGGCGCTATTTTACAATTTAACTCTTTCTCTCCGTTATTATTTTTCAAACTTTCGAAGGAATTCTACATTTTACCTGTTACAATTTGAATACCCTGTTAAGATTAAGCTTTAATAGCTTTGTTGTTTGTTATCAGAAATTTTTTTTTTTATATATAATTAAAATTAAATGCATGCTCTTTTTATATAACACAAAGTCAATTTTTAAAAAAGTTAAACATAAAATTAATTTAAGGAGGTCGAATCAACGATGGTATCGTCAATTAGGAGAGAAAGAGTTCAGACGAATGACTGCAAAGCTCAGGAACTGGTTAGGGATGTTACAACTTCCGTAGACACGCCCACTTTTTCATCTTGGTTTTCCATTGTTTTTATAAGAATGTATTCGATGTGTCTTTGAAGTATACAAAAACAAAACTCACTAATTGATACTTTTGTTTTGTAATAAAGTAATTATTTTTTTTTATGAAGACCTACAGAGATAGACTAAAATAAATCTTGATTATTAAAATAAATCTTTGTTGTTGTTGTTTTTTTTGGTTGGGGCGAAGGTTACTCAGCGTTACGAAAATTCTAGAAAGGGGGAGGGGTGCATACGTTTGGGAAACTCTGCTCTAGATGCCTCGTGGACTTTTTTTTTTACATGTAATCTGTTTGCATCTCCTTTAGCAGATCAATATTTGTTGGAATTGTTTGTTTTTGGATTGCATACCGTACTTGAATAGGATTGATTGTTCAGACAATTTGTGTTTACATTGTAGTTTTTGTTTAAACATTTTTGTTTTTATAAGTAATATTTTCTTTGATAGATACAGTCTGTGTGTGTGTGTTTTTAGTCCAGCCTATATTATGTTTGTCTTTTAGAATTTTTATTCCAAACAAAGAATTTTGAAAAGTACTAGAAGAATTTAGCCAAGAGTTTATAATGGCTTTTTATTTTACAGTAAAGATTCCAGGACATGAAGAGAGCATGACTAAGGATTTATTGCTTCATCTTTCCTTTGAGTTTCTCGTGGAACATACATATAGTTTGTCTATCGTGGTTTCATGATGACCACTTTGTCATCCAGGAGGGCTGAGGGCTTTGCACTGGAGTTATATGTCTTTTCGTGTGGCTGGTGAGACCTATGCGAGCCCGGATTGTTCGGCCGCACTCTGGGCGGGTAATTCCAGCTGGAGCTAGTGTCATTTGCCTTGCTTTCCTTCACTGGCGTTTTTCTTCTGCCTGCGTTGTTCTCTTTTTCTCAGCAACCTGTGATCCGGATCTCACAGCGCGGCGCCATGATGCTCTGTCAAGCGCCTCTGTCTCCCAGGTGCCTGGGTCAATGTTGAACGCCTTTAGAGAAGCTTTGAGGGTGTCCTTGAAGTGAAACATTGGGCCTCGGTTAAAACACGTCAATCCCCACGGTCTCCTGCTGGTCTTCCAATTCTTCCTGCCCTCTTGTGTACACTGCGTCGTTCTTTTTGGTCTTCCTCCTTGTGCTCTGGGGGGTTCCACTATAAGGCCTGTCTAGCTCTTTTTTTTTTTTTTCTAAGAGTTTGACCAATCCAGCTCTATTTTCTCTCTAGGATACGCACCTCTATTATATCTTTTATATCTCTTTGCACCCACAGTCAGGGCCGGTCTTAGGCAACTGCAACCAATGCGGCCGCAGGGGGCCCCGCGCTTTCATAGGCCCCGCTAGAATTCTAAGTGTCCATTATTAAATTTCAAACATTAATTTTATAGGTCAATTCAACGATGGTATCGTCAATTAGTAGAGAAAGAGTTTTTAAAAAAAACGGCATTGTCAGCTTTCATTTAAATAAAAAAGGTAATAATATTAATAAGGCGAATTTTAATCAAAACAAGAACTGCACAAAGACAAATTTATTTTTAAATTGAAAATCATCTTAATTTTCACTTATTATCCTAATCACAACCTAGAATAGGCCCAGCGCAATCCGTTTCACATAGGGCCCCGCGATCTGTAGGACCGGCCCTGCCCACAGTATGGCGTTTTCTACCTTGTCATTCCAGTGTGTTTTCAAGATATTTTTCAGGATCTCTAAATTAGATAATATAAGATAAGATAAGAGAGTTTTATTGGTCGAGACAAATGGAAATTCCGTTTGGCTACAAGTGTCCACGTCAACATTGCTACTATAACAATAACAATATAGATGCAAACAAGAACAACACTCAATATTGTTGTGGGCTAATTTATCCGACTTCGTTTATATCTATATTTCATTTGCTATTCTATGTAAGCCACACACACATCTATCATAGAATATAGCTGACAACACTTTCGAATATATAAATAACTCTTTATTCATCAATACTGGGAAATCCGTCCAGTCTTATAACTATTAATTTATTACTCATACAATAGCCTACTTCTAAACTAACGCCATGTTGGTCTTCTTGTCGCTCTAAGTCTACTACTAGTACTACGTCATTAGTCTGTCTCTCTACGTCACTACTTTAAACGTCGCTAAAAACCATACACAAAATATATTTAACTAAACTAGTATACTCTCTAACACATAACATAGCAATATGTAGGGCGCCCAATTTGAAGAAAATGGAAGAACGTAGTGAATAGATATCTTTTTACTCTCAGCCTCCAAAGGTCAAACAGACTAAAGACCCAGTCAGACCTTGCGACTTATAGTCCAGATGTGAAGGTTATATGCTTCTTTTGCCGAGGTTAACTGTGGTTTCGTGTGGCCAGCAGAACGACCAATCGCCTTTACTTTACCTAATTTGTGTCAGGTAGCTGGGTGGTCTCAGGGGCGTCCTAAAAATTCTGCAATTCAAAACCCACAGATTCAGAGACCATGCGTTTTGTCTTTCAGTCACCACGCCCCTGATTAGACGAAGAAAGGGAATAACATGGTCAACAGAATACTTACGGCGCCCTAGAGGCAGGGGCGTAGCTAGGAATGTTCCATTGTTTTTTTTTGGGGGGAGGCCCTGGGGGATTGACCTCTTTGGGGGGGGGGGATTTTCAAATTCTTTCACCTCCTCCCCCCACCCTAGCTACGCCACTGCCTAAAGGGTCAATATAAACTTTGGACAGTGGTCAACAGAAAAGTTATGTACAGTGTAATAAATGGCCAAAGTTCAGTAAAGACTTGAGGAACAATGAGGCTATAAACCTTCCCATAACTCTGGTACTTTTTATTAAAATGAAACACACTCCAGTGAGAGTCCAGTGTCTTTCAGTAAAAGTTTAGATGATAGATAATCCAACATTCTAAGTTCTAACCAGAATGAGTTCCCATATCAAGCAGTGACGTCAACGTCACGTGATCACTTTGTTACAAACAAGACAGTGTAATGACGCAATGAGTGATTACGTTGTCTTCAACGTCAGAAGGAAAGAAAGAAAAAAGAGTTTCTAATTATAGATTTTGATGTCACCGTGAAAAGTGCAGATAACTGAAAGAAGAAGACAGAGATTATATATAAACACGAGCAAACAGTTTTATTATGAGAGCTGAAAAACAGTGTCACTGCGCATGCTATCTCCGGAACTAGTAATCCGGATATCGTTTATTTATTTGTTTATCCATTCATGATACTCTTCACCAATTTTGTGCGTGTATTTGAGCCTTATTTTTCGGGATATGTCAGCATTCAAGTATGACTATCATGTATAATTTTTCTTCCCCCCTTCCTAACAACTTCTCTAAGCCTCTTACAACGTGTCGTAGTTAATCCGTAGCCAATAGATCATTAGTTAATACAGTGATGCCAAATGTACGGGCCCGCGGGGCATGTCCGGCCCGTCATGTGGTATTTGATGGACCCTCGCAACTTTAGACCAAAGCACGAACAAGTTTTAGTGGATCATTTCCTTTGCATTCAACGATTCTTTCTAACCACATATATGTCTTCGCCAATGCAAAAAAAAATGGTGTTAATTTCAAGATGAATAGAACTGAAACGACGATGTTGGCCTCGTGCCCCCCCTCCATCTTGATTCCACGGTGTTATTACACTGAGTTCTTTCCTATTTGTTTAACTACCATGGTCAGTATATTTTTTTTAATCTGAGATTGTTTTTTTTTAAATTGATTTTGTATAGACCATCTGCCATGGACGTATCATGTTATGTGTGCTCTGGTTTTTTGGATAGGAGGGGAGGGAAGTCTCTGTGAGAAAGTTTTCGTGCTGCCTTAAGGCGCTCAGCAAACTGAACTCGGAGTCGGGGTTCGAGCTCAAGCCCACTAGATATCTAGCCAAATGGTTTATGACACTGAGCCATTAGTTACTTATGAATTTATTTGAATAATTTGAAAATCCCCCCCCGGGGCCATCACTTGAAGGGAGCCCCCAAATGAATGATTTGTACATTAAATTATTAAATTTTATGCAAAATGCAAGGGGCTCCCCAAAGAGATCAAGCCCAGGGGAGTAGCTAGGAATTTTCAATCTTTTGGGAGCCCGTGTGGCTTGACTTCTTTGGGGGGCCCTGCATTTTACGTAATATTATTTTTTTATGTAAAAAACACTCATTTGTGGACCAACCTCTATAGTGGGCCCGGATGAATTTTGTAAATTTTTAAATTCTCCCCCTCCTTCCCCACCCTAGCTACGCCACTGGTCAAGCTCCCTCGGGACCCCAAATGATGGAAAATTCCTAGCTACCCCTTGTAAAGGCAAACATGTCATTTTTAACATCTTTTAAAAATAACAACAAAAAAAAACAGGAAAAAAAGCTAGTCTCGATAGAAATTGATTTAAAAGTCTTTTTTTAATAAATAAATCATGGAACCCAGATTCTGAAAGTCAGTCTAACATCAAATAATTATACATAACAGCCAAGGGTAAAAAAAAAAAAAAAAATTATGTCGGTCGCATTTTTTTATGACATGAATATAGTGATAATAATGTTAGAAGGCGAAAGTCTTCGAGGGCGAGGAAGAAAGAAGAGTGCAGGAATCTCATATTGCCGCCAAAACATGACTGTGACCTATATACTTCGGCAATGAAAAACAAACGATTAAAACAGTGGTGGCATTCCTTTTGAATCGGGGGTCACTGAAATGCCCGACTCGCTTTTCACGGGCCACATCGCTAATTATTCACAGACATCCAATTCGTCGCGTTCAATACGGCTTCATTTTTACAATGCTTAATCAGCTAACTCTGTCTTTCTGTCTGGTAAAAAGTGTGTACACGTTATTTCTCCCACACCCATTCTCGGATCAAGTTGAAACTTTGCACAATGTTCATTGACATTGATATGAATCAATAAATGAAAAAGTAATCCATTAGACAGTTGCTCGGTTAAATAAATGCCCTACCCAGCCTGACTGTCGGACAAGTTCATACCGGCTTGCCATCCATCCATCTTTTAGTTTTACACATCCCTTCATTCATATCTCTAAACGCGTTCTTGTTTGCAAAGAAATATTTCAGTGAACTACGGTAAGCCTAGTGACGTAAGCAGCGTTTTTCCCGTTTACGTCATGGAAAACTTTCATTCATAAATTATTCTAACCAAAATTAATTTTACAACATTGAGACATTTTCATATCGAAATAACGGTCGAACTCGAGTTTTCCCGATGTGGCCAATGAGTTGAGAATTTTTTTCTCACTAACAAGCAGATACGTTGAAATTTTAAAGAAAATCGTTAGAGCCGTTTTCGAAATAGAAGATATATATATATATATACAAGAATTGCTCGCTTATTATTATAGGATTCACTGGTAATTCATTATTTTGTTTAATAGCAACAAGGAAAACTAAGACTTCAGTATGCACAGATATGACTAAATTCATCGGTTTTAGTACCTTAACATAATAAATGACGCCATTTCTCCCATTACGCTTTCACCAATCAAGTTGATACTTATAACATTTCTTTATTGTACCAAACAAAACATGAATTCATAGACAACAAGATTACAAAAAGAGTTTGTGTGATACACAAACTCAGAGGCGGCCCCCGTCGGAGTCGGATCCCTGTCAGATCCGCCTATTCGCTATATGTTTCGGATGTTCCTTTAAAGTTGAAAATAATTAACTTCTCGCTGGACGACGGAGGATGGCGAGAAGGTTATATGTATTGTTTATTGTTTATATGCATATGTTTATGCGGCCCGCGAAAACCTAAATAAATTAAGTGTGATCACACATTACACATATAACAAGATTACAACGACGGAGGATGGCGAGCAGGGTATAAACCTGCCTTATCTTGATGTTTCCCCACTAGACTGTAGTTCGGATTTATCGTTGGTCCCTGGCTCAATTACTGCATGCTCCCATCCCCTCCTGTGGAAGGTTTGAAATAGGAAGTAAACTGTCTTTAACTCTGAAGAAACAATCGAAACATGTAAAACAAACAGACACATAACCCGGGAGCGTCAAGATAATCAGTTCAGCATGCTAACTGGTTACAAACTAATAGCCTGATATATACAATATGTCACACGAGCGATTTTAAATAATCTTTCAGCATTGATCTGTAGAGATGTAGATGTACACAAACTAAACTTCTGATTTAGCACTCTTAATATATATCTTATTAATTATAATTATTAATAATTTGGATGTAATTTAGATAAAATAAAATTTAGGTAAAATTAAAATAAAAAGCCCAGATAATCATTAGAATGAATGCAATATGAAATTTAAAAATAGAAGATTTGTTTTAGTTTATTATAACATTTCAATGTAGATCTAGACATAAACATCCGGAAGAATTTATTATAGATGCGTAGAACATCGGCTTTACAAGGCTGACGTTGAGAGATCAAAGCACGGAAGATGTATATTGTGACCGCTGGGGCACTATATAAGATCTGTCAGCCTTCTTTCTACATTCTTATCTGTCATTTATCTTTGATATAATTTCATTCGGATGTTCTTTCTGAAAATATTGAAACCTACCTGGCTGGACCACTTTTGTGACCGATTTTAAGTTTGTGTTTCCACACAAACTGTCTTTGTAACCTTGTTATAATTATTTTGGGGTTTTTGAAAATGTAGTTATTTAATTATTAATATAACTTCTTGCCTTTAGTGCGACATTGTATGGGGATACTTGATACCACCAAAATATGTTTTTAGTATTGCGATTTATAGTAGCTAGATAACTTGTATCTTAAACACTTCAACACACATATATATATATTTATAAAAATATACACATAATTGTGTGCGCTTGTGTTTTTGGTTGGGTTATTATTCTTTTCTTTTTCTTTCAATTTTCACTTGACAAAGAAAAAGATACAAAATCTGAATTAATTCTGTCCATAAATCAATTTAGTTGTCCCAGTCAAAGTTAAGGCTGGTTATCGTACGTGTGAAGGGAAACAATCAGGAAATGTGATCGACCATAAGGAGGAACAACTCGTGGTTATCAAATAAACTCCCTACCTATTGTCCAGTTCACGTTTCAGCTTCTGGAATTGTTGCTAGGCGTACTCGTCAGGCAACATGGCGCCTGTAAAGAATATTATGTTTACATTATTGTACTGACGTAAGAGATAACTGAAGATTATTATCTGTCTATTGTTCCTCACATGTTTACTCATTTTTGATAAGTTAAATTTCACAAATGAATGTTGAAAATATGCTACGTAAAATTTGTTTATGTGACGAAATGACCGCATTCTTCTTTACGAAATAAAACACTATCATTCTTCAAGAACAAATCAATCAATGAGCAAAAAGACACTATTACAAACAAAACATATGGGCACGGTGGTTGAGTACTCGAACGTCTGTCAAAGAAACATCACCTGCAAAAAGACAGCATGATCTGAAAGGGAGACTTTGTTTTTCCTAGTTAGAATAATCCTTCAACAAATGGCCCGCCTAGGAAGCCTAATGATACTATTGTCTTCTTCTGAATATGAATGCGATATTGTTATGCTTTAAAAGGTACCCGTTTCTAGTATCGACCTTTTTCGTCTAACTAAACTGTTGTCAACAGAGACATGGATTAGCGCCTAATCTCTTTCGTGTGTGGATTGTCAGTTAAATAAGTCCTCCTGTCTATATGACAGTCCTTGACGCATAGTGTTTTTTTCTTGATACACGTTTCTGAGTGCTGTTCTGTTTTTACAAATTTTATATCAAGTCACCATGTCTGTCTGTCTGTCTGTCTGTCTATCTGTCTGTCTGTAACAATTTTTATGCACGTTCCCTCACACCCATTCTTGGATCAAGTTGAAACATTTCACAATTATTTGTTGAAGGCCTATCTAACCAATCGAAATTCCATAGAAAAAAAAACTATTTTTTAATTCAGTATTGATATGTAATTATTTTGTTAGGTATTGAAAAATGGAAATAAATGCTACTTGTTGAGAGATGGGGCTTTTTATGTGGAATTATTTCCCTTATTATGTATAGTATACATATTTTCACACATTCCAATTCTCGGAGCAAATTTTGCATAATTATCCACAATTGATACAAATATACGAATCAATAAATTAACAGATTAGTCAATCAATTTGTCGTTATGTGTACATTGTGTTTTATACAGAAATTCCTACAATACATATATATATATATATATATATATATATATAAATATATATATATTTTTCCTAACTTAAATAAACTTTTTAAAAAAAAGTAAAAAAATTGTACATTTTTGGTTCTTATTCTAGTGCTTAGAAATTTAATTCTGGCAATATATTTATGTTTGTATGTATGTGTGTGTGTGTGAGTTTGTGTGTGTGTGAGTGTATTGAACTTTGAACTTTACTGGCTTTCAATCCTAAATACGGATACCTGTTATACCTGATATGTATGTGAAATCTGTTAGTCGGGAGGTATGACCCACATAGGCAAGCTGAGTAGTACGATTGATGTAAACACATGTAACAACAACCCACCCTCGTATACGATTGCCTCCACTATCGAAAAATATCTACTTTAACATTTTTGAAGATATTTGTCTTTCAGGCTAGAAATGATCAAATTTCATATGAACGATGTACATTTTTTCAAAATCTCATGCTAGATGTTTCTTATCCTAAAGGTGGACCTTCAATTCTAAAGAGACCTTCCATTGTAATAAAAGAAAAAAAAGTAAAGTTCCCCTTTCAGACCTTGTGGTCTATAGGGCAAATGATGTAAAGATCATCTGATTCTGTGGCCTACGGTTAACGAGGGTGTCATGTGGCCAGCTCAACGACCAACCGCCTTTACTTTTCCACAACTAAAGTCAGGTACCCATTAGAGCTGGGTGGACTCAAGGGCGCCCGAAAATCCCGAAATAAAAAATCCCAGTCTTCACCAGGATTCGAACCCGGGACCTCCAGTACGGAAGCCAAGCGCTTTACTGCTCAGCCACTGCGCCCTTTCCATTGTAATACGTTCCTTGTTTCGTGAGATTTTGTTTGATGAAAAAAAAAAATCAAATTCAAACAACTGTCCTTTTATTAGCGCTGACGTCATTCAAGGGGGGAGAGAAGCGCGAAATGATCGTTCTATCTACTGACAGATTCAATGACAGACTGGCGTCCCTAAGTTCGCATTTAGTGTCATAGCCAAAGAGAAGGTCAGACAGAAAAAAAGAAAAGATTACGTAGGCCTGACAGTTGCGGCGACAATTCATTGATGACTTCGTTGTTTTAAATTCATACGATAGTTTATATCTCTGCTTTTTTTTTTCGGTGTAAGTGTGGTGGAAAGACTACCAGCGTTCTATGCTATTTTTGATATTTCATTTGATTTTGATTATCATTAACATAAGAGCTCAAGGTCTATTATATAACAAATCTCACGGGAGAGAACAGTGGCGTAGCTAGAGTGGGGGGGAGGAGGGGGAGAATTTGAAAATCCTTCCGGGCCCCCACATTAGAGGGGTCCCCAAACGAGTGTTTTTTACTTTAGAAATTAATAATTACGCAAAAGTAGGGGCCCTCAAAAAGGACAAGCCCCCCGGGCCCCAAAAATGGAAAATTCCTAGCTACGCCCATGGGAGAGAAGATCTCTGTCTCCTAAAAAGATTGTTCCATACAAGATGTAGATGGCCCGTCAAAATAATTGAAGGGATAAAAATTTCTTTGTGTGTACGAAATTTAAATATGTTTCTCTTGAGAAATGAATAATTTATTTTACCTTTACCTATCCCATAGTCTGGTGGGCCGTTGGGGCACCATGCAAGATTTTTCGACCGTTTTTCTCCATTCCTCCTTGTCTTTTGCCTTAGATTTCTGTTTTGTTTTCTTCTCATCGCTTTCTTTGCCTGCCTCTTATTCTTTGCCTGGTACTGTTCCCTGATGGAAGGTCTTTGCGAGCCACGAAAAATTTATAATATGGTTGTGTGTTCTTAGTGAATCATCTATGGATGCATCTTAGTTGTTTTAATTTCCTTGTAACTAATTATATATTGTTATGACATGATTAGAGCGTAGATTTATTAAGGGATAATTAAGGGATAAGTTTTCATTAGTGACGGAAGTGACGAACAGTGAGATTAAAAATAAGAACGATTTAGTCAACAAATAGACAAGACGTTGTTTATTGGAATAAGGCTACAGAAAGACATCGACGGTTCCCTTCTTGAGTATTAAAGTTGATTTATCGTTGAATCTATTGTCGACTTACTATATTACTTGTTCGGCCTTCGTTGGTGGTTTGAGTTGTGACAGTTTACCTCCTGTCTACTGCATTTGTTGGATTCAACACCGCGAATAGGCACGCAACAATATATAGCTCCTCCTTCGTGTTCGAAGATGAGCACATTTCTCATTTCCTATGGACTCGAAGATGGCTGTGAAGTCCAATCCTTGCTTTGAAAAGCAGGCCGCATATGTGGCATGGGTGAGTTTTGTCAGTTGCAGATAGACCTGCTTTTTCTCTCTGCTTTCTGTTGGTTCGGCGCTCTATCGCACAGGCCACTCTACTTGCTTCAAAACTAATTATATTCTATTTGCGAAGGCCAAGAGGAAAAAAAAATAATAAGATGACCTCGATAGGCCTTGGCTTTGTCTTCGTTCTCTTCTCTTTTTTAGCGAAATTTGTACATTACAGATAGGTCTGTGTTACCTGTTACCCGTTACCTTTCCCTTAGTCTTAGTTGGGGCACCAAGCAAGACTTGAAGACCATCTTTCTCCATTCCTCTCTATCCTTTGCCCTGTTTAAAATCTCATTCAATGGTAGGCCTGTCCATTCTTTGATGTTGTCTGTGTAGTCATTTGTAATTCAGCAGTATTTCTTAAGCATGCGAGCCAATGTTCAATATTGATAGAGAGTTGCATAGCATGTATGCATTTACATTTATGCATAAATATTTCTATTTTCGTAATGTTATAAAATAAGTAAGTACATTCATGAATATTCTATTGACTTTTTCTGGTTTCCAACTATCACAAGCTTTAGTTAAAAAAATGTTTAACAACGCAGGAAAAAATGAGTAAGAAGGCATTATATTTTTTCTCCAACTAGGGAATCTAGTCTCTGTTAAAAAATGAACTGCACGGAGTTTTCTTTGTTTGGTTTTTCAACATAATTTTTGTGTTCTCATTGCTTTGACAAAATGCTTATTGTTTCTTTTTTCAGGAAGATTTGCTTCTTTAAACTTTTTTTTTCAGACAATGTTAGATCTGGGGTTTTTTTTCGTAGGATATAAATGTCAGCCCGGTGAAAAGCTTACTCTTATATGATACAAGCGTTAAGTACAGAATCAGTGCTACGTGTGCTACATATATCAGTGCTACATTGTATAACGATTACTAGCTATGACCTGAATCAAGTTTCTAATGTCAGATGTTATATGACAAAGCAACAACAACTCTACTCTGTACTACGCTGAAAGCATCATCTAATACCCTTCGCTCCATTCAGATGGCTGTTTGGTTGTGTGGTATGCGATTCGGTCTGTGGTCTCGAAGGTTGCGAGTTCAAACCCTGCGCGCCGTCATACTTCCAGCAGACGGTTTGGGCTTCACCTTACCTTGACCTATCATTCAGTCCGCTGGATCGCTGGGGCATCACACATGATCCGTCGACGGTCTTTCTCCATTCCTCTCTGCCTTTTGCTTTGGAAAGAATCTTTTTTTTAATGACGAGCCCGCCCATTCTTTGATGCTGTCTTTCACTTTTTGCCTCTTCTTTTTTTTCTCTGGTACTGTTCCCTCAAGGAAGGTCTTGCGAGCCCTGAGGATCTTGTGATATTGCCTTATAGTGTTAGTTTTCTTTTTTTTTTTTAAAGTGGTCAGCAGGTCATCATGAACCTAATAGAGTTTTTTATTCTTGTTCGAATCTCCTCATTTGTGATGCAGTAGGTTTGTATTTGTTAGTAGTAGTAGGTTTGTAGCAGTAGGTTTGTAGCATTAGGTTTGTAGTAGTAGGTTTGTAGCAGTAGGTTTGCTTAAGGACGTAATCTGGACGAACGTCCGAGATTAATAACGCTAACAAACTAATAAACAAACAAATAAGATGACAATTATTTCGTGTTTTAGATCAGTGATCCCCAAACTAAAGCCAGCGGGTCATATCTGACCCCATTACAAATTGAAGCCTTAGTGCAGAGGTTCTCACACTTTTTGACCGGGGACCCCTTTACAAAGTCAAAACTTGTCCTTGGACCCCTAAGTAAAAAAAGGTTCATTAATACATATTATATAAGTAACAAATGTAGGAAAAAAACATTTTGTTGAATGCGTGTTAACGCCATTATAACTTAAAGAAAAAAATAATAATGACTTTTATTAATCTGTGATTGGGATAAGAGGTTAGGATTAGGATATTGATTATTATTGAAATTATCCGACCGGATAAACTGGGTTATAGCGTAAAAATTAATTTAATTGTATAAAATTTTCCTTTTCCTTTGGACCTCCTTCGGTCTGTTCCCGGACCCTGGGGTCCGTGGACAACAGTTAGAGAACCACTGCCTTGGAGTATCTGTTCAATGAGACTCAATGATTTTTTTATTGTTTCTAGCCGTTATAATGTGTATGAAAACTCAATGACTCCCTATGTCCTTAAAAGTTAGGGCACCACTGTCTTAGATGGCGTCTCCTCAAAGTGCAGGTCAAGGCGTGCCGCGGATCCTAATCCACGCAGCAGAAGGACTATTAAAGACAATGGTTGATGAGACGCTATCGGAGAAGTCATTTTTCTTCCAAAATTAAGAATGCAAGGGGAGGTAACTCTCGATCTTATAGATGCGATCTTCACGTGCGATTCAAAATTCCTTTATCTCCCTTGGTTTTCTTCTAAAAAAAAAAAAAATTACTTATCACCAATGGGTCTGTTTACTGTTTACTGCAATATTCTGTGATTTTTCCGAATCCATAACAAGTCAGTTCACACTCTTACGACAAACATATAATGCTTGTCTTCGAGCCCAAAGATTAGTGAGGAATACAGTATTTTCCGTGGCTATACAGCCCCAGCCGTGACCTACATATTTTGCCACATCGAGGGTAAGCAAAACCATAGTCCGCAGGTGGTCGATTTAGATTTTCTTTTCGTCGTCTGCGTTTGTCCTCGGCAGCAGATTTTTTTGGGTCTCAAATGTATATCCCGCGGCCTTCGTGAGTGACCTCCAGCTGTCTCGTTCCGACGCCGCAGGCAGCCAGGTGCTCTCATCTATGACAGCCAAGGAAAGTTGACGCCTAAGCTGGTCTTTGAAGCGTTTCAGTGGGGCGCCTCTGTTACGTCGACCACCTTTTAGCTCACCGAAAAGGACTGCCTTTGGCATACGTTCGTCTCCCATATGGGATACGTGCCCTGCCCAGCGTAGCTGTCGGACCATAAGAAGTCCCTCTATACTGTCCATACCGGCGTTCGCAAGGACACACACACACATACATACACACAAAAACCACACACACACACACGCTACATAAATCCTAATTAAATAAATAAGTCTTACAGTGTGTGGTCACCTCTGTATGAATGTTATAGACCGGCTCTTTTTTCTAATCGTTTCTTGTAACGGCTGTTTCGATACGAGTACAACGTAGAGGTTGGGAAGCATTGACAGGGTTATACAAATAATCCTATTTATTGTGATACAATTATAGTAAGACATAATAGACAACGAAATATATATATATATATATATATTGATATTGTTTCTTCATAGGCACCGAGCGTAATAGTTGTTTTTTTTTTTCAGTTTGTTTGGGGGTTGTTGATGTTGCTTTTTGTTTTGTTTTGTTATTTGTTTTTTGTTTGTTTGTTGTTGTTGTTTTTTTTTTGAGGGGGCGGCCACTTAAGGAGGAAAAGACAAAATTAGTTTTGTGTCTGTCCGTTTGTTATGTTTAGATCTCAAAAACTAGTAAAATATAAAAACACTTTTAAAAAAAAAAAAAAAAGCTTACATAATGAAAAGAGCAATTACAGCCATTTCTCTCAATACTGTAAGATTTTTCCCCTTTTTTTCTATATCAAACAAAAATTAGTAAACTAAAAAACAAAAGTTTTAAGTTCCCTTTCAGACCTTGTAGTCTATGGGGATGATGAATTACCACTAACTAATTAATTAATAGTATTTCTGTTTTTTTAATTCATGATTTGATAAGAAAAATGTACAAATGTTTCAACTTGATCCGAGAATGTGAAGTGATTAAATAATTGTTGTACATGTTCACATCTCTATTGTTATTGTTACAGTCGTAATGCCAAGGTGTACTAATGTAGCCAAACTGAATTTCCATTTGTTTGGACCAATAAAAGTATCGTATCTTTATTTTTGTTTTTATTTCTACATCCCTAGCATAAAAAAAAATATTGTTTCCCCTATATATTTCTATTTAAAAAAAAAAAAAGAAATCTTTAAAATAAAAATGAATAAATGAAAAAGCTTTGATATTAGAACAAACAGAAATTTAATAAAGATAGAACCAACTTGACTTTGTCCTTACACGCTCTGAGGGGTGGGGGTGATGGGCGTTAGCTCTGACCGTGTCACCCGACCTTATTATCTTTGGTTATTATATTATAATATTCCCTGGTCATCTAATGGTGTTAATTAAGATCGCGGCCATAGGCGAGTTGACCTCATAGACGGAGCTACAACAAAGAGTTGTACAAGAAAATAAAGCAAAGAAAATAAAAACAATGTCCTTATAATGATGTCTGTTCGTGTGTGTGTGTGTGTGTGTGTGTGTGTGTGTGAGAGAGAGAGAGAGAGAGAGAGAGAGAGAAGGTTTGCATGAGCATGTGCGTGCGTGTTTTTCTTTTCCTTTTTTTTTTTAGGGTTTTCAATAATATATAGGGGAAAGCTGATGCACTAGCTCTAATGGGATTTTTTTCCCTCTATGTGGTAATGTCTGCAACACAACATAACGCTATAATAATGAAGCTATGTTTGGGAGGTGCCTTTTGGTAACGCTATAACAATGAGGCTATCTAGGGGAGGTGCCTTTAGGTAACGCTATAACAATGAGGCTATCTAGGGGACATGCCTTTAGGTAACGCTATAACAATGAGGCTATCTATGGGACATGCCTTTAGGTAACGCTATAACAATGAGGCTATCTAGGGGACATGCCTTTAGGTAACGCTATAACAATGAGGCTATCTATGGAAGGTGCCTTTAGGTAACGCTATAACAATGAGGCTATCTATGGGAGGTGCCTTTAGGTAACGCTATAACAATGAGGCTATCTAGGGGACGTGCCTTTAGGTAACACTATAACAATGAGGCTATCTAGGGGACATGCCTTTAGTGTGTGGGCCCTTCAATACTAGCAGTTCCCGACGACAAACGCAGAACATATTTAAAACCTAACCTGCTATTTTAGAATAATAATAATAATGGCAATGCCTTCGATTCCGAAAATTAAGGATGAGTGTAGTGTTTCACATGGCTACTCAAACCCAGTTATGACCTGCATATTTTTCCGAATCTGCTGCAGACAAAGCCGTTGTTCGCCGAACAAAACAAAAAAATGACCATCACCCTCTCAAGGCCCAACAACTGCCCGTTGGTCATTCCGACACGTGAAACAGATGTATACGCGCCCATATTGAGATTCAGAAACATAATTTGAAAGGCTATTCATTGACCACACAAACAACTAATTAATTTTATATTTCTAATTAATATTTACTTTCGTTTTTTTTTAACTTCTTTTTGAGATTCAAACATTATCATAACAAGAAAAATATTTTAAAAATACATTTTTTTTTAAATTGTCAATAACTACATTATGCAATTTAAATTATAATTAAATAATAAAAAAAATATTTGGTTCAAACTGGGTTTCGAACCTGTGACAACGTCATCTCTATGAACGAGCAGCGTTACGAATTCGGCATACGTTTGCTTTCATCAACACTAGCTAGTCCTTCTTTTCTCAGCGATATACATCAACTGTTCAATTTTTAGAAAAATCGTTAGATGCGTTTTTGAGATCAGCGTGCAGGTTCCTCAAGGCAGGGCCGGTCCTAGCGGTTTCGTGGCCCTATGCGAAACTGATTGCGCGGGGCCTAGTATGGGTGGGAAAAAGGATAATAAGTGAAAATTAAGATTTCGTATTAGAAAAAAAATCGATTTTGAATTTTATTCATTCTTTACCAAGTAAAGAATTTAAATCAAATTAAATTTATTTTTTGAGCCTTGTCTATTTTTCATGAGATTTTATGAGTTTTCATGAGATTTGTATAAATTCAGGAGATTTCATGGAGTTTTTCTTACATATTTTGCAATTTAATAATTACACCTAGAGTTAGCGCGGGGTCTATGAAAGCGCGGGGCCCACTGCGACCTCATAGGTTGCAGTGGCCTAGGACCGGCCCTTCCTCAAGGATCAAGGTTCCATAAAGTTCTCACTTGAATAGAGGTATTCTAAAAAAAAAGAAGACACTGGTAGACATTTTTAGTCTAGTTTTTTTTTTTTCTGTTTTTCCAAAATCGCACGGAGCATTGTGTCCTAGTTCCGGAACATTTTTTTCTCAGTTTTTTTATACCGGAAGTTTCGAAGACGCTAAGAATTAAAAAAAAACATAGAAGTGAAACGTTTTGACAAAAAAAAAATGAAATAAAAAAAATTTAAGTTTCTGACAGCAATATTGAATTATTCAATCACATTAGATTTCAGGAGATCTTGTGCTTACTAAAGGTTTCTAATACAGTATTATGTAATGTAAAAGCAGCCCAGGCGAATCTAGTTTTATAATTGCTTGGCTGCTCTATGAAGTCAGTTAATAATAATAATAAGGCTTGTCTTCGAGTCCGAAGATTAGTGAGGAATACAGTATTTCCCGTGGCTGTGTAGCCCCAGCCGTGACCTACATATTTTGCCCCATCCAGGGCAAGCAAAACCATTGTCCGCAGGTGGTCGATTTAGATTTTCTTTTCGTCGCCTGCGTTTGTCCTCGGCAGCAGATTTTCTTTTGGTCTCAAATGTGTATCCCGCGGCCTTCGTGTGTGACCTCCAGCGGTCCCGTTCCGACGCCGCATGCAGCCAGGTGCTCTCTTCTATGTCAGCCAAGGAAAGTTGACTTAGCAACTTAATATGGTCAGTTACTCAAGGAGTCTGTGGAATTTGTCCCGTTGCAAAGTAGTAATTCTCTTAGGTAATAATCATGTCCGTCAATTAGCAATTTTCTTTTTCGGGTAAGCTGGTTAGTCTGTGTATGAAATTTGCCATTGTGGAGTGTCAGCAGAGAAGTATGGTCGGTTAGGTAAGAATCATGGGTAACAAGTTACTTCTAGAGTTTTGACATGTCCGTCACTTAGCAAGTTTGTTTTTTAGTTAGTTAGAAAGTCTGTGTGTGACATAGATCCTTGTATAGTGTCAGCAGAGAAATCCGAATGTATCCTTCAGAACTGCATTCTCATTCGAAAGGTCCAAACAAGACAATGCAGCCCCTTCCCCCAAATACCCATAGAGAAGAAAAACTATATCTTATCTTATAAAATACAGACGTTAATCAAACAAAAAGATGATTACGTCTACACGTGTTCCAAGGTCAATCTAGTCATGCATGTTAATCAATGCCTTAAATTCTGCCAAGTCACTGGTTTTCCTGGCTGACTCATGCAACCCATTCCATGTTCTAAGAGCTCTAGAGAAGAAAGAGCATTTGTAGAAATGTGTAGGATTGTCATTTCTGCAAACTACTTCACAGTTCCTCTCAGATATTGGTCTAGTCATTTGAACCCTCCAGCATAATAAATGTGAACTGATAAGAAGTTAACAGATGTTGTGTCGTCTGCTTTGTAATTTGAAAACTGTCATAAAGATTACGTTAAATAAATTACTTTCAAGAGACAACGTTATTCTCGTATTTCTGCTGACTCGAGCAAAACAAAAAATTATCTTTTCGTTGAGAATGGATTGTAGTTGGCAGCTCTGGTGTCAATCTACATATCAATGTGTCTGTATCTTTCTTATTATTAGAGTTATCATTATTTTTTATAATGTTTTGTTCCAACGTTTATATCAGCTCACTCTGGTAGATGTGAAGGAGTTGAATGTGTTCCATTTATACTTTCGTATTATTAGAGTTATCATTATTTTTTATAATGTTTTGTTCCAACGTTTATATCAGCTCCCTCTGGTAGATGTGAAGGAGTTGAATGTGTTCCATTCATACTTTGTGTAGAGACTCATGTCGTGGGTTAAGGGTTTGAAACTAACAATAGATAAATATAAAACCTTCTCTTTTCTTAAGCACTTCGCTGGCAGAGTGGAAAGTGTGTCCGCGTTAAGCAAACTCAATTGGTAAAAATATTTCTAATCACACAGATTTATTATTGTGTTTTACAATCTGCTAAAAATGTTATTAGATTACTAATTTTAAGTAATTGATAAAACTTAATAACATTTTTTTTCAAAGTATTTTATTTTGCTTGTTTTAAATGTATAGACATCTAAATTAATGCATACCTAAACCTACACGAACCTCAATTTTCACCAGTCTAAATCAACATATAACTAAATCTACATATATCGAGATTATATATAACTAGATCAGCATATATCTGAATATACTTATATCTTAATCAAAAATTAGCTAGATCAACATATGTCAAAACATATATACATTAACACACCTCAATCTACTCAGAGATCTGTAGTCATTGCAGACAAGCTTTAACATTAGAGACATTAAAGGCAGACATATCTTGAATTCAAAACTATTTTCTTTTTCACAACAGATTTTTTTTCCTTACCAAATTTCAATCACTTTGTATAAGCTATAGTCTATAGGGCAAATGATATTAAGGTCATCAACGGTGTCATGTGGCCATTAGAGTTGGGTGGACCGTGGACCCACTGTTTACCAAGATTCAAACACAGGATTCCCAGGTTCCGAAGCCAAGAGCTAAGAGGCGTGGTGGCTGAGTGGTAAAGCGCTTGACATCTGAACCTGGAGTCTCGGGTTCGAATCCTGGTGAAGACTGGGATTTTTATTTCGGGATCCTTGGGCGCCTCTGAGTTCACCCAGCTCTAATGGGTACCTGACATTAGTTGGGGGGAGTAAAGGCGATAGGTCGTTGTGTTGGCCACATGACACCCTCGTTAACCGTAGGCCACAGAATCAGATGACCTTTACATCATCTGCCCTATAGACCACAAGGTCTGAAATGGGAACTTTATACATTTTTTCTGATCTAGAGCTAGAAAGTTTAAGGGTGGTTGTCAGGTAGACAAGATCAGTTGACCGGATGTAAGTTACTTCTGACATATTTACCCACACTGCACTGTTAAAATGGTTGACCATCCGTTGGCTAAAAATAGCAAAAGGGGCAAGAATACATGTAGTGTTGTCTCTAGACCAGCTCTTTTCTCGTTAAACCATTAGTTATGATCAGACTAACACGGACAAGGGACTGAGCGATAATTATAAACGGAAATCAAAGTCACTATTAAAATAATACCAGGAAAGAGAATCATCTGACCCACCGTCATTTGAGACTTTAACAGATGGTCTTACAAACAACAATTAAGGATTCTGTTTTAACGATTTCAATTACCGTCTTCGTCCTGACTTGAAAGGTAGACAGTTCAAGGCTCCTGTTGCTATTTATAGAATATTCTTGAAATGTTTTTGTTTTCCGAAAGTAGAGCAAGTAGTGTTGTTTTTCATGTGGACATTTATCTGTCGTCTAAACCTAAAAATAATACAGATAAAAATATTGTATCACATAATAAACAATCATATCTATTACATGATAAGCATATAAACACATAACATGTTCACATACAGGTATGCCACAAGAAACAAACCGCATATTTCTTTATTCTTAATCTATTCTCTCTTTTTCTTTATTCTTAATCTACTCTCTCTTTCTCTTTTTTCTTAATCTACTCTCTTTTTCTCTTTATTCTTAATCTACTCTTTCCTTTTCTTTCTTCTTAATCTACTCTCTCTTTCTCTTTCTTCTTAATCTACTCTCTCTTTCTCTTTATTCTTAATCTACTCTCTCTTTCTCTTTATTCTTAATCTAATCTCTCTTTCTCTTTATTATTAATCTACTCTCTCCTTCTCTTATTTTTAATCTACTCTCTCTTTCTCTTTCGTCTTAATCTACTCTCTATTTCTTTTTATTTTTAATCTACTCTCTCTCTTTCTCTCTAATCTTTTTTTTTTCTACTTAGAAAAATTATAACGATCATACTAGAGTTTTCCCCATGTGACCAACGAGCTAACAATTCTTTCCTCAGCAATATACACCCACTGTTAAATGTCTAGAAAAATCGTCTAGTCGTTTATTGAGATCAACGTCCAGGTTCCTGTAGTCTTAAGGTGCCATGGAGTTGTTTTTTGTTTTTTTTTCGTATATTTTTAAGACGCTAAGCATAAAAAGCGCAAGATAGATTCACTTGGAGAGAGAGCATAAAGAGGGGGTCTTTGATTGCAGATGCCATACACAACAGAAGCAGAAAGAAGGGTGAAAGTGCAACGGCGCCTGGTGACTACATATGCCCAACCTGAGATCGCAGCTGTGTATCAAGGATCGGCCTCTTTAGTCACACAAGAGCTTGCAAGGGGAAAAGATCGTCTCTAGAGACGTAAAATGCCACAGAAGCATAAAAAAAATAGAAGGAAAACGTTTTAGCAACAAAACGAAACAAAAACAAGATTACAAAGAGAGTTTGTGTGATACACAAACTCAGAGGCGGCCCCCGTCGGAATCGGATCCCTGTCAGATCCAATATTCGTAAGATGTTTCGGATGTTCCTTCTAAGTTGAAAATAATTAACTTCTCGCTGGACGACGGAGGATGGCGAGCAGGGTATAAACCTGCCTTATCTTGATGCTTGCGGACTAGACTTTAGTTCGGATTTATCGTTGGTCCCTGGCTCAATTCCTGTATGCTCCCATCCTTAAACTATCGCAATATTTCTGAAAGAACAGTAAAGGTTAAATCATATTTTCAAAAGCCTTTAGTGTGTTTTTTTTCTAACCGTGACGGACAAACCAATCAACGGACAAAACGCACAAAAATATGCTTCTTTCATTCTAATGGGGGCACTAAACAATTTTTTTTTTAAATCTGATATTTTTTTTTAATTTAAGAAATTAGTTTAGAATCATGTCATTTCCGGGCTTTACGCTAGTACACGAAAGCCGCTGCTAAATGTTCATTTTAAAAAATGTGCGTGATATCTATATTAAGTGATTATTTCTTATACTAACTTATAGTAACAGAATAGAATTGGTGTTTTGTTATTAACAAATCGCTTGCATAATTAATTTTATAAATTAAACAGTTTGCTTTAAGAAAACTTAAAGTAGCCGTTGCACCTAAACTTTTCAAGCCGCATTTATTGGTGAAATAATATTTTTCGTATCTCTTCTAGTTTTGGCGCTCTGAGTCTGACAGACGGACAGACAGACAGAAATTCATTTTAAAATATGTGCGTGATATCTATATGCCAAGCGTATTTTTTCTAGTAACATTTCCTCCCTTACATTTATGTAATTGTTGCAGAATTGGTGTTTTGCTATTAAAAAATTGCTTGCATAATTAATTTTATAAATTAAACGGTTTGCTTATATAAAACTAAAAGTAGCCGTTGCACCTAAACTTTTCAAGCCGCATTTAATGGTGAAAAACTATTTTTCGTAGCTCTTCTAGTTTTGGCGCCCTGAGTGTGACAGACGGACAGACGGACATTTTGCACAAACCTAATAGCGGCTTTTCCCCTTACGGGGGCCGCTAAAAAATGTGCTTTTGCGTCAACAATATTTAATTTTTCAATCACATTTAAGCGATACATATCAAGTCTTAAATTTCTAGGAAAATTGTTTGAGCCGTTTTTGAGATCTGTGTCTTGGTTTTAGGTTCAATGAAGTTGAGACTTGAATAGAGGTATTGTTAAAAAAACAACAAATTATTGATGCCGATTTTTCGATCTACTTATCACTATACATCAATAATATATGAGAAGTTTTTAAAGCCTATGTGTGACTTCTTCCGACCTTGCTTTCTATTAGATCATCGATTACAGGAACGCTGGGTTGTAAAAAGCTTCCGGTTTGCGAAGATTTTAGTAACGGTCAATGGGGCCTTAAGAGAAACCAGTCACCCGTGACGACGATTAGCTTCTTATCTTAGTTCTGTGACAAAGTTTGTTAACTGAGAGATTTCTAAACTATTACCGACTATGCTGTCCCCAGTCACATCCTAGGTGCAGAGTTAGAAGGGCGCTGGGGTTATAAATCAATGTCTCACGGAGCCCGGATAATGTAGGCGAAGTGCTGAGCACTCAGGGCAGTACGTGCTCACCAGCAAGTGTCTCTGTCCGAGAGAGGAGACGGGGGGGGATCCAGGGTGAGGAGAGCATTCTTTGGGGCGAGGGGGGGGGCGCTGGAAGTCGAGTTATGGGGGCGGAGTGAGAGGAGAAGTACTTGGCGCTAATGTTCGCTCATGACGTTAGTTATAGTAGGACTCTTTTATGACACAATCTGGAAATGTAGGACTTAGCAAGCGGTGAGATGGTGGTGGTGAGATGGCGGTGGTCATTTGTGGTCAGATCGTAAAAGTGGGTGATTTTTTTTTTGGATCCGGCCAGTTAAGTGATAATAGTAAGATCTTAAAGATATAAATATTTGGATCAAACACACATGATAGATAGATAGATAGATAGATAGATAGATAGATAGATAGATAGATAGATAGATAGATAGATAGATAGATAGATAGATAGATAGATAGATAGATAGATAGATAGATAGA
>JADKLZ010000130.1:11024214-11036316 GCA_021533235.1 Biomphalaria straminea
AGATAGATAGATAGATAGATAGATAGATAGATAGATAGATAGATAGACAGACAGACAGACAGAAAGACAGACAGACAGACAGACAGACAGACATATAGGCAGACAGAAAGAGGTAGAGACAGGGGAAAGACAGAAAGAAAGAGAGACAGAAATAGAGAGAGAGAGAATGAAAGAAAGAGAAAGAAAAAGAGTGCTTGAAAATGAGAGAATGAAAGCGCAGAGATAGAAGAGAGAGAGAGAAAGATAGATTCAGAAAAAGAGAGACAAAAGATAGAGGCCGAAAGAAACCGAATGGGGAAGACAATGAAGAGAGAAATAGATAAAAAGAAATAGAGAGACAGAAAGAAAGAGAGAGAGAGAGAGAGAGAAAGTCAGACAGAAAGTGAAAGAGAGGAACCACAAAAATTGAGAGAGAGGGAGAGAGAGAGAGAGAAATAGGGAGCAAGGAAGAGAGAATGTAAGAAATGCATTTACATTCTAACAGACACGCAGTACGTTTTAATATCAAAATATGGGTTGGAAATAATTGGTGTTCTAAAAAATAGTCATTTGTCCAGGACAGCAAATAAAAAAACGTGATCAACTCATTCCTCACGAAACAAATCATTAATTTTTTTTTTAAATTTTATGATTGTTTGCTTTAATCACACGAGAAACAAGAAATGGAACAAAAAAAATTTCAAAATAATAATTTATATTCTCTTCATAAAGAAACAGAAAAAGATTTTTAATGCAAGAGCATGTATGTGTTTTTTTTCTGTGTGTGTGTGTGTGAAGTCTGTTTTAATATATAAAACAAATTTTTAGATATATATATATATGTAAGTGTATGAATGCAGGTGTGTATGTGAAATCTCTATTTTTTCTCTCTTTTATCACTCCAACTGTAGCGCTTTGCTCCTCTAGAATACTTTGCGAAAACAACAAACTATTTTATTGTTGGCTCATATTTCACACAGCTATGGCCAAATTTCGACTCACGGTGCCCCCGGTGCGGGAAAGAAGAGGAAACCGTGCCTCATATTCTGTTTGACTACCCCAGACTTGCTGATCTCCGCCTCGACAGGTCTGGGGAAACCAAAAATTGTCGACCTGTATGGTGACATATACGCACTACGCAAGACAGCAGGGTTTCTGTCCAAGAGAGGATTTAAGCCGCTCAAGCCCTCACTCAAATGGTATATGATGATGATGATGATGATGATGATGATGATGATGATGGTAAAAGGGGGATCTAGGGGGAAGTAACAAGATTGCTTTAAATTTTAAATAGAAAGAACTTAATGAAATCTGGTGTTTGCAGTATTTTTTCTCAAGGTTCTAAATGTCTTTATTTCATTTCAAACACTTTTACTATCCTCAACTTTTGTTATTTAGATTCAAAGCAGATAATTTTATGAACTAATTAATGCTTTTTACAACGATTTAAAACAAATTTAATACTAAAAACTAATTACTTTAAGTCTACAGTACACTTCATTATTTTTGTTGTTACAGAATAGGTCGTTCTCTATGACACTTGATATAGGAGATTGCGTGGTCACAATGGCCATGATCTTCTAAGCAAATTTTAAACCAAGCCTTAAATCTGGTAAAATAAAGTTGTCGCGTTTACTTCAATCACCGTCTCACCCGCTGGCTTAACTCTTTTTCTCCGAAATGATTTTTTTTCACATTTCGAATGAAGTCTTCATTTTGCTCACTACTCTTTCACTACCCTGTTATGATTAACCTTCAATAGCTTTGTTGTTTGTTATCAGAAAATGTTGTATTTGGTATAGAATTAAAGGGAAATGCATGCTCTTTTTATGTAATACAAAGTTAAGTTTATAAGATTAAACATTAATTTATTTTAATGAGGTTAAAATCAACGATGGTATCGTCGATCAGGAGTCAAAGAGTTAATCAGAAAAATCGTATATTAAATCAGCTGACAGTGCCACGTGCTCAATTTCCGAATAAAATCAAATAGTTTTAAACAAAAGTCAAGACGTTGACAAAAATCTCCTGAACTGGACCACACCGATGCCATAAGCTAACTTAAAAACCAAACATTTAGCATCAGGATTCCCATTAGATTATCTGTTAGACAAGGGGACCCCCGTATCACCCTTTTAATACAAACTTTGCCTAGAACTCCTGTTAGAGAATATTAGGTTTTAGACAAAGAAATTTTAGGAAAAAAAATCCTAGCTCTATTTGTCGTAGTAAAGATTATGCTGATGATAACACCCCCTTCCCCACCCCAGAAAAAAGGTAAATCTAAAAATTATAGAGAAATTTACATTATTTGGTGGGGCGAGCGGGTCCAAAATAAATATAAATAAATCCTCAGATGTGGGACTCTGTAGGTGGGAAATCCCCACCTCCCGACATCCTCTTTAACCTTAGAATAGAAAAAAGAAATAAATGTATGTGGCATCTACAGACCTGTAGTCTCAACTCAACTCTAAAGACCTAGAGTCTGTAGTCTCAATTCAACACTAAGGTCCTAGATTCTGTAGTCTCAACTCCTCTAAAGAACTAGTCTCAACTCAGCTCTAAGGACATAGATTCTGTAGTCTCAACTCAACTCTAAAGACCTAGATTCTGTATTCTCAACTCAACTCTAAAGACCTAGATTCTGTAGTCTCAACTCAACTCTAAGGACTTAGAGTCTGTAGTCTGAACTCAACTCTAAAGGCCTAGATTCTGTAGTCTCAACTCAACTCTAAGGACCAATATTCTGTAGTCTCAACTCAACTCTAAAGACCTAGAGTCTGTAGTCTCAACTCAACTCTAAAGACCTATAGTCTGAATATACTGTAGTCCCATCTCTCTTAAGATTAACATACATCTCCTGTGGGAGCAATTTTACAATTGAAAAAGAGAGAGCAATCCGAGACGAAGAATCCTTTGTAGAGCAAAGATTGATTTTGTTGTTATCTCCCTAGTAACTAAACCTGTTCCTTTATTAGATGCTGACATTTCACGTTGGTTGGGTTGTTAAATTAATTAACGTTTATGTGATCGTGTTGTAGGTCTCAAGTGACCGGCACCAAAGGCGATGTGAGAAGTGTAGCGATTCGCCGGAGACATTTGACACGCCAAAGTCTCACGGTAGGTGAACTAGGATTGGATTACCAGGGATGAGGCTCTGACGGGAATACAGGGAAAACCTTTTTTCACTTGAGCGTTCTGATCTTAATGTGTAGGCTGCATGTTAAAGTCTTACTTTTCTTTATGGGTTAGGGTTATTGTTATGAGTCATTGTTCTATGGCGATGTCTTGAGTCATTGTCTTGAGTCAATATCTTGAGTCATTGTCATGAGTTATTGTCCGATGGCATTGTTTTGAGTCATTGTCCTGCGGCATTGTCTTGAGTCATTGTTCTGAGGCATTTTCTTGAGTAATTGTCGTGAGTCATTGTCCAATTCCCTATGGTATTGCCTTGAGTCATTGTCCTATGGCATTATCTTGAGTTATTGACATGAGTCATTTCCTATGGTATTGTCTTGAGTCATCGTCTTGAGTCATTCTAATGAGCTATTGTCCTACGACATTGTCTTGAGTCATTGTCTTGAGTCATTGTCATGAGTCATTGTCTTGAGTCATTGTCCTACGACATTGTCTTGAGTCATTGTCTTGAGTCATTGTCATGAGTCATTGTCTTGAGTCATTGTCCTACGACATTGTCTTGAGTCATTGTCATGAGTCATTGTCTTGAGTCATTGTCATGATTCATTGTCTTGAGTAATTGTCTTGTTTAATTGTTTTGTTTCATCGACAGATGTCAGTCTATCTTTCTCACACTTTGTATTTCTGTGTAATTCTGTGTATCTTTTTTAATCTCTTTTATGTTTATCTCCACTTTCCTTCCTTTTTAAAATTTCTTTACATTTTTTTTTCTTTTCTGCTCTCTCACTTTCTTACTTTTTTCTTTCTTTCTATCGTTTTCTATCTATTTAATCATCTATTTCTTTCTTTTTTAATTTCTCCCCTTTTCTTTCTCTCTTTTTACAAAAACCTTTTCGTCATGAAACGCGAAATCTCAGTACATGGAAGTGTACAGCCTTAGGTCTAAGTTTCAAATACTAAAGTGGTTAGACTTCTAAGCTTTCTCGTGACTACAACGCGCTGTCCATTTATGTCGCATTCAAATCTGGCAATCTAGAAGACTGGATGTTCAATTTGTAACAACACATCCTAAAGTCAAACAAAAACATTTTAATCACAATTTATAAGAAAGTTGTGTTGTCACACAAACTCAGTAGCGGCCCCGATGGGTCCGATGTTTAGTAAAGCAATGCAAGCAGAGCTTTATATTGTTTGCACAAATGTCAGTAGCTATGAACTATAGACTGCTAACAACCACAAATTTACCTCCCTTAATACAAGATGATACAAGATAAAACTTGCTTTGATATTTAAACGAGACAGACAGACGGACGAACCCAAACCAATAGCAGCTTTTCCACTTAGATTGACCGACTTAAATAGCACATATGGTTATGAGACTCGCGAAAGATGATTATGCAATGCTTCGATTTTCTAAGTACACAAGAACCTGACTTTTTAAATAAACAATAAAATATCAACTTTCAAATGAAATGGATTTAGAATATAACGAAATGGGTCAAAGTTCATATCTGTGGCATTTTACACGTCTCGAGGGATGATCTTTTGCAGAATCTTATTTGGGTAAAGAGGTCAGAGTTCAGACATCACATTTAATGCCATTTTATTTTTCTACTCTGAACTAGTCAAAACGTAATTTATTTTAAACATAGCTCTATAGAATCTCTGGCGTTATGGCTGATTGTTTAGCGTTTGGCTTCCGAAATCAGACTTCCTGGGTTTCTTCTTCTTCTAGCCAGCTTTATTGCTGCTGAGCTGTGAGCTCTTTTGTAGACTGTGCCAAGGAAAAAAAAGTGTGCTGTTTTCTTCAGTTGTTCAGTGGTTATGTTGGGCTGTAGTGGAATAGGTCTGCTTAAGGTGGATTAAGGAGAGCAGTCAAGGAGGATATGGTTTACAGTTTCATAAGGGCGGGCTTAGTGTCTGCAAAGGGGGAGTTGTGTGGAGTTTATTTTGTTCAGATGGTAATTTAATAGAGGTGTGTGTCCTGTTCTTAGTTGGAAAATTGTAGATTGTTCTTTGCGGGGGAGGAAGTTAATACTGTCCAGTTTGTTAGGCCTAGTCATTTCTTGTGTACATGGCTCTGCCTGTGTTTCCTGATGCCCATTGGTTGAGTCCCGGGTTTAAATCTCAGTGAAGACTAGGATTTTTTATCCAGGGATATTTAGGGCACTGCAGAGTCCTCACAACACTAATGAGTACCTAACTTTAGTTGGAGAAAGTATAAGCCCATTGGTCGAAGTGCTGGCCACATGACACCCTCGTTAACCATCGACCCTAGAATCATCTGCCCTATAGATCTCAATGTCTGAAAGGAGGCTTTTACTTTTAATGTTTCACTTACTTATGAAACTTAATGGACAATAAAAATATAAACAGGATAAGGGGGTGGGGCATACGTGCAGAAGCACTCCTAAATCTCAAATACCTCGGAATGATTGGATTTGTTTTTCTTGTAAGGTAAAGTGGGGGGGGGGGGAAGGGCTATTGTTGCCGGTCGTTGACTTGTACACTAGATTGTTAGTAGACAACAAAAACCTTGTACACTAGATTGTTAGTAGACAACAAAAACCTTGTACACTAGATTGTTAGTAGACAACAAAAACCGCAGTAGCTGTGTTATATTTTGACTTATAACATTTGAAATAACTCCACAAAGCCCTTTGTGTATACAAATAAATAAAATTTTAGTTTTTTTACAATAAATAAACAAACTTAACTTGAGATAAAATGAGCTAAAGTTACATTTGAAACAAATCTTAACTCCCGATAAAAACACGTCTATACACACTGGCTTCCTGGACTCGTCTGGTGTACCCAAGTCTGCTTACGACAGGGCCGCTTACCTTGCATCAGTCACACTGCATAGACATCAACCAATCACTGATGACTTCTCACAAAGCTACATAGACACACACTCCATAACCCCCCCCCCCCCAAAAAAAAAAAAAACGAGGGGGGATTTTCAGAATAGATGTGTCTCTCACAACTGTCTTGTCTTTCTGTGACTCCACTCTTTCTCTCTCTCTCTTTCTTACGCCTCCTTCTTTCTCTTTCTCTCCCTCTCTCTTTCTCAGTCTTACTCTCTTTATGTTGTTGTTTTTTTCTGTCTCTCTTTTCTGACCTGCCTCTTTCAATATCTCTAACCTCTTTGCCTAAGTGTATTTCATTTAATTGTAGATAAAGTATTCATCACAACCTCCCTCTCCTCCTCCCCCCTCCCCTTTACAGTTTCTCCTCCCGAATCCTCAACACATGACACAGACTCGTCCTTCTACCAGTGACTCTATTTATAAAGAGGTTAAAGGGGCAGCCACTCCTGTGCATTGATCTTCAACCTTTTTTTATTCCCCCCTCTGTCTATGTGGGACACTTTTTAAAAAAATAATCAGTTTTGTATGTGTGTGTGAGTGTAGGACATTTCTATCAGGCCCTGAAATCTGTTAGAAGCTGCGGATTTCAGCAGAAGACCTTAAAAGATGGGCAGACGTCAGTGTCCTTCCAGTGTCCGCAGGCAAGAGACGAAAGTAAAAGCATTAAACGTAACTTTAAAAAAAATCATATTTAATGAGCTGGATGCTCATGTTGTAGAATAGAGGAAGTTGGCAAAATAAAAACGGAAATAAACGGAAATAAAGAAACGAAACTGGTTGAATGTAATTTAAACTAAACCAAAGTATCGATGATGGGCTTTTACACGATATATAGGCCTATTCGATTCAAAGCAATGACAATAATACCATAACAGATAGCTAACTAAAAAAATAAAAGGTTTGTTTCGTTCTACAAGTCAAAGTAGTTACAACTTTAATTTTGCAGTGCTAAAAAATGCATAAGTTAAATTAGTCCATTCACACTTCCTGTTTTCTAGTTACCGGATACACCAGTCATCTAGCCATTTAGAGTTATCTGCTACTGATGAAAATCTCCATTAAGTAATTAGTTTTCTAGTCTCACGTGAACAAAACGAAAACAAGTAGATCAAAAAGTAAAAGTAGATCTAGATTCTAGAGAGAAAAAAATTGAAATAATTCAAATGCATGTTGAATAGCGTTAGTTGGAGATGAAAATGTAGCCTACATGATGACAAAGGCGAATTCAGACGTCAATGAAGGGAGGAGTCGACACAAATGAAGATACGCATTGACCATGTTAGAAACTTCTCTGGCCTTTTTTTTTGGGGGGGGAGGGGGGGCTGCTTTAATGTTGGTGTGAAGTGCAGTGGTTCAACTGTCTACTAGGATTAAGAATTGCCCAATGGCTAAAGAAGAGTGCTACAATCAAATGTTTACTTAGATTAAATTATCGACCCAAGATTAAGGAGGGATGCAGTATTTCATGTGGATATGAAGTCCTATCTGTGCCCTACAAAGATTTGCCACATGGACGCAGACAAATCCTTTGTTTGCCGCTGGTCGATTGAAGTTCTCCATATTCTGTTTCTCTAGTTCAGTGATGCCCAAAGTACGGCCCGCGGGCCACATCCGGCCCGCGACGTGGTTCTATCCGGCCCGCGGAGATGTCGGCACAAAGTGAAAAAATGTGTCTCGGCAAAAAAAAAACAACAAAAAAAACTTTCGAAAATTTTCTATCATTACGCTTTAGGGTTCTTAATGTTATTATTTTTTTTTAATGTTTTGTTGTAATAAAAAATCATCGTATTTATTGGAGGAGTGTTTCTATTTAAAGAAAACGAAAATATTCAATAACTTTAAAAAATCAAATATATAAAGAAGTCAGCATTCTTGGTTTGAGACGCGATTGCTATATTGCTCCTAATGTGGAGGATTGATAAGTATATTTACTTAAAAAGAAAATGAGTCGAATGTAAGACAAGCCACAGAGTTTCTGATATTGCAAGTAGAAACCCGAAGCCATTTGTCAACGACGGATGTAAAAAAGATATCTTGCTAGCAATGATGGTAGAATCAGAAGAACGCCGTTGAAACTGTCCTGTGACAAGGACTAGGCGATTGAAAGATATGGGTATATATCTCCATCGGCTTAGAGAGTCTACTGGTATATCTGATACCTCTAGAAGGGTTCGTGACGTTTTGGCGCCGCCGTTTTGGCGCCGCCGTTTTGGCGCCAGCCGTTTTGGCGATAGGGACGTTTTGGCACGAGATATAATTTGACGATAATTTATATAGCACGTAGCTTTTATAACAATGTTTATTTCACTGTACCATAATATTGTATGTATAGTATGAATTCTAACACCGTAAAGCGATTTTTTTTTGTAATATAAAGGTTTTGCTTCTTTCATGAATATTGGCCAATAATAAGTCAGATTCCTAAATGGTAATGACATGCTATCTTCTTCCTTTTTTTTTTGTATGTGAGTTCGGCTAATCGTAAAGGATGACATTTTCTTATGTCATTCTAAAAGACATATTTGTTTATTTGAAATTAATACTGAATAAGTACTAGCTAAGTGTCACACTTAAATATAACGAAACAAGCATATTTAGGCCTACATTAAAAGCTTTATTACGCAGAATGATAACAATAACTCCACACATAGTAAAAATCAAGACACGGAATGTGGTCAGTACAAAATCTAACGTGAATCCACAAATGGGAAAAATAGATAGATATAAATTCACGACACTAAGATACTTTGAAATGATATATCTAGAGAAATTTGGTAGGGGTGATTTGGGTGACACATCTCGCATTGACGCAGGTATAGTTAAACAAATGAAGATGAGACTAGCACCAAGCACTGGTCGTTGGCGTCATGCGTCTGGCGATTATCTACTTGAGACTGGTCATTACCCGTGACACCTATCTCCCCTTCTCCTCCCGCTCACATTTCACTCCTTGTGTATACTCTTTCATCCATCCTTTCCCTCTCTCACGCGTAAGTCATTGATAAACCAATGTTAATGTAAACAAATAATTGCTTCACTTTTTTGTCTATCATTGTTTCATTTTTGTTTTTGTTTTTAATTTTAAAGTAATATCTTAAAAACACTTTTATTTTGAAAATAAAAGTGTGCCTTCATGTGTGCCTCTTAATAAACACACATACACAAGCCAAAATGCTTGTTAAAGAAAATTATGTAAAACACAAACACATATTTCCATTTAGTAAATGATAAGTCACATTGATTAATGGACTTATTTTCGCTTAAATATGTGTTTAAAAATGTATAACAAACAGCTTTTCTAACTATTTTATACCGAGACAAACAAAATTTATATTCTACCCCCCCGCTCCAACAAAAAAAGTCTTGATAACTTAATAAATTTGACTACAAATTATGTCTTAACACAAACACTCATGCAAAACATAGATATGAATAATTCTTTTTTTAAGAAATAATACAATAAACGTACATAATGTACTTCGCGCCAAAACGTCCCTATCGCCAAAACGGCGACGCCAAAACGGCGGCGCCAAAATGTCCTGCTTCGCCTCTAGAAATCTTGGTATTTAATTAAAAACAGCATTTTTAAGATCAGAGAAGCTAGTTATAAGAAGCATGCATGGGGCCACTACTGGCGAAGTTCTATCAAAGAAGTTTCAACCACCACAGA
This sequence comes from Biomphalaria straminea, assembly GCA_021533235.1. Taxonomy (NCBI): domain Eukaryota; kingdom Metazoa; phylum Mollusca; class Gastropoda; family Planorbidae; genus Biomphalaria; species Biomphalaria straminea. The sequence goes on from JADKLZ010000130.1 coordinate 11,033,872, forward strand.
AGATTTTCCTTGGAAGAAATTAGTGGGAGTGACACTGATGGTTCCAGAAGATTGGTAGATAGCAAGAGTTATTAGCAAAGTTAGAACCGAGCCTCTGTGGCTTCACTGAATTATTCATCAACAAATTCTATGGGGCAAGGTGTTCAGTCTGGACCATGTGAAGATGGTCGTGTTCGGATTGAACAATGTTAGTCAATTTCAAAAAGTCATTGTGTCAAGTACCCAGACAAAGCTACAACTGGTACTGATTGACTTACAAAGCCCGACATTCTATATAGAAAAATATCTAACAATTCAGAAACTGATTTCTACTCAGTGTTACTTTATGAAACTTTTTCTAAATTTCCGAAAACAAGTGTTAAGGATGATCACCATAATTACAAGCTCTGATGACAAACTGTTACATCAAATTTTTCTCTCAAACAAACATCTAGAATACTAGATCCAGTGCTCCAACTTGGTATCTCATCTTCTGAGCGGTGTAAGTAAACGTTGGTTTATCATAGACGTCTCGTGAATTAATGTAAGTACTAGATTCACGGGTTTCTAATGTTCTAAAAATGTTTTTTTTTTTAATTTTTATTTTTCGTTTCAACCTTTTTGGTGATGTGGCCGCGACACGGGTGTCGGAAATTAAAATGGCCCGCAGACCGGATAAGGTTGAGCATCACTGCTCTAGTTCATTTGTGAGCTCTTTTATCTTTTTTATCTCCTGGATAGTCTGTCTCTCTCTCTCACTCTAGTTAGCGCCCCACCCCGAAAGGGGAAAAGACGCTCTTAGTTTTGTGTGGCCTGTCTGTCCTTCTGTCCGTCCGTCCCGTTCAGATCTCAGAAACTAAAATAGAAAATGAAATTCGGACATCATGATATTTTAGATCATTCAAAGTTCCGATGCAACGGCTACTTTTTTCTTTTCCAAAAGTGAACTATCTCTATCTTAAGGCTTTCTCTTATCTTATCTTTTATAGTACGGACGTTAATTCAAAAAAGAAGATAATAATGTCCTAGGTGTCTCTGTCTCAAGTTATCTTTCTTTTTTTAATTAAACTTTTTCTCAGAATTCATTCACTATGTGTCTTGTCTCTTTCTTCTCTTTCTCTACTTATTCCTGACTATTTTTATTCTCTCTCTCTCTCTCTCTCTCTCTCTCATTCTCTTTGTTTCTAATGCCGTCTTTATATAATATTATTTAATCTAATCTCTCTATGTATATATATATATATATATATATATATATATATATATATATATATATAAATATATATTACTACTACTACTACTACTACTACTACTATGGCCTCCGTCGGTCGAGAAGCGACTATGGATCATCTCATGGAAATGAGACGAATGCCTGGGCATAAGCTGTGGTTGGAACGATGTCGCCCACACATCAGTTCCCCCCTCTCCAAGCAGCTGATGTATCCAAAGGAACGGCAGTGCCGATACAGTTTGGGGTCAGCAGCGTCGCAGGTTCTGATAGAGTGTAACACTGGGTGCTGCAAACTGCCTTAGGGTCGCCAGCTCCTGATTTTTCCTCAGGGTTGAGTCCCGAAACCTTTCCCTTGATTGAGTATAGCTGCAAGGCAGTAGAGGTTTGAATTCAGAGTTTTCCTTCTCCTAGGTGGGTAGCCTGCCATAGCTAACGAGCCCCTCCTGCCCGAAGCTTACTGGTTAAGACGCCAGTTACTCGCCTGTGCCCCTTCTCCTGTTAGTAAGAACAGTTCCGACGGACTCAATATCTGAGCCACACGTGAAGGCCGGGAGTTGGACTGGTTGTCAGAGGCTATTTGAGACGCATGCCATTAGGAAGCATTTTATAGGTAGTGGAGTGCTTACAGCCATTACCACTTCCGGCAATGACAACCTTCCGGAACCATATATATATATATATATATATATTTATATTTATATATATATAGATATATAATATCTTTTCTGTCTTTCTCTTCTCTCTCTATTTTCTGTTTCTCAGTGTCTCCTCTCCGTTTCTCGTTCTCTCTACTTGTTGCTCTTTTTTATTACAACTTTTTGTTTTCCTTTAAAAGTTTCACCCGCTGCTTTAGAAATAAAAGCACAAACCTCCAACAGGATAGCGAGCGACGGCAGCGCGGATAGGGATTGAACCCGGGACCAACGACACGACTGTCCAGAGAACATCCCACTCGACCAGGCATCCCACTTTTCTAAATCTCTGACATATGAAATAAGACGGCAAGCCATACAATACTTCATTACACTTCAATCACCCTCCCCTTTCCCCCCCCCCCCCGAAAATAAAATTCCACGGATACACTGTCTTGTTTAGCCTCGACTACCTTATATCTTTACAAAACACTCACCTATATTACAGACTCCAATTTCTTTCTTTCTAAATATAAGTAGAATATTTTAGACCACTTGTCGGGTTTAAGTGTTGTGCTATTAACAGCTGAACACCATTAAGGT
>JADKLZ010000130.1:11079926-11096707 GCA_021533235.1 Biomphalaria straminea
AAAAATCAAGCTAGTTGAAAAAAAATCAAAATTGTAAAAAAAATCAAACTGGATTGTTCTAATTTCAATTGTACAATGTCCTGTTGTAGTCAAAATATTTTTTTCGTGCATATATTCTATGACATTTCATTTTTTTTTAATCTAGGAGAAATTTCCCAAATGCCACAACAATGGATGCCTTTCCATTCCTATGGCATGATTTTAAAAAAGCTGGGTACCTGACTTCATGGTCGAACGCCGCCCCATTCACAGCGCCCTTCAACTACAGGATGCTCGGTTTCGAACACAAGCCTACAGACTTCTACACTCGCCCTTTCTACTTGGCCGCTCACAACCTGACGCAGAAGGATGAGCCATTCTGTCTGGGCTCCCAGTCTCAGAGCCAGGTGTGGCTCAACTACTTCCGGGACATCTTTGTCATGTACAAGAAGAAGAGGAAGTTTCTGCTTCACTTCCTGGTGGAGATGTCACATGACGATAACAACCTGATTACCACGGTAAGTGGTATGTGTGATTACGATGGTAAGTGGTTACCATGCTAAATGGTATGCTTGATTACCTTGGGAAGTGGTATGTTCGATAATTATGGTAAGTGGTATGTCTGATTATCATGGTAAGTGGTTTGTCTGATAAACATGGTAAGTGTCTTATTACCATGTTAAGTGGTATGTTTGGTTACCATGGTAAATGGACCGTTTTATTACCATGGCGAGTGGCGTGATTGATTACCATGGCTAGTGCTACGTTTGATTACCATAGTAAGTGGTATATTTCATTAACATGGTAAGTGATATGTTTGGTTATCATGATAAGTGGTATGTCTGATTATCTCGGTAAGTCGTAAGTTTGATTACCAAGGCAAGTGGTGTGATTTATTGCCATGGTAACTGGTATGTTTGATCATTATAACAACTTGTTATTTGATGACCATAGTGTGAACTTGATAGGGGATTTAATCGTTTACTATACTAAATAGATTATAGCATTATCATGGTATATAGTTTAACCGATTACCACGATAAACAGATTATCAAGATTGTTGTCTTGGTGATTAATTTTATTACTCTCGTCAGTGCTCCTTTGAGTACCATAATAGTTGGTTCATTCGATTTCTTAGATAAACGGTTTATTTGATCACAATGTAAAGTTTATTCCGTTAACATTGCAAGTAGTTAAATTGACTACAGAGAATGTTTTAAATATACAATAACAACATTAAAAACGACATTATCTATATTATATTTCTCAAAGTAAATAGGTCAAACGTGCAACAACAAGTAAATAGGGAAGATCCCATGGCGCACGCACCACGGTGTGCATGGACCCAATCCGCACCGCACTATTTCATTCACAAAATAGCATAGACATAAAGACTGGGAAAAGGAAGTAACTTCGTGAAAACACATGTATATATATATCTACTATTGAATTACAAAAGATTTCAATAATTTCCGGAGATTTCCAGGACTTTTTCGTAGGTCTATATTTAATAACATTTCAGGAGATATCGTCGCAGGGGCTCCTGGTAAATCAAGAGGCAGCGGGAAATCTGTTATATGTTATAAAATGGTTTAATTTAATAATTTATACATCTAAAATCTGTTCCTAGATCTAGATCTAGATCTAGATCTAAAACTCGAATTCAACTGTAAGAAGATTTATAGAACTTCTCTTCGCAAGTATAGTTTTATGCTTTAGCACATGAACATACTAATTATAGTCCATTTAATCAAATTAACATTCAAATTTGTTTTTCTAAAGCATTGTTACATGAGTGCAGCTATATTCTTAATATCGCGTAAATTAAGGTCAATTAGCCATTTTTTTTTTTTTTATCTCTATTCATAGTATTTTTCATTCATGAATTCACGCATGTTTACTTATAACAAGCAAATGGGAAGATCCCATAGCGTACGCACCACGGTGTGAATGGGAAATAATATATCCAAATCCGCACTATTTTCATTCACAAAATACTTTAAAAAGATTTTAATAATGTCCGGAAATTTCCAGGACTTTTTCGACCGGCGGCATAGCATTTAATAACATTTCAGGAGATTTCCAGGGGGCTCCTGGTCAATCAAGAGGCCGCGGGAAATCTGTTATGTTTTATAAAATGGTTCAATTTAATAATTTATACACCTAAAAATAAGCACGGGTCCAAAGAAAGTGCGATACCCACTGTGGTCACATATGTTGCAGTGCCTAAGGCCTGCCTTGGAAAATAGCGGCGTATGCTATGCCGCCGGTCGACTAGTTATTATTATTATTATTAATGAAGCCATTGATGTAATAAAACGTGACCTCAAATCAGTGAACATCAATACTGACCAGTGGGAAGACATAGCTCTAGACCGCACCAGATGGAGAGAGACAGTGACCAAGAAAGCTATGGACAGCGAAAGAGCATGGGCCTCAGCTCTGGAAGAAAAGCGGACAACGCGGAAAATGGCCAGCTCCTCTACCACTGAAGCGAAGACCACCTTAACCTGCGATACTTGTGGACGGGAGTGTCTCTCCAAAATAGGGCTCCACAGCCACACGAGGAAGTGTGCGAGATGAACCATAGTCGTTTTACGACTGAAGGAGGCCAATGAATGAATGAAGCCACCACCATTATTTACATCTCTGTACCACTGTCTCATCATTTAAGAAAAATTGAGAAAATATGGGAATATAGGCTTGGAGATTTAGCTTTTATGGGTGTTATCTAAAATAACAATATGCCCTATTGTTATATCAACCGAGGCAGGGCCGGATTAAGCCAATCTGGTGCCCTAGGCACAAACCCACATGGGTGCCCCTTTCTGCCCGGACCCCCGATCCTCCACTGAGAGCTGGTATGTTCAATCCATTGGCCTCCTTCAGTCGTAGAAAGACTATGGTTGATCTCGCACACTTCCTCGTGTGGCTGTGGAGCCCTATTTTGGAGAGACACTCCCGTCCACAAGTATCGCAGGTAAAGGTGGTCTTCAATGTGGTATGTTCAATATTATGCAAAAAAAAAACGAACAAAGACAAACGATTATTAACACATACGTTTGTACTACCGACAATCATATGGAACCTACAATAAGGTATTTCTGTATTATAGGATTTTTAAGTGTCTTTTCTTTTTTAAATTTATTCTTTTCTGTTTTTGTATTTTATTTTCTTCTTTTAAATTCAAATTTTTTTTGTAAGCGTTTTTTCTTTTTATTAAAAATAATATTTTATTATGAAATACATTTTAAACATAGAAAATTTAATAAATCACACGAAATCCTTTATTTCAACAGCATCAAAAAAAAATTTTCAACGTGGCGATAATAACTTAGAAAGTCAGAGAGAGTACACATTTACATTCTAAAGTTTTTTTTTTTTCTAGATTTACGTTTGGCAAAGTTTTTGAGTATATCATCAAAGTTAATTTTGCGCAACAAGTGCGCCTCAATCATCAGCAGAGACAAGGAATCAAGCCTTTCTTGTTTCATTGTTGATTTACTTGGATTTTTTTTTACGTTTCAACTGAGAAAAAGAGCGCTCAGTTGAACAGTTCGTGACCATTAATGTTCAAAATATGCAAAAGGCGATTTCTACATTTGGAAAAGCACACTCGATGTTGTCTCTAACTATTACTTTGTAGAGTTCTGCATGACTGAACGTGTTCTCAGATTTTGATTCACGAAACTCTAGCTGAATATATGAGTGGAACTGTTGTAGTTAAGTATACAAATTATTGTTCAGATCTTCAGGATAAGCTATAATTGGTGCTTCACAACACTGCAATGCTTGTGGTACATCGATGAAACAAGAAAATCGAACTACTATATCATTATATACCTGCGCTCGTCTACTCATCTCTGTCTCAAGTTTGTCAACAATCGCGTAGAAAGTAGATATACAAAATGTGTCTCTGGCATTCAGTGAGACCTCAGGGGCATTACCATCAATGACCACTGTCTTTCGTTTATGATTACGGGTCATAGTTGCCTTATATTCCACACCTGATGTTAGTTCTTTTGCAGCTTCTTCAAATCTTTCAAATTCATTCCTAGATTCATGCAAGTGATCTACTAGTGAGGAATACAAATCAGCACACGTTTTCAAATTCATATGCTCATTTCGTAGAGCTTGACTGACCCTATGAAAATAATGTAACACTTCTTCCCAAAAGACAAGCATGAAACCAAGTTCTAATTTTGCATCTTCTTTGCAATGTTTTCTGCTTCTCTTCTGGTGTCCCCCTTCTGTGACTGGTCTTACAAGAACATTGTAATGCTTCTATAATCTGAGAATGAGACTTTACAATAACTTCATTTGCAACAGCATATGCCTCCCATCTGGTCTCGGAAAGGGGCTTTACAGGCGTTTCATTCAGAAGGCATCCTTTCAGAATCTTCCATCTGTTGGTTGAAGCTTAGAAAAAGTATAGATCAGTTGCACTGTATGGAAGAAGTTTACTGCCTCTAAACAAAAGTTAACGGCACTTCTGCCTACCAGATTTAGTGAATGGGCAGCACAGGGTATGTATATAGCAAACTCATTTTACTCTAGAATTCTTTTCTGTATGCCCTTGTAGCAGCATTGTCGTATGACCGGCCTCTGCATTTCGAAAAATCAATATTGCAAACTTCATGTAAGTACTGAACCACTTGAGCAACTGAGCCATACTTTCACCTGTGTGACTTTGCAGCTCCAAGAAAGTAAAAAAGCGCTCAATGGACTCTCCATCTAACACATATCGAAGAAAAACGCTTAACTGATCTATATGCGAAACATCTGGTGTTGAGTCTACTGACAAGCTGAAATAACTGGAAGCCTTTACTTCCTCTATAATTACTTCATGAACTTTTTGTGACATAATTTCAATCAGTTCTTCACATATAGTTTTGGATAAATTAGAAGGATTTCCTTTTCCACAATTTCCATATTTCGCAATGTTTGATGCTAAAAATGGATTAAACTGACTGACCAACTCCAGCAACCCTAGATAATTTCCATTTTGTAAAGATCCAAATTTTTCATTTGTCCCTCTAAAAGCCAGACCACGCTCAGCTATTGTACAAATAACCGCTACTGCTCGCCTCAAAATATGTTCCCAGTAACTGTACTCCTCATTAATTTTATCTTCTAGCTTTTGAAGTAGACCCGAGCCTTGTCGACGTTAGGTATAATAATATGCAGTCTTTATCAGTAGCGCTTTGTTCATGATTATCAACTTGAATGTTATTTTTCCAGTCACTGAACCCATTTTTATCAGCCAAACTTTTAAACGCAAAAAAGTTTACAAACAAAACAGTACACAGATCCTGTGGATGGTGAATGCAATAACCATTCTCTCCTGTACTGCTCACCATTTGCTTTTGTGCCATAGAAGAGTTTTTGAGAACAATATCTTGTTAATTTTCCTCCAGCATAAATACGGAAAGATTTATCAAAGGGACCATTATGATGCTGACAGTTAGTGGGCCCACAGTCAACCCAGTAAGCCACATCATCAGCCGAGAAGTCAATCCACAATTATAAGCCGCTATGGAAATGTAATGAAATGTACAGCCATTTAATGTCAGGTCGACAAATTAGCACTATTCACAATTGTTTTCATTAGCAGACCAAAACGGAAGTGAATTTGTCGCTAGGCATTAGTGCGTTACGTGGCACAAACATCTCTTATAAAAGTAAAAAAATAGCACAAAATGCCTCGAAGAAAAAAAGCAAATAAATTGGATGGGGATATTTTACCCCCAGGTAGTGGGACCAAGGTTAAATTATGTGCGATTCAATATTACATTTGCGTTTGCTAATGTCATGTCGATTTCGCTCGGCTACCGGGACAATATACACATTTTTCTTGCGGACTTGTGGTGCCCCCCAAACGCTTGGTGCCCTAGGCACGTGCCTTGTTTGCCTAATGGTTAATCCAGGCCTGAACCGAGGAGATAATAACAAACAGGAGCGGACTGACTCAAGTGGGCAGGTAGGGCTACCTAAAGGCTTTCATGAATGCCACTAGGGCACGCATTAAATTGTTCAAGGTTTTTAAATATTGTTATATAAAAGGGGCTATATGAGCTTCATGTTGAAAAGATCGTTTACACAGACTACAGTGTAAAACTAAATTAATCTAAAACATCTTCAAAAAAAATTTATATCCTAAATCCGTAGATAGTGCTATTAGTAGAGTAAGCTTTATCCTTTTAGTGCCAACAAACATAGCGATTAAAAAGCAAAATAAGGCCTATTTTTCTTTTAAAGATATAGCGCATGCATACAGTTATCGATACATTATTCAAAAATAACATAATGATTTTGAGAACAGATAGGCCTATAGTTGGGAGTCCCATCATAGGATATACAATTTATGGACCGTACTGTATAGAAAAGCCTGGGCCGATTTGGACATCCAATCCGCCCCTGATAACAACTGATCTCACAGATACCTTCAGTGCCCTCAACATTCCTAGGAACATTCTCGTTGCATGTCAGAGGGCGGTACTGCTGCAGACCTGCCACATCACCAGAAATTTCCTCAGTGGAAACAGATAAATGAATTACGATGAATTTTGTTTCTCTTTAACGAAATTCGACCCAGGCAGGCCAGAGAATACTCAGAAAACTCATTCGTTTCTAACATAATAATCTGGAGCCTTTGTTAGTGACCTCCAGCTGAACCCGTACTATTACTAGGGGAAATCAATTGATTATTATTAAAATAAATTATAGCGTTTATAAAGCGCTACTTCATGCTTATAGCATGCTCAGAGCGCTATTGTCCAATCTCACTATTAGACCGGTGGGGCGCTCAGTAAACACAACTCTGCTCGAGTCGTGTGTCGAACCTCCAGCTGAACCGGTACTATTACTAGGGGAAAACAATAAATTTGATTATTATTAAAATAAATTATAGCTTTTATATAGCGCTACTTTCATGCTTATAGCATGCTTAGAGCTCTCTGGTCCAATCTCATTATTGGACCAGTGGGGCGCTCAGTAAACACAACTCTGCTCGAATCGGGTGTCGAGCTTCAAGCCCCCTTCATAGGTAGCCAAGCCAAGCTCAAGCGTTATTAGCCTCTCGACCAAGCTACCCGCTGATTATTATTAAGATGGATAATTGAAAGACACGTAAAACCTTATTCGAGTATCGTGTTACTGCTAGGTACATCATTGGATTAATATTGAAAACAGTCCCAACAATGTTTTCCTTTTTTTGAATAAAATTTTAAAAAATTAAAATAACAGTGACCGAGATATAGAGCTCCAAGATATGAAACAGATGCAGGGCGGGGCACGGGGGTATTCACGCTGATTATTTTTTTTTTACCTTTCTTCTCAACAGCAAAGACTGATGACCATTGTAATAACCTCTTAACACCCTGGTAAATCGTATTCCCCTATCGGTATAATTTTGTTTTCAAAGGAAATTAGAAATGTTACAATAAACCAAATAGTGATTCTTATAATCTATTTAGGCCTAATTATTAGACGCAGTATACTGGAGGAAGCCATAAAAAAACTTGCAAAGAGACCTTGGAGAGTATCGTGTTTTTGTCAAGGCCCTATGTTCCACAAGGAACACAAAGGAACAATGATGGTGATGATGATACATATCCTAATTACACGGCCGCTTCTAGCATGGAGGACATATTGAACTGGTCATTTATATCGATAGATCTATAAGCCTAATAATGAAATCCATTCTGCCCTGAAGCGCTGAGCCTTGGGCGCTAGCCCCTAGTAGTCATCCCCTGGAGCCGGCCCCTGATAATTCATAATGAATGAAGCCCAAATCAGTTTACTGTGTAGAAAATAAGGTTGGAGTCACGTCGTATTTCGTTGTTTGCATATATATATATATATATATTAAACGTTACATTCTAAATTTTATAGCAAACAAACTCAACAGCTGCACATTCTTGCACAGGTCTTGTTAAAGGTTTAATTTCTCCTCTAGAGTTGTTCATTTTCTTTACATCGGCAGTACTTAAGAAATAAAAGAAAGCGTAAATTTAGTTTGTTTAACACTTTTTGTTCTGTACTCAAAATACTCAGATCTGGTGGAATAAACCCAGCGACTCATTTTCTTAACTTTTCTTTTTTTTCATTTTATTTCTTTCAGATGGACGAGGACATTAAACGGCTTGTCAATTTTCTCTACACAGGGGGATATCTCAACAATACAGTCCTCATCCTGATGGGAGACCACGGGGCCAGATATAGTGAGGTCAGGTCAACCTGGTCTGGCAAAATGGAAGAACGCCTGCCGTACATGTCGTTCCTGTTTCCCAAGTGGTTCGAAAGGAAATTTCCGGAAGCGATGAAAAATTTCCGCGCCAACAGGCATAGACTCACTACGCCCTTCGACATGCACGAAACGTTCCGAGATTTTCTTCAGTTTGGAGGCACAGGGCCAGGAGATCTAGACCAGCGAGGCATCAGCCTGTTCAAAGAGATCCCTTCTAATCGGACCTGCAGCCACGCGGGGATCGCTCCACACTGGTGCTCCTGCCTTTCTTGGGAGGCCGTCTCTCCCGCGGACCCGGGCGCCGTCAGGGCTATGCAGACGACGATCCAGACGATCAACCGTTTCACTTCCGGTTACCGATCCCGCTGCGCCCTGCTCTCCATCACCAACGTGACGTCACTGACGAAGCTCCAAACCAACAGGGATGTCCTCAAGTTCACCCAAGCGGACTCGGACGGAGGAATCTCCCGCCTGGACTTCAACTCTTCTAACGAAAGCGGTTACGTCCTGTACCAGTTGACGTTCGGGACCAGCCCGGGGGGAGGGGAGTTTGAGGTGACGGTAACCAATGACGTCTTGCGGCAACATTTCTCGCTGAATGACACTGACATTAGCAGGATCAATAAATTCGGCAACTATTCCGCCTGCATCCTCCAGGAAGCCAAACAGATCAGGCAGTACTGTTATTGTAAGAATAACATAAAGAGAAATACATAGCAATACTATTCTAAGTCTGGAACTATATCAGTAGGCCATGCATATGTTACCGACCAGTGGCGTAGCTAGGGTGAGGTGAGGAGGGGGGGGGGAGAATTTGAAAATCCCCCCCTCGGGCTTCCACTTGAGGGGGGGCAAAAATAAGTGTTTTTATATTAAAAATTAAATATTGCTCAAAATGTAGGGGCCCCCATAGAGGTCAAGCCCCCCCCCCCCGATCACCAAACGATGGGAAATTCCTCCTAGCTACGCCCCTGTTAAAGGCAAAGTCCAAGCATTCGATCAAATGTCGGTAACGTATTCAGCCTAAAGTCTATGCAATGATGATGTATTTTTAAAACAATGTGATAGAGACCACGTGCATTCCCCAAGAAGCCAAACAGGTCAAGCAGTGCTGTTGCTGTAGGAACAATATACACAACGTTACATAGCAATACAAATCTACGTCTGGTACTGTACCATCAAAGTCCAAAGTCCATACATTCTATCAATTGTCGGGTTTTGTGCTTTTCCGGAAACGTATTCAGCCTTAAGTCTATGCAATAATAGTGTTGCCTTTTCAACACAATATGATAGAGGCCTACCGTTCAGTATTACGACAATCTTAGAATAACTTATTGACCATATAGACATATAGTTATAATAATATTATCAACATTGCTCATACACACATTTTTTTGTTTCTTGATAACCTGCAGTTTTACAAACCAATGTTTAATTATTTTTATTTCGAAGTCTCGAGATATTTTTTTTAGATTTTTACATTTTTTATTTATTTTTGATTTTTTTGTTTTGACGCATTTTTTTTTTCATTCTTTCCTGCTTTTTTGTTTGGTTTTTTTTTTTTTTTTGGTTATTCCAGCCGAATGGACCTCATTCACCAATCGTAAACAAACAACATTCAGTCACTTGATAATATTGATAAAACAACGAACTCGGCACGTGTTATCCATTGTGTATTAAAAATTATATTGTAATTTGTATAGAAGATAGAGAGAATCACGTGGCTCAATGTTGTTTGCTTAAGATTGGTGAATGAGGTCCATTGTTTCTTAAATTCGTTTTTTCATTAAAATTTTTTAAACAAAATGAAGATTGGTTGCAGTTAAAAATTTATTGGACTGGATGATTGTTTGTAGAAAGTCTCAATATGAAATATTGTTCATACAATTCATCTAGTTATTAATGAAGTTGTACGTGAAAACTTGGCCCAGTTCGAATCCACGTTTTCCTACTAGTAGATCTAAAAGCTTATATGTCATACTCCAAACAAAATACAACCTCCTTCTTTCAAACATACTACCACACACACATTGTTTCACAAACCCTCTTCCACACATACTCCACATATACCCACTTCCACATATGCCCATACCCTTACAATAAGGCTCCCACACATGTCCTCTCCCACACATGTCCTCTCCCACACATGTCCTCACCCACACATGTCCTCTCCCACACATGTCCTCTCCCACACATGTCCTCTCCCACACATGTCCTCTCCCACATATCCACCTTCACACAAAATCAATCTCACACATCTTCACTCCACCAAATTTCCATTTCCTCTGTGCCCCTTTCGTACAACCTCACTTTCTCTACTGTCAACCACATGTGTATCCACCATTAACTACGACTTTTTAATGCGGTGTGATTTTAAATAGTATCAACAGCAAAAACAACAAAAAAATCAACATTTTATGTAAACAACGTGTCATCTGTCAACATTGAGCTGTTGTTTATTATCAAAGTACTGTAGATCGACTTTCGAAACACATTTTCTCTAAACAATGACCTCCAAGGGCGCTCGACGGTCACGCCTCAACTCCAATAGTTTCCCGCCATTAAACAGTGTCGTCTGGTGTTGACTTACTTCCCTTTAAATACATTGAAATTTCCCGGGCATCCATTTGAAGAGGTTAACCGACAATCACGTAACATTTAACTACAGCGACTTTTTAATGCTTAAAAATACATTGTAGCAATTGATTCAAACAAAAAAAAATATATTACTTGATTTGTTCTTTTTTTTAAGTCGTAAATTTCACTCTTTTTAGTTTTGGAGATTTTTATGATCAACCAAGCAATATCAAGGATGCTTAATTGTCCGTCGCTTGTTTCCATTGAAATAAAAGAAGAATTGAGCCACGATGCACCGAGTTTTCTTTATTACCGCGAGTTTGATTTTGTTATGAGCGTGGTCGAGAGGCTAAGTACTATTGAAATTGGCTTGGCTTGTCTCGGCTACCTATGAAGGGGGCTCGAGGCTCAATACCCGACTCAAGCAGAGTTGTGTTTACTGAGCGCCTAAAGGCAGCACGGAAAACCTTCTCCCAGATAGATACCCCCTGTCAAATAAGATTGGACCATATCGCTCTGAGCATGCTATAAGCATGAAAGAAGCCATACATGAAAGCTTTAATTTAATTTTGTTTTATTTAAATACATTTAAAATCATAGATTGAAATTCTTATGCTGCCTCCATAGTGTAATGAGTTTGTGCGACAGATATAATAGGTTAGAAAACTCGACGCGCAAGTTACTTTGCCTCACCGTGGCGCCGGCGTAGAAACGGCTCACTAGGGGAGGTGAGCTAGGCGAAAAAGTAACAAACAAGACTCCCGTGGGGGTGCCAACGGGAAGGACGAGAGTCTGCCCATTGCACTGTGCGGGGTTGTAAGAAAGCTCCCACAGACCGTCACCTAATCCATGCGCTGTTCCTCAAGGGACCGTCTCAATGGCGAATCCTACACAGTCAGCTTGGTACAATGAAGGAACATGGTGGTGGCCCCCGGTACTACTTGGCCTTCGGCCATGATTTGTAGTCCATGTGTCGGAGTGTCATTAGTATTGGAAACAGCAATGCCCTATAGTCATTGACTCGGGTCGCTCCCAGACAGGCCTGTGGTCCGCAGGTTTGTTTTTTTTTTTACTGTTTGTTTTTTGTTCTCGGACGGATTCAGACAGGTTTTTTTTTCAAACTTAGAGCTGGAAGAGCCTTCGGCTCAGCTCTTAGACTATCCAGCGGTTAGAAAACTTGATTCTACAGTGCTCACACACATTATCATCTACCTTTAGAACAACAACTTCCTTTATTTTAACACCAGATACAACAAACTAGGGTACTCGTGCCCCTAAGAGTAAGGGAAGGGATTGGAGGAAGTACGCGTTGCAACTCATTAAATATGTTGGTTCTGAACCATTTGTTATGTTTAGTTTCATAACTAAAAAAAACCATTAATATTATTATATTATTAATTATTTTTTTTTAGAAATAAGCAGCCCCAAAATACATACGAAAACTAAATTTTAATAGAGATCAGATATTGAATAAGAACTTTTTATTTTGTATATTACAGTTATATCTTATGAGCGATAATGATATCTTGGGGTTATAAAACAATTTATTGTGAGAAATTTATAGTTTTCGATTTAACAATAAAAATGGCATTAGATTTTTGTTTTAAAAAACTTCGCCATGTAGAGAGGACGTTCATTTACTACGTGTCATAAAATACACGTTTTATTTCAAATATCAGGTGGCCGAGCCTTGCTCGGTTAAATAATTTATTAAGGAAGGTTATATACCCGAAGTAATTTTGGGAATATTTTTTGTAATTACGAAAATTAACGATCGGATAAAGACCACTAATCTGAAGAGTTGCTTTAGTGTTATTTAGTTCTAAATGTAAATGTACATGGCTATTAAATATGAAAACTCTTACGTGTAGACAAATCACAGCTTACGTCCGTTTTATAGTTTTACAATCCATTTTTTTTTGCGTAAAACTATTGTAGGCCTACTATTATTGGCTTAGAAGAAAGACTTTGCTCTGTAACTTCTCAGATAGTTACTTTCAGACATTTAATTATGAAATTAGTGTATTCATTCTGGCTTTAGTACGAAAATCAAGTGACTCAAATCTCTACGTTATAGGGTAAAGCAGGCACTTTTAAAAATAGACAAAAATGTAATGCAAAGACGAATTTATTTTCTAACACAAAATCTTAATTTTTACTTATTATCCGTATCCTTACCCTGACTGTACCGCGTGCAATCCACTTCACATAGGGCCCCGCCAATGTTAGGATCGACCCTATGTTCAGTGTGTGCAAATAAGGCGTAGAGTATAACAAAGTAAAAGTTACTCACGGGTTTATAAAATTTAAGTGTACACAATGGACCTCATTCATAAATCGCCACTTAATAATATTTATAAAACAATGAAAAAAAAAAGTATTGTATGATAGCCTTTATGGTTTACATAATTTGTATATAGAGAATCACATGGCTAAATGTTGTTGGTTAACGATTTGTGAATGAGGCCCATTTATGAAACCTTTAAAACACAATAACTGATCATACATCAAATTTAATTTAATTATTTTTCTTCCATAGTTTCATAATAGATCAATCCACAATAAGATTGTGCGCAAATGTTTAATTAGGTCGATTGATTAGTTCTTGTTGCGAAGTGTAGTGCTGTGAGCCTAGTGTCAAGTTTTTTTCCCTTTGACGTCATGGGAAAAAAATTTCATTCATATCTCTAAACGCGTTATTGTTCTATGGTAAGCCTAGTGACGTAAGCAGCGTTTTTCACGTTTACGTCATGGAAAACTTTCATTCATAAATTCTCCATGTCATTCATAAAACCTTCAAACCAAAATAAATTTTTCGATAATGAGACATTTTTCAAACCGATATAACGGTCAAACTCGAGTTTTCCCGATGTGGCCAATGAGTTGAGAATTTTTTTCTCACTAACATTTAGATACGTTGAAATTTTAAAGAACATCGTTAGAGCCGTTTTCGAAATAGAAGAAATATATATATATATATATATATATCAGGTGGCCTAGCCTTGCTCGGTTAAATAATTTATACTAAGAAAGGTAATATACTACTGCTACTGGTGCTACAGCCCATGGAAAGATATGGCCTGCTCTTACACATCCCTCCATTCATATATCTCCTGGGCCTTTCGTCACCACGCCCTAACGGTAACCCCAAGTTTAGATATCTTGTTCAGTGTGAGAAAGTAAGGAGCAGTAGAGCAGCTGTGTAATCACCATTTCCTTTGTTTTGGTACGGGACATTAGACACTGAAGCATGAACACATGGTCATAATTTTACCAGCAAAATTATAATTATAATAAGGCTTGACATCAAATCCGAAGATTAATGAGGAATCTACACCGCTCTACGCAATTAAAGTGTAAACAATTTATTAAGCACTTAAAACGCAATAACTAATCATACATCGGTACATTTAATTTCATTACTTTCCTTCCATAGTTCTATAATAAATCAATCTTCAATAAGATAGTGTGCAAATGTTTAATTAGGTCCATTGATACTTTAAAACTCGTTCTTGTTTGCTTTGTAGTAAGGTAAGCCTAGTGACGTAAGCAGCGTTTTTCCCGTTTACGTCATGGAAAACTTTCATTCATAAATTTTCCATTTCATTCATAAATTATTCTGACTAAAATTAAATTGAGACATTTTCATATCGAAATAACGGTCGAACTCGAGTTTTCCCGATGTGGCCAATGAGTTCAGAATTTTTTTCTCACTAATACGCACATACCTTGAAATTTTAAAGAAAATCGTTAGAGCCGTTTTCGAAATAAAATTTATAAATAAATATATATATATATATACAAGAATTGCTCGCTTAAGAGTATAGGATATAATATCAGGTGGCCGAGCCTTGCTCGGTTAAATAATTTTATATACCCGAAGTCATTTTTGGATTTTTTTTTATAATTACGAAAATGAACGATTGGATAAAGACTACTAATTCGAAAAATTTTTTTAGTATTCTGTTTGTTCTATATGTAAATTGGTACGTTCAGACATTTAATTTTGGAATTAGTATATTCAATTATGGCTTTAGTACGAAACATCGAGTGACGCAAATTTCTACGTTATTGGGGAAAACTTCAAAGACTTTCTTACAAGCCAATAATAGTAGGCCTACGATAGTTTTACGCTGTCTAGACTGTAGGAGGACTTAAGAGACTTGATATTTAATCGCCATGTACAATTACATATAGAACAAACAGAACACTAAAGAAACTCTTCAGATTATTTTACGGGATATGTGCCCTGCTCAGCCAGACTGTAAGACTATAAGAAGTTCATACCGGCTTTTGCCATCCATCTATCCCAGTGGTGCTACTGGTGCTACAGCCCATGGAAGGATATGGCCTGCTTTTACACATCCCTCCATTCAGATATCTTTTAGGCCTTTCGTCACCACACCCTAACCCCAAGTTTTTTACTGAGGTTTATAGTTAAATCAAAAGTGGCTGCAGCGTACGCAAACTCGTTGACCGCTTAGAATATTGTGTGTTGGTTTCCTTTTCGAGTCGATGTGAAGCTCGAAGTCGCAGATCATCAAGTTTCCTTAAACGCTCCTCAGAATTTTCTAGCTTAAAGATATTACTAATGATTGCATTTGCTATAGCTGAAGATGCTCTGGGATTTATCGTATTTGAAGACTGATGAGTCACTGGAGACAGGCAATTTATCGAGGTTGAAGGCTGGTGAGTGACTGAAGACTGGCAATTTATCGAAGTTGAAGAATGGTGAGTGACTGAGGACGGGCAATTTATCGAAGTTGAAGGCTGGTGAGTGACTGAAGACAGGCAATTTATTAAAGTTGAATCCAGTTCATTTAAAATCAAAGAAAGGCGAGGGACTTTAGCTGGATCAGCGTCATCGTTTCCTTCTCATGAATCTTGGTTGAAGTTGAATAACTGGCGTTTTCTTGGCCTCGGCATCTTCCTAGTAGCAGTAGTTTAAATTGTTTTTTTTTTATTTTAAAACAATACAATTGGTATACTATATTATACTACTGAACATTAAAATTACGAATAATAACGTTATGTCAATAAAATATTAACTTCACGTCAATAATAATAATAATAATAATAAAATTATTATGTTTATATAAATAATGTTTGTCTAACTGAATCTATATAAAAGACCTTCTAAAAAAAAACAAAGATTTAGATCGAACAAAATTATAAAAATATTTGTCTTCTATAAATTTAGAGTGGAATTGGCAATGCTGTTACATCTAGATCTAGTCTAGGAAAAAAAGCGATTGAAATCTGGCTGAAATCCTATAGCTCAGACGTAGACGTCTAGATCTATTTGTTTTCTTCTAGAAATTACAACAGAAAACCTATTAGATTATTATTAGATCTCTTCAACGCCGCAAACCTCCTGCTATTAGGGAAGAATAACGGCGAGCAACATGGCGGTTTTTTCGACGGAGAACTGAGAATCTAGTTGTAAGTCTAGAATCAAGACATAGATCTAGACGTAGATTGTTTGTTTGTTCTTTTAGGCCTACATGTTTCGGATGTTCCTTCAGAGTTGAAGATAGTTACTTCCTAGTCCAAACCTCCCGCAGGACGACGGGGGATGGGAGCGGGCAGGGTTTGAACCCGGGACCATCGATAAATCCAAACGACAGTCCAGCGTGCAAACCGCTCGACCAGGCAGACATCCAGATTCCAGATTCGGCGTCCATATCTTTCTTTTCGGCCTACATTATAGCTAATTAAAAATATACAATTAATCAAATTCTTATTTTAACGTGCCTTATAATAAAGGGATCAAGCGATTAATTTGTAGAAACACTTGGAAACACTTGAGTGTCTTCAGATAACCACGTGCTTGATTGATGTTCACTGTTTTAAACCTTCAACTACGGTGCGCAAAAGTTGTCTATTCATTCATTCAAACGCGATAAAACTTGTTGCAAAGAAATGCTTTAGTGAAAGGCTGTAAGCCAGTGACGTAGGAGGTGTACTTTTTTTTTTT
>JADKLZ010000130.1:11126818-11185719 GCA_021533235.1 Biomphalaria straminea
TGCACCACAATCTTTATGTTGCGCCACAATCTTTATGTTGCGCCACACTACAGTGAGCTAATTCCCTACATTCGTTGATAGCTGTTATTGAACGTTAAAAAAACAGTGTCGATTCTATTTTAAAATTTCGTTTGTTTTTTTTTTTATTGTTGTTGTTGTTGTTTTCATATTTTATCATTAGTTTTTGCACATTTTAAAGTGTAATATTATAAATGAGAAAAAGTATTTAAAATCAGGTGAACGTGTGTTCCTTATTAGATCCTAGCGAGCTCCTAACGAAAACAAACATTATTGTGCTTGTTTTGTACCGAAGACAAATTTATTCATCGGTACAAAATAAATATAATAAGTATTATTATTATTAAGTTTCAAATTTAAAAACGTTCAATAACTTTTCAGAATTTCAAAATTAAAAACTTTTAAATAAATAATTTTAAAGTCAATATCTTTGCGAGTTCATTTTCAATGGTCAGAGATGCCCAATTTAAATTCATGTCTCAAAAGTTCTTAATTAAAAGTTAAATAACTTTAGTTTTGAAAAGCTTCATTCAAAGGTCACTGCGTTGACATGCATTTGGCAAGAAGCTGCTGAAGGTTTAATCAAAGGGCTTGTACAGTTCCTTAAGTCCCATCGGTATTCCGTTTCAATTGTAAAATGCAAGCAGGACCGGTCCTAACAATTGCGCTGCCCTGTGCGAAACTGATTGCGCGGGACCAAGTCTGGGTGGGAAAAAAGATAAGTGAAAATTAAGATTTTGTATTAGAAAAAAATTCGACTAAGCACAAAATTGTGATTACAATTAAGTGTACACTACGAACCTTCCAACCTATGACATATTCATATGTTTGTGACTATAAAAGTGAATAAAGTATTGGAAATTCTGATAAAGATTAAAATTCGCCTCATTATTACACTTTTTTTTACCTGAAAGCTAACAATGCCTCTTTTCTTTTAAAGCGCGTTTTCCGCAATGAATGACACCCACAAATGACAATTTCGTCTATTTTTCAGTACATTTTTATGAGTTTTCATATTTTAATAAATTCAGGAGATTTTCAGGAATTTTTCATATATATTTTGCAATTTAATAATTACACCTAGAATAAGCGAGGGGCTTGATTAGGAAAGCGCAAAGCCCACTGCGACCACATAGGGCCTAAGATCGGCCCTGAATCAGTGGCGTAGCATCCATG
This sequence comes from Biomphalaria straminea, assembly GCA_021533235.1. NCBI lineage: Eukaryota > Metazoa > Mollusca > Gastropoda > Planorbidae > Biomphalaria > Biomphalaria straminea. Next base: position 11,128,013 of record JADKLZ010000130.1, read on the forward strand.
GCGCGAAGGGGTTCAATGAACCCGGGCCCACGACCAATTAGGGGCCCATACCCGATGGTGAAAAAATTATGGGTCCAGGAGGGCCCCTCTATGCAACATAAGCTCTGTCTTATTGCCTCCATGAAATACTTAGTAGTTGCATACAACATCTGGACTTTAGAAAATGAACTGATACATACAAACTACTGGATTTCTTTGTCACATAAAATAGGTGTCATATTGGAGGAGGGGCCCATCAACATATTCTTGAACCCGGGCCCACGGGTACCTTGCTACGCCACTGCCCTGAATGCAAGTACTTTCCGGTTTTAGCTTCTAAAAAAATTAACTTTATCTGCCTGTAGATGTACTCTATGTTATTTCTATGTTATTTCTGTTATTGTCGTGTGTCTCAGCATAAAGGGATCAATGCACTCCAACATTAAACTCTTTTTCTCTACTTGAACAGTCAGTCCGGCATCTTGAGATTACTCTCCTGACATTTTCATATTGTTTAAACGTTTTTTTTTCTGTTGCATTAACATGCTAGTTGGATTAGAAAAGAGTTATCTAAATAAGTTGTTTAGATAATGTGTCACACTTTTGTAGAGAAAATGTTAAAGACACTGTACTTAACCGCCGCTACGTCAGTAGTAAAGTTTTTAATTTGAAGTTACTCTTCTGAAGTTTTGCCTCTTACCAAGTACATCTGCCCCAAAATAATGTAAAGAAATAAAAGTTATACCATGGTTATACATACATGTATTCACAGAAATCTGGCAATAGTATTTGAGCTGCGCATCTAGTGTCTGTATTTTTGGAGCGGTGCTAAAGAGCTGCGCATCTAGTGTCTGTATTTTTGGAGCGGTGCTAAAGAGCTGCGCATCTAGTGTCTGTATTTTTGGAGCGGTGCTAAAGAGCTTCAATCGCCGTCACACATTCATCCAATCGTTCTTTCGCCGTTTCTAACAGTAGTATGATGAGCGCTCCGACGAGTTGTTTATACACATTATAGTGATACTCCAGTATGATTAATTAAAATAACCCTTATAATGGTAAAAGCGGGGAAAAAAGAAAACATTTTTAAGAGGACATAAAATGTCATGCAGGAAGTATTCTCTGAATATTGACCACATAATTTAAATGAACAATGTAGGCCTACTCATCCATTAAAAGTGCGTATGGTTTTTTTTTATTTAATATTTCCTGCACTCCTTCGTGAATGCCAGATATAGTGAGTGCATTATCATATACTGAGCTCAACACACCAATAATCCAGGCCCAGGCATTTTAAGATATCAGAACTGGTACCATCAGCTTTGGTTCTCTTTGAGGAGAAAAATTCTAAAACATTTCTCCTATTTGAACGATACCATTGCTAATCTTAAAATATCTTGTAACTCCAGAGATCTATGTTAGGTGTGCTATGATACAGGATACCACAGTACTTTGTATCATCTATCTCTTTACAGGGCTTGTTAAAACGTTTATAAACTCTGTACATTTAAACACAAGTCTGAAAGTTACATTTCAGTGCGCATCACTGCCTTGCAATCTTTGCATGATACAGTGCGATGTCAAGCAGTCCCTTCTATACGTTGATCATAGCAAAGACTTCTCTGTCTTTTTATTTCGTAACCTAACTGTGAGTGCCAAAGTTTTCCAAATATTAGCTCTTTCTCTCCGAACTGACGATACCAACGTTGATTTCACCAGAATGTGGTAAATAATTAAGGAGAGAAAGAGTTAAAGTATGATAAAGTTTATTCAGTCTTCTCGAGATTTTCTCATTTCAAGCATGTCCACTCATTATCAATAGAAAACAAAAAAATGGCAAAACGTATTGCTTTGGAATTTTTACCCATTATGTATAATTTTATAATCTTATCTATATATATAATTCTCTTCATGGTTCAAGAGCTTGGACCAGAAGAAGAAGAAATAAAGGAAAGATCACTCTTTTTATTTCTGCGGATAGAATTACCTCACGAAAAAAACAAGAGGGGGGGGGGGGAAGTAGTATTCACTCTTCACTACGGATGGCTGCCTGGTCGTGCGGTTTTCGCGCTGGACTATCGTTTGGATGTATCGATAGTCCCAGGTTCAAACCCTGCCCGATCTCATCCCCCTTCGTCCTGAGTGAGGTTTGGACTAGGAAGTAAACTATCTTCCAACTCTGAAGGAACATCTGAAACATGTAAAACATTTTACAAACAAAAATTATACAAAAACACAAAAACGCAGCACATGACTTAACCATTGTGATCAAGAAGTCATGGAAAGAGAACAAGTAATCTACTATGTATATTCACCCGTCACTAAATAGCATGGCCAGACTTAACCATTGTGGGGCCCTAAGCCAGGGGTCGGCAACCTGCGGCTCGCGAGCCACGTGCGGCTCTTTGGATGTTAAGCTGCGGCTCTTAATTTCCATGGGAAATATTATCTATTTTATTGAAAAAAAAAACTTTTCAAAATTGTTCTGATTCGATTCTATCTCTCAGTCACTTATACTCGCTTTTCAGCGCACTCCTCTCCATGTCTTGTAATGTAACATATTTTCAGGTGGAAGATATTCAATTTTCTTCTGCTTATCACTTGAAATATTAGTCTTACGAAATAAAAGACACGGTACAAGTTAGCCTTTTTGTCAGATATATGTCTTCCCAAGGTCTAAAAGAAGAACTTCTAGGATTGCTACCGCTCTCGTGGCAAACCAGAGGAAAAGATGGAGCGTATGTCGTGCGAAGATACATTGAAGACAATAAAATCGATTTAAATAAATCGTTTCAATAGCAACTGATGGAGCCAGAGGTATGACAGGAAAAAAAAGGGGTAACAACGATTCTTCGGCGCAAAATAAAACCATGAAATTTTTACGTTTCACAGCATAATATACCAAGAAGCGCTTTGTGTACCGGACGACATAGTTGAGGTCATGAATTTGTTAATCAAGATATTTAACAGCATCTTGTTAAAAGCACTCTACCATCGTCAGTTTAAAATATTCTTAGCGAAATGTTCGGAAGAAAACAAGTTTACAAAGAGAGTTTGTGCGATACACAAACTCAGAGGCGGCCTCCGTCGGAGTTGGATCAATGTCAGATCCGCCTATTTGCAAGATGTTTCGGATGTTCCTTCTAAGTTGAAAATAATTAACTTCTCGCTGGACGACGGAGGATGGCGAGCACGGTATAAACCTGCCTTATCTTGATGTTAGCGCACTAGACTTTAGTTCGGATTTATCATTGGGCCCTGGTTCAATTCCTGCATTCTCCCATCCTTGAACTATCGCAATATGTCTGAAAGAACAGTAAAGATTAAATCATATTTTCAAATGCCTTTAGTGTTTTTTTTTATCTAACCGTGACGGACAGACCAACCAACAGACAAAACGCTCAAAAATATGCTTTTTTTCATTCTAATGGGTGCACTAAACAAATTTTTTTTTAAAAATCTGATTTTTTAAAAAGTTTTAGAAATTAGTTTAGAATTATGTCATGGCCGGGCTTTACGCTAGTACACGAAAGTCGCTGCTAAAAGTTCATTTTAAAAAATGTGCGTGATATCCATATGCTAAGAGCATTTCTTATTGTAACATTTCCTCCCTTAGGTTTACGTAATTATTTTAGAATTGGTGTTTTGTTATTAAAAAATCGCTTGCATAATTAATTTTATAAATTAAACGGTTTGCTTTTAGAAAACTAAAAGTAGCCGTTGCACCTAAACTTTTCAAGTCGCATTTAATAGTGAAATAATATTTTTGTATCTCTTCTAGTTTTGGCGCCCTGAGTGTGACAGACGGACAGACGGACAGAAAGACAGAAATTCATTTTAAAAAATGTGCGTGATATCTACATGCCAAGTGCATTTCTTATAGTAAAATTTCCTCCCTTACATTTACGTAATTGTTTAGAATTGGTGTTTTGTTATTAAAAAATCGCTTGCATAATTAATTTTATAAATTAAACGGTTTGCTTTTAAAAAAACTAAAAGTAGCCGTTGCACCTAAACTTTTCAAGCCGCATTTAATGGTGAAATAATATTTTTCGTATCTCTTCTAGTTTTGGCGCCCTGGGTGGGACAGACGGACATTTTGCACAAACTTAATAACGAAATGTTGTGGCTCTTTAGAAACTCTGAAATTTCGTAAATTGTATTTTTTGGCTCTTCCGACTCAAAAGGTTGCCGACCCCTGCCCTAAGCGAAACGGATTTCGCGCACAGCCAATGGGACAAATTTGGGTAGGGAAGCGGAGAATAAGTGAAATTTAAGAGTTTGTGTCAGAAAATAAATTCGTCTTTGCATTTTATTCATTCTTTAATACGCATAGAATTACTACAAAAGCCTTGCGTGTAGCGAAGTCATACAGTATATCATAAGAATTCTGTTTCCTACATTGATCACGCTCAATAGCAAGAATTACCAAATGTTTTAATCTATCTACGAGAATTGTTGACGTCAAGTAGTTCTTCATTAGTTTGAGGCGCGAGAAGCTTCTTTCACTTCATTACACAATTACGGGTATTACATAAAGCCGTATTTTTTTTATCGCGCTTTGGAATGTCGACAGGAGAGCGCGGGAAATGTTTTAAGTTATTAAATGGTGTAATTTAATCATTTATACTTGAATTAGCGCGGGTCCTATGAAAGTGCGGGGCCCACTACGGTCGCATAGGTTGCATTGGCCTAAGGCTGGCCCTGCAAGATAGCGGCGTATGCTACGCCGCCGGTCGACTATTACTTTTTATCCTCTTACTGACATATATTTAGTTTGTCTGTTGTCTTTTTGTTTGGGTGCGGTCCACACCCTCCGCACCCTCTAGTGACGCCACTAGTATCATGTGCCAACATACTCCATCAAAAATGTTTTTTTGTTTTTAATTTTGATGAATTTTACAATTCTTCTTTTCAGCTTCCAAACTATTCATCAATTCAATAATAATAATAATAATTAAAAAAGCATGGGTGGCCACACTTGAAAAACTCTGTTTTGACCGTTATGATTTTTCAAAATAATAACTTTTAAAATTAAATTTGGTCTGGAGGTATAGACTATTGATATCTTGAACACACATACGTCAGCAGGCATTCGTTATAGAGTTAAATAATAAGACGTTTAGGCATATTTAGCGCACCGTCTTCTAAGTCTGGATCAGTCAATGGTCTGGATCTATAGCCATATCACCGAAATAGAATCCTTTATACTATATATCTTATTATCTTATATGATAGAGACGTTACTTCAAAAAAGAAGATGATTACGTCCTACGCCTCATGCATTTAGTCCTAAATTCTGATCAAACTATAATTTGTATGTATCATAAGTAGATGTATAGGCTACATTCGCTTCCATTTATCAGCTTTATGAAGTATGATATATATGCTAGTGAGTCTTGGGCGCTGACTGCAGAGCTAGAGAGGAAGATCCTAGCAATGGAATTGAGATGCTACAGAAGGATCCTATGGATCACTTATAAAGACCGCATCACAAACCAAGAGATTAGAGACAGGGTTACTGCAGCAATCGGACCCCATGATGTCTTGCTAACTACTGTGAAGAAACAAAAGCTTAAAATGTATGGCCATATAACAAGATCTTCGGGGCTCGCAAAGACCTTCCTCCAGGGAACAGTACCAGGAAAAAGAAGAAGAGGCAGACAGAGAAAGCGGTGGTAAGACAACATAAAAGAATGGACGGGCCTACCATTGAAAGAGGTTTTAAACAGGGCGAAGGATAGAAGGGAATGGAGAAAGACGGTCTACAAGTCTTGTTTGATGTTCCGGTGGTCAATCAGACTAAGGGATAGGTAACAGATAACAGGTAATGAAGTATGATCTATGAATGGTCTCTAAAAAAATGTTTTTAATTTCATTATTTTATGTTTTTGTTCACACAATCACTCTAAGAGCTTTAACCCATTCATTCCTGACAATATGGTTACTAGCTTTGTTTGGTGTAATGCACAAATTGTAAGACAAATTTCCTCACGGACAATAAAGATTATTATTATTATTATTATTATTATTATCTATAAGCTCTTTATGCATTTAAAAAGTGCGCGTCTGATGATAACGGGTTAATCAATATACATTTAAGATCCATTGTTTAATTAAAGTCCTTCATGAAAGTTTCCGAAACAAAACAAAAACGTTACACACATTTTCATTGTCTTCTACTCAACTTCTTTTTTTTTTTCATTGACCCCGCGGGTCACCGAGGTCTCCCTGGGTTCATGTCGCAGTTGTTTGAGCGTCCACGTCTCTCCCACCAACATTTGTCAGTGGACAATGTCCACATTTTTTTATCGCTGGCCATTGTTCACCTCCCGCGGTCCATGTTAATCACACCCAAGGACGAAGTCTTAAAGTATTGACAAGTGTCCACCGTCGGGCGTCGATACATTGACCAAAATAAATATATTGAGGGGGCAGTGAAGATCAACATCTGGGGGGAAACAAATAGCAGGCCATGTTGTTCAACTCGCCATGTTGATCCCACCCCCACTCCTTTCTCTTTCTCTCTCTCTGTCTCTCTCTCTCTTTCTCTTCTGCTCCTCTGAGTGTGTCGACCCTTGGACTGTTGCATCGTGTTTGGAGGAAGTCGCCGAGAGCAGGGCAGGAAGCTTTCATTTGTTCATATCTTCACGGCGACGATCTGATCAAACGGGAGATGAAGAAATGAAACTGTTTGTCAATTGTCGCAATGAGACTTTTCGAACTATCCTAAACTACTTGTGAACTGAACAATAAAGAAAAGAAATACCGTAAAAAGTAATAGTGGTCGACCCTGCTTGGACGCAAATCTCATAGATAATGCCATCACAAAAGTTTGGAAATTTCTAGATAATTCATCTTTGATCCAGGAGGCGAGGTGGCTGAGAGGTACGCTTGGCTTCAGGGCCGGTCCTAGGTCACTGCAATCTATGCGGTCGCAGTGGGCCCCGCACTTTCATAGGCCACGTGTAATTATTAAATTGCAAAATTTATACGAAAATTTCCTTGAAATCTCCTGAATTTATTCAAATCTCATGCGAACTCTTACAGATCTCATGAAAAATAGACAAGGCTCGTAAAATAAAGTTAATTTGATTGGAATTCATACCTGGTAAAGAATGAATAAAATTCAAAGTCGATTTTTTTAATAATACAAAATCTTAATTTTCACTTTTATTATCCTTTTTCCCACCCAAACTAGGCCCCGCGCAATCAGTTCCGCATAGGGCCCCGCAATCACTAAGACCGGCCCTGCTTGGCTTCCGAACTGAGGTCCCGGGTTCTAATCCTGGTAAAGACTGTGGTTTTTAAATTCGGGATATTTGGGCGCCTCTGAGTCCACAAAACTATTATGGGTACCTGACATTAGTATGGGGGAGGGGGGGAAGTAAAGCCTTTGGTCATTGTGCTGAGCACACGATACGAACGTTAACAGCAGGCCACAGAAACAGATGACCTTTACATCATCTGCCCTAAAGATCGGGACCCCAGGTTAAGAAGCCAAGCGCTTTACCGCTCAGCCACCGCGCCTCCATGTAATTTCTAGGAGTTTGTGAAATTACTATCCAAGTAAGATCCACTCTAAAGCGAAAATGCATCCCTATTCCAGACCGAATATGTAAATGGTCCCCACAAATGCTAAACGAGCTTTTTATTGTGTGATTACGAGCCAGATATATCTCGATAATTTCCCAAATGTTAAGGCTACGTTGTCTTGGATAATGACAATGTAGCCTACTTATTCTTTCATTGACACCATCTTAATTTCTTGTCTGCTTGAACCATTCTTCAAGCTTGGTCGGAATTCAGGTAGCTGAATCGGAAATCATTTCAGTATCATTTTTACCTACACTGGACCGTTTACACACTTTTTTATTAACTCCAGCACACCGCGCTGACGTCTTCAACACAATAACTGGAACTAGCCTTAGGCGTTAGGTTAAACCCCACTAGAGCGCCTGCGTAGAAGCCGTCAAGATGGTTATGGTTTAATTTTCAAAAACTATAGAAACATTGAGACATTGATTAGTACAAATAAAAAATCTACCAAATCTGAAGCAGGCTACTATCACACTAGGCTACTATGCAGCCTACATTTATTTTCTGACCTTGGGGTTTTGGTCTCTGTATAAACTAAAATATTGGACTCTTACGTATACTTTCAAAAACATGGAGTGTCAAATTGAGACTTTCGCACTGAAACGAAAAGCATTAAAAGCATTCTTAACTAATAGACGGGACGACATCGCTGAAGCCAGTGTTACCTTTGCCGTAATCATGTGCAGAGATCTGGAGATTATCAGATCTCAAAGACGTATTTGCCACAGGCGAAAAAGGTGAAGATTATTTAGTAACACACAAGAGCGAGCTACGGGTGGAGATTTACTCTTCATTGAACGTGATAATTCAAAAATTCCCCAGATATGAACAGTATCATGATGAGGTAGGTAAGAATGAATTTTTGTCACCATCCAAAGTGTTAAATCCTAAGATTGAATTAATTGCGACTCACTAATTTGGGAATTGAAGTAAAAAATAGATTTGGATAAAATTTTTTATAGTTTTCCGAGCAAGAAAGACGTAAGATTTATTTGTAGTATCCTTTTTGTTAAATTTATTTTTTTTTTAGCGAAATAGCAATACTTTAACAATTAATACATATTAGTTTGGGCGGGAAAACGACTTTGCTCTGTTTTATTTCTTTTTTTTTATTTTGATGAGGGAGGGGGGGCATCACCACGAGCTACCGCAATTGGCATCATATACCCTAGCTACGCCACTGTGTCTCAACGATATTTTCCAGTTTCAATGTTTCACCGCTAATATTCGTTTTAAATGTCTCACCGCTAGTATATTACTTGAATTTTTTTTTACCGCTTTTACATGATTTCAATATTTTAACAGTAATATACAGTCTCAATGTTTTAATGCTATTTCCTCTATTTTTACAGTATTTCTACTGCTTTTTACACTATTTAAATGTTTTGCTCTATTTTTACAGTTTGAATTTTTTTTTGCCGCTATTACACTGTTTAAGTGTTTTACCGCTTTTACACTATGTAAATGTTTTACCGCTATTACACTGTTTAAACGTTTAACCGTTATTTTGACACTTTGAATTTTTTAACGCTATAATACGGTCAAACTGGGGGAAAATTAGGAGTTGGCGACGCCGCTGATCCCAATATGTTCGCCGTATCAGCATTTCATACAGCTCAGCTGTAAGGAGAGGGGGGGGGGACTACTTTTTGTGGAAAACATCCACTCGAACCATAGCATCTGCCTAGATCTAATTTCTGACAAATGATCTATAGACTTTCACGACTGAAGAAATAAATAATTATACACATATATTACGACATTATGTGTTGGCTCATGCACTTAGGTCACTTCCTTTTTATATTTAGTCTGTTGTTTTGTTTGGTTTTTTTTAACTGTCCTTCCATTGCTCGAGGCCAGACACATCATTCTAGTCCACTCATTTGCTATATGCACTACACTATCTTTATTCAAATGTATAACTAAAATATATATATATATATATATTTTTAAAAAATATTTTTTAAAAAAAAAGCTTATCTAAAGGGAAAGAACTCCGACCTTAAAAATATATTTATCAATAATACACAAGTTATTTCCCATTTTGGATACCAAACAAAATAATTCATTACTAATAATTAATTGAATACTTTTTTTTTTAATTCGCGTTTTTCTAAAGTACAATAGAAGATTCCATTAATCAAAACTAAACCCAACAAATTTAGCCATATCTGTGAATACTGAAGGATTAGTTTCACTTGATGGTATCAAACAAAATAATTAATTATCAGTAATTAATTATCCTATTAGTTACTTTTTTTTTATTCATACATAAAGCTATAATAATTTAATCTATCTATATTATATTTCTCAAAGAACTAGGTCAGACAACAACGAGTAATCTATTTTTAGCTGCATTAATAATTTTTTTAACGCATTCTCTTTACTTATTTTATAATGCGAAAAATTAGAACCATATTTAAAACTCGAATTATTTATATATTTAATAGTCAAAGAAAAAAAATTTTTGAAGCGTAAATAAATTATAATTCTTTTAAAAAAATCCATTAACTTGCAAAAGACCTTTAATAAGTATTTGTGGACAATTGTGGTGGGAAAAAAATCATTAGCAAGGTTAGAGAGACAAGTGGAGTTTTATTCTTCGACTTTTTAAAAATTATATTTTATCTTTTCAGTCTGTAGTGTGCTATTGTGTTTGTAATTGAAGATTGTGTTCAACCATATGCCAAAGACTTATTTCCCTTACAGCTTGATGGTTAACAGCGTTATAAATGACTATATTTTGTTAAAAATGTGTTTGATTTCTTTTAAAGCAATAGCTTAACAGACAAATAATTATAGGGATGTTAAATCGACAGGATGGCGCGGGGAATCTGTTGTAAATAATAAAATGGCTTAATTTAATAATTTTTACACTTTAAATTAGAGCGGGTCCTACTAAATTGCGTGTCCTAAGAAATGCGGGCCCCACTGCGGTCGCCGGCCCTGGTAAATAGCGGCATATGCTATGCCGCCGGTCAACTAGTAATAATATAATATAATATATTTTTTCCATGCCAATGAATAGTTGTGTGAAGTTTCAACTTGATCCGAGATTGGGTGAGGGAGTAATAACGTATACACTTTTTACCTGACAGACAGACAGAGTTGATATAAGCTTTGAAAATAGCTCTATTGAATAGTGTAGGTTTTCTAAATTTCAAAACAAAACCAATTTAATATAATCTCCCTGGATCAAGTTGAAACTTCACACAACTATCCATTGGCATGCGTAGCCTATAAAGGCAAAATATTAGGAATAATGAAGTTTTGTACTTTTCAAAACTAAAGATCATTGTTATAGATATGCTGAAATGTGCGTCCTAGAATTTATAGCTCATTTGCCACCATTTTTTTTCTAACGTAGATGTGGACGTAAAACATATTTGACTCTCCCCAAATGAAAATAAGATCCTGTTTCCAGTCTATATTTATTTATGTCTATGATTGTACCTAACAAAACATGAATCAATTTCTAAAAAATTAACTCATAATTTATGTAAAAAAAAATAATAATAAAATGACAGAATGAGGCTCGAGTCCACGACATTAACGTTATTAGCTTGGCACAACCAAACTATTAGATGCGGTCTTTTAGTTTGAAATAAATGACAGTTTTTTATCTCAGACCCACTTGCATCTTTTTTTTTTTTTCTACATCTTCATCCACGAGAAAGCATAAGACGGTATAAAGCTAAAAAAAAAAAAAAAAGAAAAAAATAATTAAAATACATCTATTTAACTCTTTCACTTCTAAACAACGCAACCAACATTAAGTTTTGGTTTTATAAACTTTAATTTGTGTTATATAAAAAGAGCATGCATTCTTTCTTTAATTATAGCCTATACCTAATATAACTTTTTTTTTGATTACATACAAAAAAATTATTGAAGTTTAATTATAACAGGATAGTGAAACACAAAGAAGCAAAATTAATAATTCCATTGGAACGTGGAAAATAATTACTAAGAGAAAGAGTTTTAAAAAAAACTTATACTATCAGTTTGCAGAATGAAAGACAAAGTATTGCAAAGTACAAAATGCAAGAAAAAAAAGGTTAGAGTTAAATGATGAAACATGTCAGTAAATCATACTTCTATTTTAAGAATCGTATTTATCCGATTGGGATACATTCTGTAGTAGTTCAACCCGGGAAATATTTCTCAGCCTCGATGTGGTGCTAAGATGGAAACGGTCGTAATAGGAGGGGATTAGGCAGACTTCTAGCAGAGTTTACGTCATCGATTAAAATGCATGACTAGATTGACTCAACTATAAAGACATGTGCAAACTTCCATAGGCATAGAGTTCCAAAAGTCTTAGACTCAAAACTCCTAGGACAATGACGAATAAAAGCAAGAAGATGTAGTTATTAGCATAAACGCAAATATAGGCTACTCGTGGAAGAATGACTTTTACCGAGTCATAGAATCTATTTCTCTCTCTACTCCACTGTACCGCGACTGCGCTTTGGTCAAGAAAAAACTTTTTTTTTTCCAAAGCTAAAAGAGCACCGATTAACAGTATGGATTACTCAAACACCACTGTTCCCAAAAATGGGTTTCTTTTTTTTTTTTCATCTTTCTGTCTTGCAGATGATTTCAAGTTACAAAATTGATTAGACAATGCAACATTTTCACATCGATACCCATTTCATTTGGTGCTGTACACATACACAGGGACACCCTCAAAGCTTCTCTAAAGGAGTTCAACATTGACCCAGGCACCTGGGAGACAGAGGCACATGACAGAGTATCATGGCGCCGCGCTGTGGAATCCGGCGCACAGGTTGCTGAGGAAAAAAGAACAACACTGGCGAAAGAAAAACGCCAGAGAAGGAAAGCAAGGCAAACGACACTAGCTCCAGCTGGAATTACCTGCCCAGAGTGCGGCCGAACATTCCGGGCTCGCATAGGTCTCACCAGCCACATGAGGAGGCATAAAACCCCAGTGCATTTAAGCCCTCAGCCCCCTGGATGACAAAGTGGTCATCATTGAACCACGATGGACGAAACTATATATATATATAGCCTATATAACACATACATGACAATACATCAGTTATGAATGAGCTTGTGTGTTTAAACCATAATATATGAACGATACAATTCGATTTATGAATAATATGTCATTGAAATAAACAACACAGTGTAGGCAGACTTGTTCACAATTTAGAGTTTAGACCAATATTTTCCAGACGAGGGCACCAAATTGACGTGTCCTCCTTTTCTCGAACGTCTGGTTACCTTTTTAAAGTCGAAAGTGGATTAATTCATCTTTCATCAAAAAATATGATAATAATTAGTAGGCCTAATTAAGATGAGCTTTATTAAAATATTTGAAAAAAAAAAAAACAAGGATAAGGTCCACATAAAAATTCTGTCAAAATTTTTAAAGCCTCCACACAAAAGCTAGACTCTATTTTCGTTTCAACTTCTTGTAGTTTCTATTGATTTTCAAATATGTTTATCAAAAGTGGGCCTAGTAATTTTTTTTCTTTATAACTTTTTTTAGTCTAACAATTTCAATTGTTAAAAGGCAGGGGTAGGTGGGGATTCTCGAGGTCATCGTCGATCTAATACTACTAATAGGCCATATTTTTGCGTTAAAACATTACCAGAAACTTAGTCTAATCAATGTGGTACCGTCATTTTAGTAATATTAACTAATAAGATACTTTATTACATTTTATTTATACTAATTTTATTATAGGCTACTATTTTTATAGTCGCAATTTGATAAATAAATCAATAAATTAAAAAAAAACAACTTGGAACGTCATAAATGGATGATCCTTTGATTTTGACAATTTGCCCCCCCCCCCCCCCAATTGATCTAGTCCATGCTATGATTTAAATGGTGTCGATTAATTGTACAGTCAATTTTTGTAATGTCCGAACTATAAAATTCAGATCTATAAATCTAGATCTATAGATCTAAATTCTATAAATAATGTGGATCTAGAATTCTAGATCTATCTATAGATTATAGATCTAGATTACTAATCAAACTACTGCTGTGAACTAGATTTCTTGATTCAACATGAATCAAGTTCTATTTTTAATTTTATGGTCTACTTTAGGGAGGAAAAGTAATTTTACGCATGCGCCGTCAACTTTGAAAAATACCGCACCAACGGAAGATTGATAGGCTTGCATTCTAGAGCCAATGTTATGTATTATGCACTTTTATAAAACTCATGCTCGGATTTCTGTGGTCAATTTAAAATAAAATAATAAATATACCATAAGCCGCGATACGGCACCATGAGTGAGCCGGTTGTCATGAAAATCGGAGTCAATGTTGACATTCAAAGAACGGATGGTAAGAGCAAAGTTACAAAGAAAATATTGTAATTGTCACAACAAACAATGGTCACAAATGGGGGAACAAAACTCGAGAAGTTCAAATATTCAAACCTTAAATGTAGACAGACTATCGTAGTTTCTAAAATTACCTCGATATCTAGACTTAGATCTACATCTACTCTATTACTCATGATTACTGTAGTGTAGTCTGTAGATCATAGATGAAGCTAGAGTAGATTTGTTTTGTAGATTAATTTTGAAAATATTTTGGTTGTATCATTGACACTATCACACTGTGACTAGTATCAAGTGTGATTTATAACTTGTAAGATAAGAATTGTTAACATTGGGACACAGAGTAAAGCTAATTTGTTAATGTTAAATTAGTAAATATATCTATATTTGATGCTTCCAAGCACAAATGCTCCTTCCCTAGTAGTGTTATTTGTTAGAGCATGAAATCGGGTTGCCTTTTAGTTTAGAAGTCATAAGCCAACCAGGAAAGCTAGTGACTTAGCAGAATTAAACTCTTTCTCTCCTTAATTACTTTTTCTTTTCACGTTTTGAAGGAATTCTTCATTATTCTCATTATTATTTCACTTCCCTGTTATGATAAATCATAAAGCTTCACTTGTTTTGTTGTTTGTTATCAGAAAATGTTGTATTTGGTATAGAATTAAAGGGGAATGCATTCTCTTTTTATATAACACCAAGTCAAGTTAAAAAAATTAAACATTAATTTAATTTAACCCTCTTAAGACGGAGCATTTTGGCATGTGCCACAAAGACGGAGCACTATTTCCAGCCTTAGCACCTCTAAACAAAAAAAATTCTAACAAATTTAAAACTAATTACTTTACATCCACAAAACTATATATATTATTGATGGAAATGAATGAACTAATTGAATCTTATGGAATTTATCTGAAATATTAACATTTATTAAAAAAAAGCCAAGCTAATTTGCATAATTTATGCGCATAAAATTGTAAAAGTTTTTTCAAAACACAACAGAATTATAAAGGTTTTTTTAACAAGTTTTAGGCTTGAATAAGCCCTAATGCATGTGTTTATTGAAACAAGGCACATTGGGACCCTTCACACACTTCTATCACATTATTTTACTACTTTCCGGTTTCCTTCCCCCCCCCCCCCCCAGGTACCATAAAAAAAAAATTCATTATTGTCTCAGTGACAGTCACCAATTTATGACCCAGGGATCCTTTTTTGAACTTTTTATTGATTAGAAAGTTGGCATCATATTTATAAGTCTTCCTGACAAATGTTTGAACTAAATTGATAGTAAAAAAAAGAGCATAAAACAGCATATCGGGTGCTAATCCCTTGGTTCTCAAATGAGTCTTCTCTATCCAGCTACCCCCCCCCCCCAACCTGTAGACGATGTTACCAAGAATAGACATCGTCAACAAATACTAGATCTAGGCCAAACTTAGATCTAAAGCTTCCCTCAATACTGCTCTCATTTTTATTAGGGCTATTAAAGTTTATATAAAATTAGAGTCATGTAGTTTGCTTTCATCAATATCAACAGCGGACATGTTCAATTTTTCACCTCTGACTAGCTAACTTCAAAAAATCATTAACAAATAATTATCGCGTCGAAATAGCGAAGGAAGCCGCCATTAAAGTCTACTAATGTGTAAAAATAGTAATAACTAATTGATTGGCTGATACAAACACTGGCTAGCCAATCCTGTGGTTGGAAACATCGCGGCCGCGTCGTCTTAAGAAGGTTAAAGAGGTCAATGCAATGATGGTATCGTCAATTAGGAGAGAAAGAGTTAAGTCACTGGTTAACATGAATGACTCAATGCATGACTCATAAGAAGTAATCATATTCTTTTTTTGAAGTAACATCTATATTATATAAGATAAGGTATAGATCTATAACTATTATTTATCTAATATATAAAAGGAAAACAAAGGTGTATGTATGTATGTATGTCCCCGTATAGAAATCAAAACCATTTCACCGATCTTGACAAAACTTGACAGAAATGTTCCATGGGTACTAACTTAGACCTGTATGTATGAATTGTAGCCCTAAAACAAACTTAAAACCCTAAAAAAAAATAAAGTTTCCCAAGTCTATTACAGCTATACTATTTTATGAACTAGGCTTTGTTTACAAATGTTGACATGAGAAAAAGATCGAAAGGATTTAGATCTAGATTATTCTAGATCTAATTTTAAGAAATACACTTTGCACTTATAGATTTTAACTTTGACGCATGAAAATACAAAATATAGTCTAATGATTTAATTATTTAACAAAATTAACCTTCGAATTTGTGTTTCAAAAGGATTTTTACATAAATTCGTTCTTTGTATCTGCGAATATAAAAATCCTGTTGAACATAGTTGCATTAGACATTACCGAAAGGTTACAAATCTCTCTATTCCTAGATCTAGGTCTAGAACTAAAGATGATAGAACTTCTCTTCGCAAAGATAGTTTAAAGCTTTAACACTTGAACATACTAATTATAGTCCATTCATTTCATATTTTAATCAAATTAACATTGAAATTTGTTTTCTAAAGCATTTTTACATGATTGCAACTATTATCCTATTATCGCGTAAAATAAGGTCAAGTTTCTATTTATAGCTCCATTAATGATTTCTTTTTTAACGTGAATTCGCGCATTCGCTTTACTTTAAATATTATTATTTTCTTTGTTTCTAATGCACAATATCACTGACTACATCAGCATTACGCAAATTAAGACCCGCGGACAGCGGGTAATATCTGTCTAGTTTTATAATAAATATTAGCATTAAAATATTTAGCTAAAAAATATTCAAAAGATCCAGAATACGCGTAAACTAAAGCTGCCATAGCAGACACCCTCCTTTTGTATGACATTTTTAGACATCTCACAGTATTTTTATTAATTAGTCTCAAGAGTTATTTTGATAGTTACTACAGAAATACTGTGGTATTATGGTGCACAACCCCTTTTTCTATTTTTAGCACATTTAGCTTTGTATTATTGTATAAGATCGTTTATCTACTGGGCACAGTACACGGGTATGAAAGCGTTTTTTTTTTACTTCATACACATTAATAAGACAACAAAACACAAAGGCAATTTATAAACACATTTTTAGTAAACATGAGCTGACCCACGGCATAGCATATGCCACTATTTAGTGACGGGTGAAAACTTCCTGAAAGACATGGTTATCCAAATGAGGTGGGTGGTTGGGCGATGTAGAGAAATATATATATATATATATCCTATACAGAAAATATTACTACCCCACCCCCGGTCGCCACGAAAATTAGGTGGGGGTAACTCTAGTCCAACTTGCAGAAATAAAAAAGTTATCTTTCCATGACTTTTTCATAGAGAGTTAGAGAGTCGGTGTGCGTGTGGCTTGTCCTGCATGGTTGAGCAATGTAGAGAATTATATTTATAGATTGACAAAAAAAAGTTTTTTTGCAGATTTACTTCCCTTACCCCAAAAACAATTTTTAAGTATGCTATCCTAATCCCCTGCCATTGCTGAATCTGTTTACATAGCATTGACTATCATTGTGACAAGTGTATGGCAATTAGTCCTTTCTTTTCTTTTGCACTTATACCTCAAATGTAGAATTAGATGTTTAAAACATTTTTTAAATACATATTTTCTGATATGGTTTACAAGGTGTTTGTAACAAAAACAAAGTTATTGAAGTTTAACCATAACAGTATACATATGAGCAAAATGAATAATTCCATCTGAACATGGAGAATAATTATGAAGAGAAAGAGTTAAAGGGGAGAACCACCCTTACCCAGTAATTGCATTGAACATTTTAATACTTCGAACAAAAAAAAATTTCTTTCAGGCCGAATTCACTCAGCCGTTATCAGCGGCATCAACAAGGAGACTAAAAGTGTTACTGTGGAGTGGTATGAGAAGGGGGAGACAAAAGGGAAAGAGGTACATCATTTTAGTTTTTTTTTTATATTGTTGCTTTTGCTGACCAAGCCTGATGGTGTTACTTTTTGTTTATTGAGTTTAGGTCAAGGAGCTGTAAGAAATAGTTTTGTAATTGTTGTAAATTGGTTGTAGTCAAGATACATGCATAGCACAAGATCTCAATAACAGGATCTGAATAATTTTAATTTCTTCACAATTTTATTTCTGTGTAGATTGAGATGGATGCCATTGCTACCCTAAATCCTCATTTACTTGCTCCAGGCACAGAAGATAGCACCACAGAAAACAGGGCACCTTCTAAGGTACTCTAGAAATACCTACATTTTTAAATTGTTTTTTTGGTTTGTTACATTTATTTGCTTTGTTATACTTTGTAATTATATGCATTCAAACCAAACTTTTACTAATAAAAAAAAATCCTCAAACCTTCAACAACAACAAAAAATGTTTTCCCTGATTAGTTAATAATGTAGCATTTCATTCCTTTAGAGTTGTTTGCTTGAATTTGGCTTTGATCATATTTCGCATTTATTGCATTTTAATTTTGCAAAGATAAAAGATTCCTTAGTCTCTTAGGAAATTCTCCGAAAATAAACTTCAACATGTGAAAGAACATAATAAAATATTTTTTGTACCTTAAGAGTCAGTAGTAGTTCAAAACCACTTAAACATCTGATTTGAAAAGTTGATTAAAAAGCTTTAAATATATAATATGTAAATGAATTTCACCATTTTTTTTTTCTGTGTGTGTGACTTTGTATTTAATAAATAGTACTAAGTTATTTATCTTGTATATTATTTATCTATATATATATATTTACTGTAAATTTTAGTAAAATATTTATTTTTAAAAAAGTAATTTCTAGCATAGTGGAAATTTCTAACTTTGGTTTTTCTGACATTTAAACAAAATATTGATAAATAGTTGAATTGCAGGCAGAAAAAAAAATTAATTTTAAGTCTTAATTATTGACCCTAAACTCTGGCATCCTTTAATATGGCCACTCATCAGATCCCAACCAAAAACAGTAGGCAAGAGGAAGCTATGGATGAAGACGATGACCCTCCCAGCAGTGCCAGCTCAGGCTGTTTCCTTAACAGCAATTCTGAAAACATTCCTCAGCACAAATCCCAGATCAAACGCCCTGGCAAGAGAAGTGTTGCCAGTCGGGATAAGGTATTCATTTTGATCTTATCAACAGGATTAACCAAGGGCCACTTCATGGTCTTCTTATTGCCTTGTCTCTGAGAAACTTTTTTCCTTTCTTCTTATGACTTTCTATTTCAGCTTTAGATTTTTTTAAAAATGCAGGGAGGGGGGCGGAGAGAAGTTAGCAGGTCAGTTCTTGAATACACAATTTAAAAGTAGGTCTCCTTTTGTTCTGATTTTTTTAACTTCATATCTTGAATCGCACATTTTAAAAGATTACTCTTGAAACATCCTCTGAGGATATTGCGATTACACATTCTAGCTGTTGCTCTGATCAGAAAATAATTTTCTGGTGATAGTTTTTAATCAGGCTTCCTTATGTCTATTTACTGTCAAGAAAGTATGTTACTATTTTAAACTCTTATATTACCAAACTTATCAATTAGTAAAACGTTTAGAAAGTATGTTGCTATTTTAAACTCTGTATTACCAAATTATCGATTAGTAAAATGTTTTAAGTGCTAGGAAGAATAAGAATATTTATCACTTCAAAATCTATTAGCATTAGTTTGTTTGTTGTTTTGTAAGAGGTGTAATTTCATTGTATTTGAGTGGATATTTTTTATTGCTAATACTGAAGTGTTATTTAAAAAAAAAAATATTTCAACTATCTGAAGCCTTGTTAAAATAAATTTTGTAACATAATTTTTGAAGATTTTTTTTTAAGAATATCGTTAATTGAAATATTTATTAGAAAATTGCGTAAAAGAAAATGGTATAGAAAAATCATTTGAGCATGGTCTCCTATTATGTTGCGGAAGTGAACGCCATGTTACCTTACTTTTTTTTTTTTAAATGATTTAGTTATCCTTTGCATTATTAAATGCCATCCATTTGTAGTGACTAGTGCAGCATAGATTTACCTCGCATAACCTCTCATGAAATGTTGTAATGTATAAAAATAATTTTAAAGATGGACTTTGTCCTTACAAATTAGCATACTAAAAATTAGAATTTAACTACTTCTGTTTGTTTTAACTAATACTATGTATTTCAGTGATTTGTTTTTTTAACAAAATGTGTTGTTGTTTTTTTTTTGGTGTCATATTGTATTGCTTACTTGTAATAGGCTAAATCACAGTTTTAGTATTTAAATTACACCAGTCTATCATAAAGTTTTTCATGTTGATAGAGCCTTTACATTGGCCAAATGCGACCATATCAGGTTACTTATTATAGATACTTTTTGGTGTTGTTGCTTCAAAGGGTAAAAGAATGTTTATTTGTTTGCGAATGTTTGTTCGATCACTGTGATCAAGCCATTGCCTGGTTGATCCTTTAAAAAACAACTTTTGTCTCTTACAGACGAAAGACGATTGTCGCTTTTAACCTTGTTGTGTCAAATATTTTTTATTTTAATGTGTTGTTTGATATGTTTCACTTGTAGTGTGAAAATTTTTCTCTTTCATCTCAATCTATTATCATTTCAGAGAAGTATGGCTCCTCCAGTAGAACCTCCTAAAGTTGTCCACAAAGGTAAACATTTTGTTGTTGTTATGGTAATAGTATGATTTTGACTTTTTACTTAAAAATGTTTTCACTTCTGTGTCGTATTGAAAGACTATTTGAAAAGTAAACATCATTCTGTTGGTCATTTAAAAAGTCTACGTCTGCATATTCTTACAGCACCGTCTGCCAGATCACGTCCAAGCTATGCTGTTCCCCCAAAATCTAATTCCTCCTCTCAACAAAATGGTCAACCAGAGCCTGCCCCCGCGACCTCAGACTCTAGGAAATCTCTTGTCCCTACTTCCAATAATGCAGGTCAGTCAGTGATGTTATATGGACAATTATTATATATTTTTTTTTAGGTTTTATTCTCAATGAAAAGAATCTATACTTTTATTAAAGAATTAACAATCAACACTTCCTTTACTTAACATTTTAGTTCCAACAATTACATCGTTTAAATTTAACTTTATTTTCTTCATTTAGCCGCTAGAAGAAAATCCAATTGTGTCAAAGAAGTTGAAAAAATCAAACAGAAACGAGATGATCGTCGTGCTGCTCATTTAGCCATCAAAGAGCAATACGAAAGTCATTTTGACACTTCTGATCCCAACTGGGAGTTTTTAGCCATGATCAAGTAACTATTTACTTTATTTTACATGAACATTTATGTAGTTAATATTGTGCCTCTCACTGTCAATGTTTAAAATTGTATAGTTATTTTAAGTAGGATTGTATATATTATTTATAGGTTACTCATCATGTCATCCCATCTCTGCGTGTGGTCCCTACTGGGGCATAGGCCACCACCCAGCTTTCTCCAGGCATCTTGGTTCTGGGCGAGTCTCTCCAACTGTCCCCATGTCTTGCCCATCTGCTTGGCATCTGTTTCCAGATCGCTAGGTGTTACATTTAGCATTGCCCTGAAGAATAACAAGAGAAGCTAAGACACTTTATATTTTTAAAGTTTACTGGAAAAAGGGATAAAATTATTTCCACGCAAAAGAGAATGAGAAATGTGATCAGTTGGATCAACTGGACATTATTTTAAATGTTATGTACCATACATTCTCAGATATAAACCACTCCAGAGCTCTAAATCACTCTGTATTTTGTGCTGTAGCAAAACATTGTATGTAATTGGAAGACCACTGACAAATCTCGTATGTACAAGGGGAGCAGGAATGAGTCATGTTAGCACCAGACTATTCTATTATTATGTCCTTCCCTCGCAGCTATGCCTACCTAATAGCAATGAGAGAATCGTGTAGCGGCATTGTAAACAACGAAGGTGGTAGTGGGGGGAAAGTGAAGAGGTTGCCCCAAATATTAAGGGATATTTGCTTGCTGAAAAAAGAAGGCAATCAAAAAAGCAGCTGTAACAATAGATGTTGACAAGTCCTGTACTAATCATGTGGGCATTGAAGCGCCATTCTAAAATACGTTTTCAATTACTGCACACTTGATCTACATTATATTAAACATCATATCAAGCGTCATTGAAACAGTATTAGATATGAAAAGAAATACAATGTCACATTTAAGTAAGCAGCTGCAGGGCTGTTTATTCATTTATGTTGATTGATTTTTTCTGCAGCAAAAGTAAGCCACACCTGAATTTCCGACATTTTAAAAATACTAAAATGGTGCTGTTAATATTTGAGAATCTATCGCATTTTAATTGAATTGAATAAATAAAAGTGTAGAAGCATCATTTATTTTTTTTTTTATCTTCAGAGATTTTCGGAACAATTTGGATTATCGTCCCATAACAGCGTCAGACCCTATAGAAAATCATCAGATCTGTGTTTGTGTGAGAAAGCGTCCTTTAAGCAAGAAAGGTAACTCTCATGAAATAATCAAATACATTGTCTAGATAGTTTGAGCTAATCCTCGTACCATAATTCAATTAGTGCACTGTAGCATGTCAACAAATAAATTCATTTTTATCACATCTATAGTTACCAAGCTATGAGTAGTTCTGATTGATTATAGAACGTTTTTTTTTTTTTTTTTGTTTTTTTTTTGGTTGTATTCATATGATGTAATCATCAAGCTGTCTTTCATTGATGTAACTAAGCTAGAGATTTCAGTTTTTAAATTCTGTTTCAGAAATGGGTAGAAATGAAGCGGATGTGATAACAGTTCCAAATAAAGAGCATGTGATTGTACATGAGCCCAAGCTGAAAGTTGACCTTACAAAGTATCTAGAGAATCAGCAGTTCAGATTTGATTACGCTTTTGACGAAAATGCCACTAATGACATAGTTTACAGGTAAAGTGTCGTTCCAAAATGGGTGGAATTGAGCACTAAAGCTACTTAATCAAAACAATTAAAAAAGGATGTGAAATAAGACGTTATGAATCTCACTTTTCTCATAATAGACTAAATCTACTTCAGAAACCTAACACACAAAAAGTAAATCACTTCTTACTTCATTGCTGGTTGTTACTTTAAAGTACACAGAACTTATCTCTATAAAAAAGTGTACTTAAGTATCATTAGAGGGCACCTCAAGTTCATTTTGGTGTTTCATGTATCTGTCATGATAAAAAATGTGCACATTTAACTAGTGATTACTTCTGTGTATAGCATCTTCTCTGCTCCTATAGCTTGCACTCTTGCACAAGGTTTCAATGCTGCCCATAGGCTTTCAGCAAGCTCAGCTCTTGTCAAATCTAAATCTGGAATTTAACATTTCTAGTCTATATCAGGATTCAAACTTTAGAGTCCCTCTTGTCAGGGTTCAAATATATGTTTAACTTTTGACTTGGCTCTTCTCTTGGTTGTCTTGTGGCTCATTAGGGGTATGCTTTATAATTTACTTTACTTAATTCCAATTACGAACACTTACTACTTAAAATTCTTCGACTCCTTATATTAATAATTATAATAACATTTTAATATCCAATAATGAAATACCCAAAACACCAGTCCAGGAAGAAAACGTCCAACCTTCCTGGACCGGGAGCAAAACCTTACTAACACATTCTCTCGCTTAGACTAAATCACAGTTCACAACACGTGCAACACTATTTACATTCACTACAAGGGATATAACAATCATACCAAAATAACAAAGTAACATATTCATTCTCGCCATACTACCCCCTGACACCTCTCAGATAGCCTTTCAGCTAATGTCTCCAGTCACATCACATCAGATGTCTTTTAAATGTGAATGCATGTTTCTTTAAAGTATCTTAGTAATTAGGCACCATAACTGAGATAGTAGCTAAAATGTGGAGTAGTGGCCATATTGTTCTTACAATCTTTTCATTGGTGAGATTTTTTAATGACTGTCAAACTTGTTTCACTTTTAATTGACTGTTCTCAACTTCTTTTTCAACAGATACACAGCTCAGCCTTTGGTTGAATGCATATTTGAGGGTGGAATGGCCACTTGCTTTGCCTATGGACAAACAGGAAGTGGGAAAACACATGTATGTGTATTTAAAATATTTAGTAGCTGTTAGCGCCCACTAAATAAAATGCATGTTGTTTTCCTTGTTTAACTTGTTAAATTATATTTCTGGTAGAATGTATATATTTTTTAGTGCATTATTCTATTTAAGAAGCTATTGATGATGCATAAGACCTATCAGTGTGTAAATAATATGAGAGCTTTTTAAGTTCAGTTAGTTCTATGCTTTCAAACACACTTAACACATGTATGTTTTACTTTTCCTTTTTTTTAATAGACTATGGGAGGTGATTTTTACAGTAAAGGCCAACAAGACTGTTCTAAAGGAATCTATCTTTTAGCTGGTAAAACCAATAAATTAGTTGTGTTTTATTTGTTTGTTTTAATTCATTAGAATATGCATTATGAATAATTCAAATCTGATTCTGGAGCATTAGTATGTGCTATAAAATATTTTTGTATGGCTCTTGATCATTTCAAACTTGGTTGTGTTTGGCTAGATAATAAACAAAATATAGACTGGTTACATATTCTGTTTAGAAGGTTGTGGGTCTGATGTGGTGTGAGATCTTGTTAATTTTAAATATATTGAGTCTCAAGTTCTGAGTATAAATAACACTCACTACAGAAATAAAAGAATAAGATACCTTGGTGATTAGAACAACACTTAATTCAAACAATTAAAGACAGTACATAAAGGGTCTCCTTGTCTTTAGTCTGTCTCTAAACTATTTCCTACAATTTTATTGTGCCATCCTGTTACTAAGGAAATCCCTGAATAGCCCCAACTTTCTATGCATCTAACAAGTCATTACAATAGCAACACTTTAGATATTATATAATTTTTGGCTTCCTTCAGTCGTAGGAGGACTATGGGTCATCTCTCTGAGCACTTTCGGGATGTAACTGTAGACCCCCTATTCTGGATAGAACTTCTCCTCCACATATAACTAACACAGGTTAAGGTAGCATTTGCTTGATGATATAGGAGCCAGCCATTTTTTTGGCACACTTTTCTTTCAGAGCTAAGCCCAATGCTATTTCACTGTCCATAGCTTTCTTTGTCACCATCTCTCTACTTAGTACAATCTAGGGCTATGTAAACAAGGATGTCTGCTGATTTGAGGTCCAATTTAATTTCATCACGTTTCAGAGGTGGGGGTTGACCAGTCTTTATTCCATCTTTTTTTTTTTTTTCAGACAATAGTTTTCATGCTCATATATTCAAAAAAGGCCATAACAAAACAGAATATTAAAGGAAATATTTTTACTTTTTTTTTTTCCCATCTACAGCTAAAGATGTTTTTAAACTGTTGAATTCTAAATATAAAAAATTGGACCTTGTAGTCGGGGCTAGTTTCTTTGAAATATACAGTGGAAAGGTGAGACCATTAACTATTTAATCTTTTTTCTTCAATGTGTATAAATTTCAAAATTCCTTGAAAACAAAAAGAATTTTGTTTTGCATGTTCTGCCTTTAGACTTTTATACCAATTGTTTATTGTAAATTCTTCTTGCCCCTCAAATGTAATTTATAGGGCTCAACGTTTTCTTTACTCATTTTATTTATTTTAATAATAATGGTCAAAACTGTTTTGCATATTCTTGTTTTCTTTAGGTATTTGATCTTTTAAACGAAAAAACTAAACTCAGAGTCTTGGAAGACCATAAAAACCAAGTGCAAGTGGTGGGGTTAAGGGAGGAGTTAGTGACCAATACAGACCAGGTTCTTCAGTTGATTCAGCATGGAAATAACGTCAGGTTAGGCTAACATTCACTCTTTAGAAAACAGTCTTGGTGAAATAGATTGTAAGGCTCTAGAATTATATTTGAAGTATTATTTAAATAATGTGCCATTTGAAACCATGATCTCATATATTGGCAATGTGACACAAAATAGATGACCTGCATTGTGGTGATGTGACATATACACCTTAGCCAAGAAC
This sequence comes from Biomphalaria straminea, assembly GCA_021533235.1. Classification (NCBI taxonomy): domain Eukaryota; kingdom Metazoa; phylum Mollusca; class Gastropoda; family Planorbidae; genus Biomphalaria; species Biomphalaria straminea. The sequence continues at coordinate 11,153,880 of JADKLZ010000130.1, forward strand.
TGAAGAGGACCAGAGCAAATAGCATTGCAAATGTTAATGTATAATGCTTACGTGATAAATGTTTTTAATATGTTGATGTATAAAAAAAATCTCTTCTCAATTTTGTATTACGTTCATTTTCACAATTGCAGAACATCAGGACAGACATCTGCCAATCAGCACTCCTCGAGGTCACATGCAGTCTTCCAGATAATTTTAAGACAAAGGTGAGTATTGAGTGTTTTCATTTTTACAAAGCTTATATCATCTCACTCTGATAAAAAGTTTGTACATGTTATTTCTCCCACATCTAATCTTGGATCTAGCTGAAATTTTGCTAAATTATTTCTTTTACCTGACAACATAAGAACCAATTTAAACAAATAACCAATTAGTTAAATAGCTATTGGTAATTAATTATTTTGTTTGGTATCTGGAACAAGGGAAAGAAATTGTATTTGACTGAAGTGGTGGTATCAGCTGAATGAGTCCCCTTATAAGGTTGTCGTCTGAGGCTTCGAAAACACAAACATGAAATAGAAACAATAGATAACTATAAAATCTTTCATGCTCATACACTTTTCACTATCAAAGTGGGGTTACCTGATGGCTTGAGAACTCTGGTTGTTCCATTTTTTTTATAAATGCATTTTAAAAACTATCACTCATTCTTTCTCCCCCACCTTTTCCCAACTGGTCGAGACAAATGATAGGATCATAGTGTAGTGAGAAAGCTAAAAGCATAAAATTGTGCTAAACAAAAACAATTGGTAAAAAATATTTCTAATTACACAGATTTATAATTATTATTGTCTAGATCTATTACAAATTTTAATTACATGATTGATCCAAACTAATTGATACACTTAATATTAGCTTTGTTTTTTTTTTGTTTTTTTTTACTAATTATAATAAAGTTAAAGTAATTTCTAATGTGTACTAACATATATTATCAAAGATTTTGTTTTGTGGCAGTAACATTTTTCAATGTTTAAAAAATTGTGTTTTATGTACACATTATATTTTATTTATTTTTCGTTTTAAACAGGATTAAAAATAAAATTCATGGGAAATTCTCTCTAATAGATTTAGCAGGTAAGGTTTTTATCTCTTATGACATTGGTTGTTGGCTTTAGAAAATTGTCTCACCGAGTTTCACAGAAAACAGGCACTTACTTTAGCTCTTTCTCTTCCTAATTGTTTTCCAAGTTCTTTGGTCGTTCTCACAACAAACTCAGGCAGATCGTGGCGGAGGTCCGGTGGCGGCCCACATCTAAGGGTCTGACAAGGCGTGGTAGCACGACCATGTCTAGACTCAGGATTGGCCACACCTTCATCACACACTCTTTTGTGCTGAAGAGAGACGGGCCTCCACTTTGTGAGTATTGTGATTCTCGCCTCACAGTGGAACATATCCTCATTGACTGCCCCAGATACTAGGATGTCAGGGAGAAGTTTTTTATAGCCACTGACTTACAAATACTGTTCAATACTGTCGACCCTGGGAAGGTACTGGGCTTTATCCGGGAGGTGGGGTTGTCTGCGAGGATCTGATTTGCGAGTCTGTAGACACATACTATTTACACTAGCTTTTTATCAAATATTTAAATTTTTACCTGTACTATTTTAACTGTAAATAGACCTTGTTTTTAATGAGTTAATTGTATGGACCTTGACCTTTTTATAGAGGGAGAGTAGTCCTTAAGGGACTGCGGGCACGACATGGCCTATACTGTGCCGATGTGCCTAAAACCAAACCAAACGTTCTCTGTTTGGATCACTATTTTTTTCACTACCCTGTTATAAATAAACTTCAATAACGGTTTTGTTTGTTGTGAATAAATGTTATATTTGGTATAGAATTAAAGTAGAATGCACACCTTTTTAAATAAAACCAATTGATGTTTGTTTATAAACCTGATATGAAATTTTGTTTTGGATAATGCAGTTCATCACTGACTGTACAAATCTCTTTAGAAGTAGATCTAGACAACATTTTTGATACAAATTGAATTACATGTTGTTGTTTTTTTTATTATTATAGTTATTCATAATGTCACAAAACTTAATGTATAACATAAAAAAAAACATAAATTAGTTGTCTTGAGCTCACTATCCCATGTTACTACCATGTAGAAAAATTAACATTGGAAAATAGATATTTTAGTTTAGTTAGTTAAGAGTTAGTTGTGTTAGAATAGTGAATGGGATTGCCCATTTAAAAAAAATAGTATGTCTACATCTAGTCAATTTACTTCAGCGTCTTACTGTATATGGCACCATCAAATTAACTTTTAGTTTTAGTTAATCTGCTTCATGTGTTGGTTGGGATTGTATTCTCAATCTTTCTCAGATTTAATATTAGTATTTAATGAAGGTCTATTAGTCTGGTTCATCTCTTTTACTTTATTCCGGACGGTTGTAATCAATTAATTATTGCAAAGTAGGTCTGTTTAAGGCAGTAATCATTAATATTTTTTTAAAAGGTAGATAGGTTGGAATAGTGATCTAATTCAAGTATTTTTGTGTAAATAGAGTCACTTCATAGGTTGGAATAGTGACTAATTGAAGTATTTTTTGTGTAAATAGAGTCACTACATTTTAAACCTTGTGGCTGTAAATAGTTTGAATGTTACTAGTTTGAATAGTTTGGAATGTTGCCCAGTTTTGGTACTTGAATCAATTGGTAGCACTATGTTTTAGGTAATGAAAGAGGGGCAGACACATCAAGCTCTGACAGAACAACAAGAATGGAAGGCGCTGAGATTAACAAAAGTTTATTGGCTCTCAAGGTCAGTATGTCTGACATATATACATTAGCTAATCTACATAGCCTTAATATTTCTATTTTCCCATCTGTATTTTGGCCTTGATCATTTAGTTGTATTTTCCTGCTAATGAGGTAAAAATTAAAAGCCACATTTTCAACTATTTTGGAAAATATCGCTGCATATTTCTTGTCCAAATTTAAAAGCACTTCCAACCAGAACCTTTAATTTTGTATTCTTATCTGGATTTGTTGTTTGCTAAGAATTATAAAAGGCTGTTGATTGCTGACTGATCCAATGATGACAGCCATCAAAGCAGACTACAATAATAGTATCTACCCTTCGGACCTCTCATAACCCTAATGAAAATGTCATTTATTTGTTGTTGTTTTTTTTATTCTTAAGGGATTTTTCTGTATCTGGGTAAAGACTAAGTAGGACGTTTTGGCGCAATGGTTGTTTTGGCACAAAATGTTTTAGTCACTATATATATTAGGTCACTAAAAAGATTGATACTTTATCTTTTGTACCGTATGTGTGTGAGGGTTTAAATATTGTCCAAATAAAAAGAAACAATTATAGAAAACCTCTGCTATTATTAATGGAGGTGGCGGGATATCACATTCTAAAGTAGGAATCTAACCTTTCATAGTTTATGTTACGCTTGTTTATGATGTTTCCTGACAATTGACAATTATTAATCCTAGCCCAAACCTCTCCCAGGGTGGCAAGAGTTTGCAGTTGGCGGGGTTTGAACTTGGGACCATCGACGAGACGTGTTTTGAGCACATACCACAGGGCCATACAGCTATCTGTATGAAATGTGTTCATAAAATAGCCAAAAGTGCCAAAAGTAGTTTCAATTTTGTATTAGGAGGGAAGAATGATGCATAATATACATAAATAGTATAGAATAGTGAACAAAAAAAAAAGTTTATAATAAAAAGTTTTGTTTTAGAATATTGTTGCCAGAACCAAGTGCGCCAAAACGTTGCATACCCGGGTAAAGAAAAGTTCAATAAATTATGTACTGTAATGAAGCTAAAACTCTTGTGTGCAGGAATGTATTCGAGCCTTGGGAAGGAAGGGAGCTCACCTGCCATTTAGGGCCAGTAAATTAACTCAAGTCTTAAGAGATTCTTTCATTGGTGACAAGTCCAGGACCTGCATGGTGAGTACAGCAATGGGAGTTAGTTTAATAGCATTCTCTAGTTGATGTGCTGGATTAAGTTTAATAGCATTCTCTAGTTGATGTGCTGGATTAAGTTTAATAGCATTCTCTAGTTGATTTGCTGGAATAGGAGATTTCAAGTGTAATAATATGTGTTTTATTACTGTGTTGTTTAGATCTCCATGATTTCTCCTGGCATGAGTTGTTGTGAGCACACATTAAACACACTGCGCTATGCTGACAGGTAAATAACTTGTTACTTTTATCATGCCATACTTTCAGGTTTGTATATGTCTGTGGTAAATGTTGAATGCTTCAGGCATGTTTAGGGCTAATGGAATCATTAAAAAGTACAGGACTTGAAAACAAATGTATTTGAAATAACTTAGAGATGTATGAATTACAAACTTGGATAATTTTGTATTGAATGAGTGTTAGCAGTAGTTTCTGAAACAAATTTTGACTGTAATATAAGTAATGAGTTTATGGCTCCTTTTTTAAAAAAATTAGCACCGCTCCAATGGTATTTTATGGTTAATTCTAAATATGCACCTCCTATTGTTGCTACTATATAACCAACTGCAGAATGTCAAGGATCTTGTGAATTATTTTCCAGCAACAAATTATATGTTGGTTAGCTCCCTGTCATCACTTTTCTAGACAGGTGGTCTATTTCTCATTTCTTCTATTTTTCACTGTGTAGATTTGCAACTCAACTGCAGTCCTTTTTTTTTTCACATTATATATAGTTATAATTTAGATTTGCAGACCTAGTACAGTTTTTATGAGTCATCTTCACATAGTGTAGTAAACTCTTCTGAGCGGTTTTCTCTTTTCTTAATTTTGTTTTTTACTCATTTCCATTTAGTTTTCAATAAAACATACATTGAATTTTTATGTTAATGCCATTAAATCTTTCAGAGTCAAGGAACTTGGACCTGGAGGCCCACCTGAAGGTAAACCCTCTGATTTAGCTCAAGTCTACCCTGTGGATGGTACATCTCCTCAAAACTCAGATTTGGCTCTTCTAAAAACGTCAAATGTACGTTTATTTTATTATTTTTTTTAAGATAGTTTTTTTTTTTTTTTTTTTAACTCTTGAAAGTATTACTTCTGAATTAACAAATTAAGGTTAGAATGCTTGAATATTGGTTCATTAGTTCATTTCATTCAGATGTGTCAGTTGTCTTCATCTCCATCTTTAAACCTGCAAAGGCATCTTAGGCAGTAGCTTTCTTTTTTAAAGAAAAACAAAAAACTAGCATTATTTGGTATTTTCTGATTTCTTTCACATTTTTTCTTATACTGAACTTTTCATACTGAAAATTTAGACAAAATTTTTATACGATAAAATCTTTTGGTAGAACAATATTATTACTTTTTATTTATTACACTCTTTCTCTCCTAATTGACGATGCCAATATTGATTTGACCACATTAAACTAAATTGATTTTTCGGATTTAAAAACGTTAACTTAATTTGTATTGTGGAAAAAGAGCATGCATTCTCCTACAATTCAATACCAACTAAAACATTTTCTGATGACAAACAAAAAGTTATTGAAGTTTAATCATAACAAGATAGTGAAGTACAAATGAGCAAAATGGATAATTCTATAGAACAAGGAATACGTAGAGAAAGAGTTCAAAAGCATGCATTACCAAATAGGTGTTATTGTTGAATGACCTTTTTAGGCCACTAGGTTTTAAATAATGCCTTTTTTCTTTTTTTTTCTTAACATTTTTTTTTTGTTTTGATACAAAGCTGTGGGTTGTTGTGTTCTTTTGTTATATGTAATGGTCAGTTGAAGCAGATAAAAGTACCATAATTGACTTTATCCATCTTTTGAACAGGCTGAGGAAGTGACAGAAGAGTTACTGACATTCCACCAGGCTTTAAACAAGATGCAGGAGATGGAGGAGGTCCTTGTTGACGAATACAAAGCCTACTTAGAAGTAATTGCTTCATTTGCAATATTTTTAGATATGTCAACCTCAGTGTAATTGTAATCTGTATAGTTTGTTTTTGTTTTTTTTATATTCAGTGATTCTTCAGAGTCTCTGCAATGTAGAGTTCAAATGTACCATACTTTCCATAGATGTGCAGTGGATTTCTTTCCCCTTGTATATATAGGATTAACCCATTAGCTCCTTCTGCAGTTGGAAACGTTTTCCTGTTTTTTTCCCTAAAACCCCCCTATTTAAAATATTTGATTTAAACTTTTTAAAACGTGTTGCAAGCGTGATTACAAATCATTTTGGAAAGGTTTTTATTTTTTAAATAATTTTTCAAACAAACAGGCCCATACCCCAGTGTATAAGCCCCCACGTGGCAAAATGATTATTTTTGAAGTTTTTAATATTTTAGTAGTATTAAACGTATATATTTTTAAAAACTAGACATATAGTTCTATTTTTTAGAGTTGTTTGTTTGTTTATATGTATTAGATCTTAAATTTGATTTTTTTTTTTCAAAATAAATATTTTTTAGGATTTTTTAAGTACGGAGTTATCCCTCTTTGCTTAGGACTAGAGAAGGGTTTTTTTCATAACCGGAAATAAAAGCTATTGGTTTAAATTATACGCCTCATAGATAAAAATAGACACTGAACATTATTTTTCTTAGTAATATACTTAAGATGACAATACAGTTGTGAAAATATTATTGTAACTATTTAATATAGAAGTACTTTACTATGGACATTTTTTTTTGTTGGTTTGTGCATTTGATGTAATGTGTACAATTGGTAAACTGGAATTTCTTTTTGTAAGGAATCTCAAAAATGGGTTCTGGAAGATAAACGACTGGTGAAAATGACAGACAATGTAGAATATGATGTAGAAGGTAAGAAATTATTTTAACGAATTCATACTTTTAGCTTGCTTGTAGTTTTATAAGGGAAACTGTTCAATATTTTGTTTAATGAATTCATACTTTTAGCTTGCTTGTAGTTTTATAAGGGAAACAATGTTATGGGCATTACCAGTGTCTTCTATGAAATTTATAATACAATGTTTCATTATTTTGCTTGTTACAAGCAATGAAAAAGAATTAAATTTATTATAAATGCTTAGATCAAATGTTGTAATGCCTGAATATTTAAAAAAAAAATTTTTACCACAAAATTCTCAGCATTTTTTTTTCTCTTTGCATCGCTTAACAGAATTTGCTAAACAGCTTGATGTATACTTAGCCAGGCGACATGAAGCAATTAGTTCTCTCAGAGGTAAAAGTTTTTTTATTTGATTTGTATTGTAAGATTTTCTTTTGTACGTTGTAAAGCTAGAGACATATCTTCGGAAAGGATTGTTGTGTCGTAGGCCCAAACCTCTTACAGGGCAGCAGGGGACGGTGGCTGGGACCATCATAGCAGTGAAGGAATGCTTGAATTTTGAACCAGATGTCAGTGAACAATCGGAATCTTAATTACATAGCCAGTGATATGAAATCTTGTAACATGACAGCCCACAGTTTCTTTTTTTAAAGTCTCTGTGTATCCTATTCAAACAATATTAGATGCTTATTGGGATTTATTTAGAAGAGTGCAAACAATTTTTTAGAAATATTCTCTTTTTTTTTTTTTTTTTTTTTTAAAGAAATTAAGTTATTTTTTTCTTTTCCCTTTAGCTAAAGTTGCCACTTTTCGTCAAGAAATACAAGAGGAAGAAACTCTCAGTAAAAATATCAAAAGTTCCAACACAAACAAACGCAAGTAGATGACACTACAACTGAACGTCTTGGATTCAAGTCTTTTTTTTTTTCACATCCCTCCAACACTGGACTGCTGTTTTATTGTACATAGCTCACAGGGTGGGGGTGGGGGGTTGTCTACGGTATCAAAGTGTCAGCTGTTCCACTGTCCATTTATTTTTGTACATTACAAATATGCATGGCCAATAACAATAGTTTTAAGTGCTGGCTTTTCTTACTCTAGTAGGATGTTGTTGTTTTTTTTTTTTATAATATATAAATATATATTTAATGCTGACAATTTCTCTAATTAAGATGGTTGATTATCTGCGTTGTGCTTTGTTTGAATGAGTTATTCGACCATTTTGGTGTCTGTATAGAGAGTGGACCAACCGAAAACTTGCATCACACTCACCTGAAGGTGTCCACTTAGATCTGCTTCGTTTCCTGTATCCTGATGTATCAGCAGCCTTAGAGGCTAAATTTAAAACCACGCCCTAACTGGGCACGGATTGGTTATGATTGTACTAGAGTAGAGGTTCACAAGATACTCACATCACATCTAGAGACTGAATCTATTTGTACACTGATTGTATGCACCAAGGGTGTTTTTCATTTTGTTTTTAAAATGATCCCATTCCATAATAAAGCTGTCATTGATATTCACCCGGAGTGTAAAGTGTCACTGTGTTAGCGATGAGTGGAAAAGGTACAATAAAGACGTACATAAAATGGCTAACATTTGGGCTTTCATTCAAAGTTCATTTTGCTGTTAAATGAATGTTGCACTAATAATAAAGCAATCTTCAACTGAGCCTCACTATTCAAGCAATTGTTTTTAAAATAGATGAACTAGATTTAGTTTCAGCTTAATCCTTTTACAGGTTTCCTTCTAAAAGGCAGTTCTGAAGGGTCTTCACTGCAGGTGGGGTTTGACCTCTGGTCCATTGCACCTGCTGACAGTCCAAAATGCGAACTGCCTATCTGCCATCCAAATGTTGTGCTAGAATGTATTTTTCAATCTGCTCTATAGAAAAAAACAAATATTTGTCTGACAACTATTGCTTTATTTTGAGAAAACTCCAGCAAGAGCATTTTAGTTATTTGGTTCGTTAAAGCTTTGATTGCTAATTATAAAAACTTGTTTTAACAATTATATTGACATAAGGAGGTGCAACAAATTGCTCTGGGGGTCAGAGCTAAATTTTATGGCTTTGTAAAATTTGTGTACTCATTTTATAACTCCAGTGGAGTTTGAACTGAATGATACTATATGTACAATAGAACATCTCATGTTGACAGCACTAATTGAATGCTTGACTCGGAATTCGATGTTTTGTGGTGTTTGCCACTTATTCTGATGGCATGTTTTGTGTAACCTCAAACCTTTTTATAAATTTGGAGCAGAAGTCAAACTACCTTTGACATTCTTTTTGGTTTATGGGTAGGCTAGACCAAAGAAAGCAAGTCTGTATGAAGTTATTTGGTCATTAATAAGTTTGGTTTTGATGGCCACGCATATTTGTTACATGTAACCAAAATGTTTATTTCAAAGAGGTTATTAAATGGAAGGAACTTAGCAAGGATGGCTGTCTGGTCGTGTGGTAAGGGCTTTGACTATCGTCATGATGGTCCTGAGTTCAAACCCTTTCAAGTTCAATGCAAAAAAAAATCTGACTGATTCGCTTCTTGGTCACATTCCTGTCTGCTTGCAATCTTGGACTCCCAAAGGCAGAATCAAGCCAGCCATGGAATTGAGATAGAATTCTAGGTATCATATTCAAAGACTGCATTGCAAATAAGGAAATCCTAACTAGAACCACAATGGCGATTTGGACCCATGACGACCATTGATTAAAAAAAAAAATACGCCAGCTATGACTACACCCACAATAGGAGATCCTCAGGACTCGCATATAGACCTTTCTGTGCTGAAAAGGAGAGGCAGAAAAACGGGTCGTTAGACGAAAGAGACTAACCCTAGCTAAGATGGAAGAAAGGGCGAGACGATCGACAGATCATGTGTGGTGCCCCAATGCGGTATCAAAAGAACTGATGCTAACTGAAATGGGACTGAAGTTAAGGAGGCGCGATGGCTGAGCTGTAATTGGCTTCCAAACTGGAGGTCCTGGGTTCGAAGGATCCTTTTTGGCGCCTTTGAGTCCACCCAGCTCTAATTGGGTACCTGACATTGGTTGGGAACAAGTAAATACGGTTGGTCGTTGTGCTGGCCACACGACACCCTCGTTAACCGTAGGCCACAGGATCAGATGATTTTTATTTCATTTGCCCTATAGACCACAAGGTCTGAAAGGGGAACTTTTTACTGAAATTTAGGGTAAAGATATTTATTCACTGTCAGTACTATTCACGGTAAGAATCAGGCTAATCAATATTAGCTTAAAGACTTGCCACAAAAGTGCAGCTAGAGACTAACCTAGATTTGATCACGTCTAGCTTTCCGTACACATGACAGTTAATGATGGGAAAACTATTTTGTGGCTGCATACGTTGCGAACGCGGTTAAAAATAGAACGTACAAATGCACACCATGTGAAGCTATTTTTAGTAACGTATGCGCTGTGATTCAAGCCAACATAAACGTGACACGAAATACGTCACAGGAATGGGTAGTTACGTCATAAATCTAGACTCTTACATTTCAGAAGGTAAGCGCGTGCAATCCTTTCTGAACATTTCATATTTTGCTCCGCCATTGTGAATTATTTTGTGTAGATACATAGATCTAGTCTCAGAGTGACACCCTGTGTTCTGATAGTTGAGAATAGTCCAGAGTAAGGTCAGTCAAATAGAACGCCAAATCTAGATCTATAATCTAGTTTACATTCTAGATTTAGACAGACACTGACAGTAGAAGTGTTTCAATCTTTTCGATTTTTAATCTAGGCTATATCTAGTAATAAATATCTAGATCTAGTGTAGGCCTAATTCTATTATAGAGGCTATTTATCTAGAACTAGTCGGTATAACTATAGATCTAGGCTACTTGTACGGCGCAGTGGTGCTCGATCCAAATTCTGAACTAGTTCTGTTCGTAAGAGACTTTAAAATATAGGCCTTGATCTAGCTCATTAATATTTTTTTTTAGACTTGATCAAATCTAGATCTAAACATCTAGCGAGACTCTGATGTAGAATACATAGGCCTACAAGTTGATAATGCATTGAGTGTCGTTTTTATTCCATCTTATTTTTAGATGATATATATATATATAGAGAGAGAGAGAGAGAGTATAGATTTAGCCTAAAAATTTAGGCCAAGATACAATGCTCCTTTATTAGATCTGGATTAGTCTATCTATTCTAGATCTCTGTGTGTGTTGGAACAATGATGGCAACATTACAATCTATATTACAGTTTATATATCTATTCGTGAACTGAAAGTTCTAATCTAGTTTAGCTTTCCTAAGCATTACGGAAGTGAAAAACTGAGAAAGCGCGAAAGTGTATCATTTTGAATTTCCAGTCTAAATTGTGCCTATAATAAGCACAAGTCTGAAACGAATCAGAGCCTAGTGTACGCCTTTTCCTAAGTCACTAGCCTATACAGAGACTAACTATGTCCCTAGGTCGAGGTGATGAGAACGTATTAAGAAGATGAATGATGAAACATTAACCGAATATTAAGAATGTCATGCTGACATGGTCATAGATCTAGTCATTGTAAGCTGCCCAGGTCCTATTGTTGAAAGAAAGATATAGATATCTAGACGTGGTCTATGTAGATGACCTATTTTGATTTGGCAGCTTTTTTGAATTTATTTCTGACCAGAAATTATATCTAGATTAGATTTACAGTTTCAAAATAATCGTACTTCACGAGGGCAGTAGATGTACCGTTAGCTTAGTCTCATGCCTGTTTGTAAATGTTCCGAAAAAAAAAAAACTTTAGTCCATTTCAGCCAAAGCATCCTTCGTTTTATACGAGTTCTGATTCAGGGGACATAACACTAGAATTCTAAACAGATCAGTGATCTCTGATTCAGAGGACACAACTAAAAGTCAACAAGTGACTGCAGCATTTTTGTGAATCATCACCCACGCCAACCGATAATTTTGGTTTGACAGAAATTGTCTGTCCAGTTCTCTGTGTGTTTGACTTAGCATGTCTGTCAACTGGGCGCATACCAGCTACAAACTACGCACGTGCAAAAACAACTGACAGGGATAGATTTTCTTTTTCTATTAGATTAAAACGATGGTGGCCTTGTATTTTCACATACACCATACACTATCTTGTCTAGTTCAGTGGTTCCCAAACTGTGTTAGATCAGCCTTAATGTATCACATGTTTCCATGTGTCAACATATGGAAGTTTGAAACCTGTTAAACTGAAGTGTCATCTTCAAACTATTGTAACAGTGAACTAAAAGACAAAGCCGTAGATTTCTTTTAAAACTCGAAGAAAATGGTCAGCAATGCAACAACTGTGAAAGCTCTTAAGGCTTCTTATATTATTGCATTGCGAATAGCGCAGAGTTTTAAAAAAAAAGCATTCACCGTTGCGGAGAGTTTGATCATGCCAGCGGCTTTGGAAATATGTATTTTGTGTTGACAAATCAGACTCTGTCTTGAGTCTGCTAACATCGTTTGGCCTGTAAAGGGGTCTCTAAGCTTAAGAAATCTGAGAACCGCTGGTCTAGTTTATAGACTAAAAGCGTAAGGAGATAGGTGAAAATTGAACAAACCATATTCTATAGACACTAACGGAGTCCTACAAATAGAACAGAAGAGAGCAGTGTCTTAAGAAGTTATCCAGAAACATCTTAATTGACCCGCAATATTCATTACGTCAGAGATATATTCCACCAGAGATTACTGAAGGTCTGAATATACTTATTGTGGTACAAGTGTCGAAATATATTGAACAAAACCTAGGGATCGTAAAATTTGTTCAATGCTCTGAATTTATGTACTGGTACTGGTACCACAAGCTCAACTGGACGCTCTAATAATTTGTCTCTATCACACTTGTATTGAAAGCGTGTTTGTATTGTCTTTTCTTGAAGAATCCAGAAGTGATGGGCAGATACTATTTATGTCAACTTTCGCAGATGACTACCAGGGAACGAGCAAACCGTTCAAGCGCGTCACATTTTTGTCGGCTTCCACGTGATCAACAATGACAAATATTTCTTTGTTGCAAAAGGACGTAGTCATCTTTTTTTTGTTGTTGTTTTTTTTTTCCAAGTAACGTCTGTATTATATAAGATAAGACTTCCTCAGTTTTTTCTTTTCATTAAGTTCAAACTTTTCATTTCTTTCGTAGTCTCGTCACTATATGATTCTCTTTCTTTCTTATTAAGAAATGTAATTTCAGCGCTGCTCTTTCTTTGCTAGAACCGTATCGTAAGAGAATGGAACTTATTGCACGAATCAGTCAGGAAAACAAATGACTTAGTAGAGTTGCCGTACTTAGACGTAGTTGTCTTTTCTTAAAGAAAGTCTGTAACATTTAGAGAGAGAAGAATTGAGCGCCACGTACAAGCTTTTCGCTTCACCAGTGTGTCCTTACTCCTCTAATAATACCTCCCAGCCTCCAACAACCTCATCACAGAGGCCGCCTCTCTCTCCTAGAGACAACGTCGTTATCTTTTGGAGATGCCGCCGTATAACCTTTCACCTCCCCACACACACACACACATGAAGCCTAGACATGTGATAATGCGATTAACCAAGACAACAATTTACACCTCCATTGCTTCGTGTCTGTGTTTAGATTAGGCTACATAGGGAGAGTAGTCCTTATTAAGGGACTGCAGGAACGACATGGCCTAAACTGTGCCGATGTGCCTAAAATCAAATCCATCAAATAGGATCTACATGAGATTAGGTCGAATATATATATAGCCCATAATCTACACAAATGGTCAAGAAATACCTTTTTTTTTTTCGATTAAAACAAAAAAATTGGCAGAAAATGTATTGGTACCGGTACGTTGGTAGTCCTACTACCGCATTAACTTTATACCGGTACTCTAACCTTTATTTCAACACCAACGTACTTAACGCTGTCACTAAACTTGTTCCTAATTCTTGTTTCACTGGTTTTTCTCTTTCAGAAAGACTGCCCTACGGCTTGGTAGATAGGACCAACTATTTGTAAGCTTACTTTGTTCCAAACTTTACTTTCAATGGATTTTTTGTTAATTGGTTTCACTTTTTTTTTTCTGCTTCTTTTTAATTTTTGTTTCCATATTTCTTACTTTTTTTTTTTTTTTTTTTCAATTGTCGCTGTCCTGTTTACTCCCAACTATCCGGTACTCTACAAACCGTGGGCTAGCATTTAATATTGACACCGAAAGATAAATAATAATACTCATGCTCATGTAAGGCGACAGGGGAGGTCGATGGAACTTCGGAACTATCGTGAAGACAGTCATAGGCGCAAACTAAACACAGGCAGCCATGAGATGGATACCGGTATTATCGTTTGTCCAAAGCAATGTTGGAGTAGTAGATTTCGGGGGGGGGGGGGGGAATCATTAAAACTACATATTTATTACGTGATAATGATTCAATCTGCTGTGTGCTTTATACGTTGTGGTTGATTAGCACAGGAAAAAAAAATCCAAATAGCAAAATCTTGATCGTCTGGTTTAATTTAGCAACCTAGTGACGTAATGTGCTTCTTTTCTTTTTTCTTGTAGAACTTCTGTTTTTTTTTCTCAAGTACTATTTCCCAGACACAACTCTCTCTTATGCTTGCATGCAAGCACATTGTTAAACTGTTGACATTATTATAATAAATAAGGCGAACGTCTTCGTCTCAGAGGATTAGAAGTGATCAACTGAGAGCCAAGTTTCGTGTGACCAGTTGTTAATATATTTTTGATATTTTGGGGGTTTTGATACAATTTAGGCTATGTCATGCCCAATGATCAGCTGTTATAGAAAGAAATATGCACGTATCTGTCCTCACTAAGTAAGGCAATGAACTAAAAACAACAACAGAGCTCTCGAGACTAGAACTTTATTATCTCTCACAGTACACAACCTAATTTAAAATGATGTGACCGATCGGTGATTCTGTTACCTCTATTCTATACCGAAATCTTGGTCTAGGGGGGGGGGGGAAGAGAGAGAGAGAGGGGGGGGTGATGTTATTGGCGGGGTCTAGACAGGGACAATAAAATAATCTCTTGATGGAGAAGGTGCGAATTAGAAATGTCTGTGGGGAGCGCAACACCCGAACTGCTGACAAAGTTAATGTGGCGACTATATAGACCTAGTTTGGTTATTTACTAGATTACTTAGCCCACTATGTATATATATATTAAGAGCTCAGAAATTACTTGCAAATATTTATTTTATATCTCCCTTTCTTCATTTAATCTTTTTCATTTTCTTTCATTCACTCCCTCTTTTGTTTTCCCTTTCTTTTTCACTACTCCTAGTCTTTCATTCATTTCTCGTCATTCTCTGATCACTTCTTGCACTTGTTTTCTGACTTCCTTCTCTCTCTCTCTCTCTCTCTCTCTCTCTCTCCTCTCTAACTCCCACTCTCTCTAACTCTCTCTCTCCTTTCTTTCTAACTCTCATCTCTCTGTAACAACTCTTTTTCTGTAACTCTCTCTCTCTCTTTCTAAAACTCTATATGTCTATTTCTGTAACTCTCTCTATCTCTTCAATATTTAGAATCTAATTTTATTTCTTGGGATTTAACAATACGACCACTGCTTCGATTCATTTTTTTCGGTTTAAATTGACTTTTATTTCTAGAGACTTACTGCTTTTAAAGTCAACATAGGCCCAGTACTGTCTGCGACAAACATGCACAAGTTTGAATCCGAACTTATTTACTGTTGAATCTAGTCTAGTTTCTGTCTAAAAGGGTTAATATCTAGCATGTCACCATGTCTGACAACTAGTCATGGGCATGCATGTTTAGAAAGCTGACACTACGTGGATCCTGTCACTGTCAGTTCATTGTTGCATTTGAATCGATGACAGGCGGGCAGTAACTGGTGGTGGTCTTTTTGGCTATGTTGTGACGCGACTGTGTTTATTTATCGGCTCGTTAATTGTCTAGCTCCGGGGGGTGGGGGGGGGGGTTAATGTCTATGTTGTAGCGCACGTAGGCCTACAAAGAAAATAAAGAAACAGACAGACATGTGAGTACTTAGGGAGAGAGAGATAAAAAGACATACATATAGACCTATATAGGGCCGGCCTTTGGCCAGTACAACCTATGCGGCCGTAGCGGGTCTCGCACTTTCGTAGGCCCCCCTCTAATTCTATGTGTAAATTATAATGGATAAAGTAAACCATTATAACCTATATATAACCGCCATTATAACCTATATATAACAACAGGAGGAGGCGCGGTGGCTGAGCGGTAAAGCGCTTGGCTTCTGAATCTGGGGTCCCGGGTTCGAATCCCGGTGGAGACTGGGATTTTTATTTCGGGATCCTTGGGCGCCTCTGAGTCCACCCAGCTCTAATGGGTCCCTGACATTAGTTGGGGAAAAGTAAAGGCGGTTGTTCGTTGTGCTGGCCACATGACACCCTTGTAAACCGTAGGCCACAGAATCAGATGACCTTTACATCATCTGCCCTATAGACCACAAGGTCTGAAAGGGGAACTTTACTTACTCTTTTATAACAACAGGGTTTCCGCGGCCAGCTGTTTTTCCAGGGCCTCCTGGAAATCTACTGAAATTGCAAAATATACATGAAAAAGTCCAGGAAATCTCCAGAAATTAATAAAATCTCTTGAAAAATTAATTTTTCATTTTAGGGTGCCAATCGTACGCGCGATATAAAAAAAACGACATTGTAAGCTTTATTGCAAAGATGAATGTAATTTCTATTACAATATCTAAATTTTGAAATTATCCTTGTCCCTTCCCAGAATAGGGACCGCGTTATCCATTTCGCATAGGGCCCCGCTATTGATAGGCTATGGCTACCGACGACTGACTTTTCACTTTACCTCTCTGGTTTATATTGAGTCCCTAATTGCTCCTCCATTATTGCAAAAAACACTGCTAGTACCGTCTGGAACATCACGTGAGGGTACGTCACATCCTGTCTTTGTTTATGCATTCACATTCCAGAGAAGACTCGCTTCTATGTTATCTCACCGGGGTCACATGTTGACTTCCTCCTGTCACTGTTCATTTGCAACAAATACCATATATATACACATATGTATGTATATACAATATAGCAGGTAGGTATATATATACATATATATATATATATATATATACCATATAGTAGGTAGGTGGCTATATACATATTACTATATATTGTCTCTGCCAAAGAAGTCCTGAACTTCAGAGATTCCTGCACTAATCAGTGGAATTCATTTAATTAGGAGGTGCAGTGATGCACGTCGTCTTCGTTGTACGGAAAGCGCCCATGCATCAATCAAGACAGATAAGAATTTAATGGGGGCGACACCGAACGTGACGAAATGAGAACGACGCCCATGTCAAGGGAGGTAATGGGAGCGTAAGTTGAGGGTGAAGTCTGTTCGTCACTGGAAACTGAAGAGTCGGAATAATGATAACGCTTTAGAATCACAGGGAAATGTGTACTGCATTGTGTTTTTCTATCTTACAACAGTTTTAGACAGGGCCGGTCTTAGGCCACTGCAACCTATGCGGCCACAGTGGGCCCCGCACTTTCATAGGCCCCGCGCGAATTCTAGGTGTACATTATTAAAATAAACCATTTTAACTTATTATTAAAGGGTTTCTTGCATTCTCCTGAAATTATTAAAATCTTCTGAAAACTGATGCAAATCCCAAAAACAGACAAAATAGTCACTTCTGGGTGTCATTCAATATGGACAATCCTTCCTACTACTTCTAAATCTATCTTTAAAAAAAACAAAAGCGATATTTTGCTAAAGTCGATTGTAAATGTAACAGACAGATCTGAATATTTATCTGCTTTTGGTTGAAAAACTTCTATCTACTGTAGATGGCTCTTAAAGCTAATTTGACAGTGGTTTGTACTTGTTAAGTTTGAATAAAATGCAAAGACGAATTTATTTTCTAATACAAAATCTTAATTTTCACTTATTTCCTTATTACAACCCAGAATAGGCCCCGCGCTATCCGTTTCGAATAGGGCCCCGCAATCTCTAGTACCGGCCCTAGCTCGGTGTGAACAGTATTGAAGCTCTAATTAACCATTCTCAGCTGTTCTGAGTCGGACACTTATCCCCCATGTGAGAGAAACGCATGCCAAAGGCGATCATTTGGCAAGCTAAAAGGATGACGGCGTAACAGCGATGACCCCCCCCCCCCCCCGTAAAGATTAACTCAGGCGCCCTTTCAGACCTCACTGGCATAGAGGAAAGTAGCTGACGTCAGATGGCCTCTGAGAGAAACCAGTTAGAGAGCTCTTACAAAGGCTGCGGGACAAAACATTTGAGACGCAAAGAAAAGACAGGCGCGGAAGACGGAAAGAGAACTGAAATAGACCGCCATCGGACAACAGCTTTGTCAGCATGAGATGCTAGAAAATATGCATGCCGCAACTGGGTTTGAGTAGTCATGTGAAACACTGCACTCATCCTTAATCTTCGGAATCGAAGACATTGCGATTCCATTCCAGCAGCTTTAACTTCTACGTTGTCTGGGGTGGAAGTCTTGATCTTAATTCTATGACTAAGCAGAGACTTCAATGTCATACACTCGAGAGAGATTTTAATTATTACTCAGTGGCGTAGCTAGGGATTTGAGCACCGGGGAGGGGTTGGCCTCTTAATAAGAGCACCTGCGTTTTGGCATTCGACATCATATGACATGAGATAGCGTGCTTAATAAATATATGCAACAGGGTTACTAGAATATATAACAACGTGAATAGCAAGGATGACATGTAATATAAGAAACATTTCGAGCACTCATATAAAGAGCCCCGCTCAAGTAGGGGCCCGGGGTGAGGAATTTGGAATTTAGCCCCCTTCCCTCCCTTAACTACGTCTCTCAGCGTCTCTTTTAATATCGTATGTGGGAGTTTAATTAATTAATACATGAAAGATTATTATTTGTTACTTGAAGGCGCTCGGCAAACACAGGCCACCTGGAGTCAAATTTTGCATTAAAAAATGTTCACGTCTGCATTGGGATTCGAGCTCTCGGTGTGTTGCACTCACCTATAAAATCTCATTCTGTTCAGGCGAAAAGTGAAAGTAGTGAAAAGAATTGTGTTTCATTTAGTCGCACCACGTGGTTCCGGCGAGGAAATAATTTAAAGGTGTGAGGTGTTGATTTTTTTTTTTACCACTTTGATTATTAATTGGATAATCACCGGAACCTTCTTTGATAGTCATGCTAAATCTCCGCCAATGTTTTAATGAAAGGGGAGGCGAAGATAAAGGAAGCGAGGATAAGCTCTAGGAAGGAGGCCATTATGTGTTGTCACTGCTAGTGAGGATTTATTTGCTACACATCTTGGGATGTCCACCAGTTTGACCATCAAGTGGGTAGTCTTTTTCTTTGATGTCACTATTACACGAGTTGTCTTTTCTTTATCTTATCTTAGATAATGTTTTAAAGGGGAGATAAGAAGGCATGTCGCAAGGGAAAGTAAGGGCCTGGGGGGGGGGTAGCATTAAAAGAAGAATTGTATTGATCATCTTAAAGATTAAAAAATAAAAGAGGGTTCCCAGCGCGTCGATGTATCAAGTAATTGTTATAGTGCGTCCGTTCAGTATGACAAAAAAATCCCACGCATTGTATTTGACATTGCGTCTGAAGTCGAGATTCTTATCTGCTTAGAAAGGCTCTGGAGGTCTTAAAACGTAAGAGCTAATGTACAGTAGAAATCTGACATGTAATTTAGCATAAAGTACAGATTAGCCTTTTGATTTGACTTTGTACATGACGCCATTCTTGTGGTGAAATATGTTGGCCAATCGGTTGGTCTGTAATTTCTGTTTATAATATAAATGGTCTGGAACTACTAGGGGAAAGTCTTGTTATAAAATCATGTACTATATTTGGTTGTCGTTTTTGTGTTTACAGGTGCTGTTAACCCGTGACCACAAAGTAACATAATAGTGCAGTATTTATTGTATAGGCGCGTAGACAAGCATAAACAAGAACAGCGATTTGGTAACTTTGATATAAAAAGTATTTAATGGAAGACAAATTATATGATATACAAATGATTGGCTCATGTGAGAGGGAAGATGTACATATGAGATATAGCTTAGCTGTTGAGGATAGCTCTCCTCACTGGGATGTTGCTCTTGTATAGTTTGTTTATTTCTGCTATCTTTCACTGGCTACTCTTCGTTGGCGGGTCCTCTTTTAGTGATGGAGTCCAAAGTCCTCTTTTAGTGATGGCGTCCAAAGTACTCTTTTACTTAGCTTCTGGCTAATCTTCGTTGGCATCCAAAGTCCTCTTTTAGTGATGGGTGTCCAAAGTCCTCTTTTAATGATGGGTGTCCAAAGTCCTCTTTTAGTGATGGGTGTCCAAAGTCCTCTTTTAGTGATGGGTATCCAAAGTCCTCTTTTAGTTATGGGTGTCCAAAGTCCTCTTTTAGTGATGGTGTGTGCTGGAGCTAGTCTTTGGTGAAGCTGGAACGATGGTCAGCTGCTTGGTATGAGCTCACTTCTGCAGATGATAGTACAGTGAGGATGCCACGCGCTGGGCTTACACTTCCTGTGGATGCAGACATATTATTTACACTAGATTTGTATAAAATATCCAAATTTTTACCTATGCTATTTTAACTGTAAATAAACCTTAATTTTAATGAGTTAATTATATGAACTCTGACTTTTTATAGTGGGAGAGTAGTCCTTAAGGGACTACGGGCACGACATGGCCTATACTGTGCCGATGTGCCTAAAACTAAACTAAACTAAACTCTAGTCTGAAATGCCGTTATTTTGGTTTAATATGATGCGTGATTTAACCCTCGACGTGAATGTGTTAAAACGCATTGAAATCCCCTTTCAAGCATCAAACACGCCAGCCCTGGTGTAGGAAGCCGCTTTGCCTAACACAAGCATGTTTATGGTGTCTGTGAGTCTGGCAGAGTGTGGTATTGGCTAGTGGCGCTTCGCGCCCAGCGTTTAGAGTTATCCAGGAAAGTCACGCAAACAACCAGAGCTGCGCCGGATCCAATGGTAATTAACATTTTAAAATTAGAACTTTGGATCCGAACAAATAGATTCTCTCAACCCCATTTACCTGATTTGCAAAGCCTATTTCGAATCGTTTGTAAAATGTTTCGGGTGTTCCTTCAGAGTCAAAGATTATCTAGTTCAAACCTCCCGCAGGACGACGGGACCATCAAGACGACCGAACAGTCACATACCTCACGACATTAGCAGACCGTAGGGGGAGTGGAGCTGCGTATCACTTTTATCGGCTTGACCATCACCCAATGTCATAGTGGGCAACATGATTTGAATGGCTTTGGAGTGTCATAGCCAAGCGTGTGTGTTTCGGTGTTAAGGGTGAAAGATGGGATGTGTGTTTGCGATGCGAAGTGTGTGGAATGTTAAGGAAAAAAAGGGGGGGGTTGAACCCAAACTTTCAGGTTTTTTTTTTTATTTTCTATTTTACCAAAGCTTCAAAATAAACCATGGTCATGATAAGTTTAACTATACATTACGTACATAGAGTTTTCATTGATACTATATTATATATAGGCTACTATACTATACAGTAGAACGCAACTTTTAAAAAAAGGGGGGACGAGTCAAAATTGTTATTATCCGCCGTGGACATCAGAATCTAATTAGTCTATCTGCCCAACTTTCCTCATGACTACATCAGAAACACACGCACACACTCCATAACATTTTTTTCCCTTCATAATTCTTCCAGAACATTTCCTGCTATCCTTTTCAAAGGTCATGAATTCCAACTGCGCAATTAATTTAAATCACTCCCCTGGGGTAACTTACATCTGTTTTTTTTAACTTCGCTTAGAATAAATAAATAATAATAAACAATAAATATATATGTGTCTCTACTTTTTAAGTACCAGTAAATAATTCAAAATTCCACAAATATTTTAATGAAGTCATTGTTATTAGGAGGGGATCAAAGTACGTTTAGATTTATTGTATAGAGTTTTACTGTATTAAACTTATGCTTATCATCATAATGCATTTTTATTTATTTATTTTTTTTTTTGGGTCGAAATGATGATGAATAATCAACGTGAGCTAATAATTTTTTATGAATTATGTACTATATCTATATCTAAGTTTTTAAGGCCTATAATCTAAGCTAGATCTAGTTTTATTATTATCCATAATTAGATCAGATTCTGTTGTGCGATATAATGTGCAAATTGCAGATATAATTTTGATCCCATTATTTAATTTACCCTCAAGGGAGCCTCTTTTAACCTTGTAGCCTACCTGCGCGGGCTAATTTAAATACGACACTTGCTCCGCCCCGACTCCCGTGTTCCACATGCCCCGCCTACATGCTCATTCAGAGAGCACGCTTTTACCCGAACATGAAACTTTCCCGTATTCACCCTACTATTATACTATCTAAAAGACTAGTTACAGTGAATGTATTAGCACGAGATTTCATTTTATTTTGTGTTGCTCTCACGTTGTTTTTTCCGAAACATTTGTGAAAAGTGTCGATCTAGAAGACTGTCACTAGTTCTAGGTTTATACAATGTAATGAATACCGGTATACAAGAAACAGAAGACTAGAAAAAAGAAGATCTAGATAACATTAGTAGGCTAACGTGTAGATCTAGCATCTAGTTCTGGTTTTATGATCATTAGACATTAATCTAGATTCTAGGCCTAGATCTCAATTTCAATCTAGAATCCAGAGAGTAGATTCTATAGATCTAGAATCTTTTATATAAAGATCTAGATCTATATAGACCTAGGCTAGTATATTCAAGACTTTTATTTCTGACCAAACAATTTGTGAATTCAATTGGGACTAACTTGTCTTGGAAGCACATGTTAAAACAAATCTCTTACTCTTGTGTAGAGATTTGGATTCGATTCTTTCAAAGGTATGAAACATAAGCATCTGTCGTACTAAACTTGATCTTTCATTTAAGACTTTTAAGTTATTCTAGGTATTTTTTAATCACAGAATTTTAAAAGTTTTAGAATACGGATCATGCCTTTTTTGGAGCCTAAATTTAAATATATAGATCTAGATAGAACATAAAATGATAATTAGAAGTTGGTAGAGCTATCCCAGGTTCAAGATCTAGATCTGGAGGATGTATTACAGTAGAGTAGATCTATTCGTAAATATAATATTCTACATTCTAGACGACTAGGCCTATATTGAGTATATCTCGATAAAGGATTAGATCTAATCTAGATTAGATTTGTAAAAATCTAATTTATCAAGATTTAATTTTAACTTTGAAAAGACAGACATGAGACACGTGGAGTGATATAAGTAAATCTATAAGCTTAAAAAAAGTATAGATCTAGAAATTCTAGATCTTGCCTAGTCTTTGTAAATCTGTCTATATAGTAAATATAGTAGATCTAGATCTATATATATAGATCCAGTGATCTATAGTTATAGATTATCGGCCGATTTGGGTCTCAAGCTGCAATCATTCAATAATACCCAGTCACACTCCTAGATCGTGAATCTAGTTATAAGTTAAGTGATGAGCTACGTATTCTACTAGTCTATATCCACACATTAAAAATGTGCAATCATTTCTGAAGAAATTAGATCTAGATATCTATGGCAAACTCTTGAATCTACAACTTCATCTACAGATATCTAGCTGTTAATGAGATCTTTAAAAATATCTATTGGACTTTGGATCTAGATCTATCTAGACGTGTGCTATAATCATCTGGACAGAATGGCTGAGAATGGGAATATTGCCAGGGCTCGTTAGACCTATAAGCAACATGGAATCTAGATTCTAGACTAGATCTAAAAAGTGTTGTTTTTCACTAAAGAAATCGGCTGGGTTATTAAGGCTTGAAAGTAAAGTTCCTTTTTCAGATCCAGTGAACTATAGGACAAATGATGTAAAGTTCATTTGCTTCTATTGTCTAAGGTTAATGAGGGTGTCATGTGGCCAGCACAACAACCAAACGCCTTTACTTTCCCCAACTAATGTCAGGTACCCATTAAAACTGGGTGGACTCAGAGGCGCCCTAAAGTTAAAGGGAAAATCCCAGGACCCCCACTTTCACTTTGGAAGCCAAGCTTTGCCACCATGCCTCCATTAAGACTGAGTCACCTAAATTTTGTTTAGATTTTTAAAAACATTTTAAGCTAGTCAATTGTTTATCATAGATCTATAAACTTTAAAAATTCACTTACAGTCTTCAAGGTCAGTCAGTTAATAAAATTAATCTAAAAAATTGAATGGTTGCCTGGTCCTGTAATATGCTCTCTGGACTGTCTTTTGTCCTGATGGTCCCAGTTGGACCCTGCCCGCTGCCGTCCCCTGTCGTCCTGCTGAAAGTTTGGGCTTGGATTGAACATCCAAAACATGTAAAACAATTTTTTTTAACAAATTGCTTATTTGTTTTATTTGACATAGAAATCAGCTACAAGCCTTTCATTATAAAAACGCTATACCTTAAATATTTTACAGATGTTATCTGCTGAGAACGTCGGAAGCCTCCCTACACAGACCTCAAGTCTTCCAGATCCTATTACCAACTGCTATTATACATATGGATTTGCAGATGAGGATAGTGATTTTGATGAGATGGATATTGATAATGATGCATTATTAAATGCTGATTCAAAATCTATTTCTTCAGAAAATTTATCCATAGATGATGCAGTAAAACATGCAAAGGAATCTAATTTTGATCTTTTGAACACCACCCCAGTAAAGAAGGAACCATTGACTAATTTTGATAGCACCATCAGAAATATATTTTATGTTTTTAAAGATTTTGAGGATAATTGCAAGCAAAATAATAGTGGCTGTTTTCCCTTAAGTGGTAATTTTAAGCATTGTATGCCTTTAAAAAATTCTACTGCATACGATAGCCTGAAGAAAAAAGAAGTACTGGTACATTCAGACACTGTGAAAGATGCTAATTGTTTAAATTTGTGTAAACCACATGATAAAAAAGAGATTGAATCACCATCTAAGAACAATGACCTGTTTACTATAGACTTGTCTCACTATGTATGGCCCAAGTCAACAATTGTGGCAGATGGTCATCTACTTCAGGATGCTAGATTAATATCAGAATTTTATAGACCCAAAAAGTTGTCAAGGACTATTAAATCAGATATTTATAAAGGCCTTTGTTTCTTTACAAATGCACTAGACCCTAGACAGCAATGTGACAGTTATCTAAATGGCAATAAACCATCAATGAAAGATGGAAAAAGGACACAAGATGATTGTATTTCACTTAAAGCTAGTGAAACATCTCAACATTTCACTGCCAATCGGATAGTTAACAATTCTGCAGGTCATAATGTAAAATGTATGAAATTCTCACCACCTAGAGATTCTCCTAAACATACTGCTTCCCAAAACTGTGGAGAAATCTGTAGATCTAAATCAAGAAATGATGTTAAAGAATCTACCAAAAGTACTCCTGTTAAAAATATTGCTGAAACTAGTCTAACAAGTAAGGATAAAAGAGATTTTTCTAAATGTACTCCTGGCAAAAATGTTTCAAAAGTGGCCACATCAAAAGATGTTTCAAGAAAATCTGTCAAGCATAATCCTGCCAAAAATATTGTTGAAATTATTGCTACTAGTGATGTTAATAGTGCTACTAAATTTAGTTCAGCCATAAACAGTGAAACTAGCTTAACAAGTGAGATGAAAAACTCTTCAAAATCTGTTAGTGGTAAAAATATTTCTGAATTAAGCATAAATGAAGTTTCTACTGCGAAAAATATTGAAGTCTGCACTTTATCTACAAGTAAAGACAAAGATTCTACCAAACTTACTCCTTCAAAAGATGAAGTCAACATTTTATGTAAAGAAAAAGATTCAACCAGGGTTACTCCTGTTGCTGAAATGAGAAACTCTACCTCACTTAGTTCTAATACTTCATGTAGAGACAAAAATTTTGATTTGTCTCCAAAAAATAGTCGTAATGTTAGTGCTTTAGATGCTAAGGTTGAAAGTGTTCCTAACCCAAAAAGAAATGTGAACAGTGAAATCAATGCTGATAAAGCTGTCTCAAACAATGACAGTCAGAATGCTGTAGAAAAAATTGGAGAAACAAAGTTGAAAAGAAAGATGATTTCTGATGATACAGAGGCAACAAAGAAAAAGATGAAGGAAGTATCTCCTGAAAATCCAGAATGTGTCCAGGAAAAAGTGTCTGATATAATGAAATGCTCATGCTGTTTTCTTACACACTTAGCTCAAGTCAGAGATGCCACAGTAAGCCAAGTACATTCAAAGCCTTGCTCTCAGTGTATGAAAGGAAACAAGCTTTCTTGCCCTAAATGTGATCTTCAATGTCCCAATCTACTTGTTCTATATGCCCACTTGCTCAATGTTTCAAATAAACAGCATAAGAAAGTTGCACAATTTTGCTGTTCATCATGCAAGATGCTATCAGATAGTCAGTTTCATTTCTACAACCATGTGGCATTCTCAAATTGTTCAAAGCTATGCATTTTCTGTGACCATATTTTCAAGTCTCGTAAACAAAAAGATTCTCATACATGCAAAAAGGCTGGAACTAAAAAATATTTTAAACGCTTATCCATTTCATCAGAAGTAATACTACAGTGTCAGACCTGTAGTAAAGTGGTGACATCTGCCAAAGTAAAAACTGGATCACATTACAATTGTGATCAATGTTTGAAGTCTGAAAATAAAAAGTCCCCAAGGCAAACTGTTAGTGTAAAAGAATATAAAGATAGACAAAAGGAAAAAGAATCTAAAAAAGACTGTGACGATTCCGTTACCGCAAAGTCTAATTCACATGTCAAAGACAACTCAACTCTGCCAGAAGGTTTTAAAAAGCAACCTCCTAGTGACATTGTGATACCTGGATTAAATCAAGAAGGCAGCATTGAAAATATAGCTAATGTCTGTCCCATTCATAAAAACTGTTATGCATCTGTTAATATTCAGTCCAGAGAAGTAACTACATTTACCATCAGTATCAACAATACAGGCAGCAAATTAGAAAAAGAAAATCCAGCTACCCCATTCACGAATAAATCTGAAATTTTCACAAATCGTGTTAATGCATGTGATAGCACTCCAGATGGTACAAATGCAAAAAGTTCAAAAGTTAAAATAAAGAACTCACTAAATGCCCAATCACTGAAAGGCAGTGGCTGTACAGATATCTTCAAAAGTACAAAGGACAAGGATACTAGCAAGCTAAAAATAGTAAATAGTGAAAGTCGCTCTACTAGATCACCTGTGCTAAAATTATTTTGTAATGAATTGAAGGCAAACACAAACATAACTCCATTGGATGCACACATTTCACCCAGCAGTGCTAAATCCCCAGAAACCCTAACACATTCTGCTGTATCATCTAGGACAATGTCCCCTGGTGTTGCTGATACAAATAAAGTACAATTGTCTTTTTTACCTGTTTCTAAATCGCCAGAATCAAAATTGTCTTCAGCATACACTGCTAAATCATCAAAAACTGAGGTGTCTTCATCAAATGTTTTAAAATCATCAGAAACAAAGTTGGGTGTTTCTGATAAGAAATCAAACTCTATGGAAAATACTGCAAAATCAAAAGCAATCACAAAAACTCTATCCCCAAAAATAAATGACAGCTTATCACTTAAAAAGAAAGCCACCACAACCAACACAAATATTTCAGTGTCTGGAGTCTCTGATGTTAAATCTCCATCTATTAAAAGGTCTCATGCTTTAGAACTCGGAAAATCACCTGTCAAAAGGACATGTTTATTGGATTTGAGAAATCAGGAAGATGTCAACGAATTGCAAGAAACATCCCCAGGCTCAAGCACAAGCCCTTCAATTAAAGTACCTGCAGCTAAAATGACTCCATCTGTAGGATCCAAGCCTGCAGTGGAAGTTCAACTTATTACTTCAGATAAACAGGCTGCAGTAAAAAAGGGTAGCTCTACACAAAAAGTAGCAGTAAAGGAAATCCCAAGCTCGGAAAAACCAACAATAACCAAGACAGATTCCTTAAATAAATTTGAGGTGGGAATGAAGGTCAGTTGTACAGATAAATTAATCACAGCTGATGCTAATGCTGCAACTAAACAGTCAATAACAACGAGTAAGCCAGAAAAAAATAAAGTGAATGGATTAAAATCAACCACTAATACTTCAGCACTAACTGGTTCTAAACCACAAGGTACTGAAATTGGTTTTGATAAAACAGAAGTTATTGTAACAAAGATCATTACTTCACCAAAACCAGCAGTTGATAAAATTAAAAAAGTAGATAAAGCATCAAAAGAAATCATCAATGCTTTAGATAGCCCATCAGTTACAAAGGGAACTAGGACTACAAAGCCAGCAGTAAAAGTGCTCAAAACACCCAAACCAGAAGTAACTAGTGTCAATGCACTCCCTAAACCTGGAGGCTGTAAAGATAGAACAGCAGCACTCAAGATAAACAGTACTCCATCAGTTTCTATACCTAAGAACAATGATTCAGATAAAGCAACAGCATCTGAAGTTGTACCTTTTAATAAACCTGCACTATCCATGGTAAATACTACAAAGTCAGTAGTAAATAAGGCCAGCATATCAAAATCAGGAACTCCTCAGGTCATAACTTCTAATAAACCTGCACTATCCAGGATTAATACAAAAACAACTGTACCAAATATGCAAACTTCAGATAAACCAGCCTCGTCCGATTCAAAAAATGACAAGCTATCTGTCATTACAAGTACACCAAAACCAGCAGTATCCAAGCTCACTGCTTCAAATAAATCAGCCATTGCAAAAGTCAATAATTCAGAAAAGTCAGTAGTAGTAGCTGGGGGCAATAGTATAGCAAAACCAAAAATAAACCATGACAATGCTTTTGATGAAAAAAGACCAGCAGTAACAAAGGTGAACACAGCAACTGAACCTCAAGAATCTAAGGTCAATACTGTAGAAAAGTCAGCTGTAGCCAGCGTCTCAACTTTCAATAAATCAACTGTAACTGAGGTCAGTGTTTCAAAAAAACCAGCAGTAACCAAGCTGAATTCTTCAAATAAATTAGCAGTTACAAAGGTCAATGTATCTAAACCAACAATAACTAAAGTCATTACCTCAGAAAATTCAATAGTAGCTGGGGGCAATAGTATGCCAAAACCAAAAGTAAATCCTGGCAAGGCTTTAGTTAGCAAAAGACCAGCTGTAGCTAAGGTCAACACTGCAACTGAATCTAAAGTACCGGTATCTAAAATCACTACTTTAGAAAAGCCAGCAGTATGCAGTGTCTCTACTAATTCTTCCAACAAGAAATCAACAATAACTGAGGTCAGTGTTACAGAAAAACCTTCAGTTACCAAACCCAATGCTTCAAACAAGTCAGAAGTTGCAAAATTCATCCCTCTGTCTAAAACAGCAGAAATTAAAGTGAGTACTTCAGAAATGTCAGTAGTAGCTGGAGGTAACAGTGTACTGGTAGCAGAATCAATAGTAACCCAAGACAATGTTTTAGAAGTAACAAAGGTAAACACTGCAATTAAAACAGAAGAGACAGCTGTGACCAATGTTACATCAGAGACATTGGTAACCAACATGAATGCTTCAAATGAACCAGCTTTAGTAAAGGTCGATTCTCAAGATAAACCAGCTGTGAACTCATTAGATGCAACAAATGCAGTATTAACCAAAATGATTCCCTCGGAGGAAAAGAATACATCACAAACAAATGTAACTGCATTGGATAATAGTGAATCTCATTTGAAGAGTTCAAGTGTAGAACCTAAGTGTGTCTGCAAACAAAATAGTTCTCTACCGGATTCAACCAGTTTGGATTCCACCTGTTCATCCAAGAATCTTGTTCTTAATTCAGTGGTCCCCAAAGATCCTGTCAGTGACCTTGTTAAGGTGGTTAGTGACAGCAATAGTCCACAATATCAGCAGTCTAATGGCTTAAGCTCAGTTCAAGCTTCAGTTATTCACACAGACACTAAGTGTCCACTCTATCCAGCTCAAGATGTCACCAAGTGTGAAATTCCAAAATCAGAGCAAGAAACACTAACACAAATGGCCTGCAAGGAAAACAATAAAAAGACTGATAAATTGCCAGGGGCTTCCCATGCTTCTGGTGGTTCTTCCAACTGTAATAAACTATCAACTAATTTTCCTGCCATCTGCAGGATATGTGGTTGGGGTGCCAGATCATATTATCACTTGGATGAGCATCTCGCTGGAGTACATCACATGAAAAGGAAATACTTTTGTCGCGATGGACCATGTAACTGCAGTTTTGTCTTGGAAAGATGTCTTGATATACATAGAGAGGAGCACAACTATATGGAAGCGAGAAATTCAAACATGGAGCGGATGCATACAGAGAGACCAAATGATTGGTGTGCCAATGACAGTTTTTGTAATCCAAAGACCAGATGTCAAACTTTCATGAATAGTAATACGGAATGGCAAGGTAGTCGCTGCGGTGGTGCAGAGAATTCATCTTTTCATAACTATAACAGCTTTGATGATATGGATCTTAAGTCTAGGAGACAATCTTTTCAAAACACTAATAGATTTGAAAATGTGAATTCTAATACTGGAATGCCAACTTTTCCGACAAGAAAAAGATTTGCTGATAGCTTTGATGATATAGATTGTATGATTGCGAAAAAGGTATGTCAGAGTAGCGGTGTGTTTAATGCTTGCAAGACTGACTGTTATGGAAGGCCAGTGGTTGTGCAAGTCTATCAGATCATATCGACATCAGATCATGTTAGTGTGAATTATGTCCATAACAGTAATTACCCTCCCTCCAATGTTAGGGTAATAAATATGTTGCCTTACAATCATCCTCATGACTAGCCCTTTCTTTCAATCCTAAAGTATGTAGACATGTTAGCTACTAGTTTTGGACTACTGGTACTTAAAACATTACGGTATCTTCCATGATTTTAGATACTAGTCTGCTTAAAAGCATTTCTTGTAAGTGTCACAATTTATATTTCAAGTTCTACATGTAACTATGTAAATATTCCTGTATACTTGCATTCCTATTGGAGCACAAAATGTATTATTGCTGATGTGTCCTGTGTGTTGAGGTGAAGAGATGTATTTGTGTTTCAACACTTGTATAATGTATAATAATTAACTTGTATCAAGTCTCAAATAACTATGTAAATATTACATGCATTCTCTATGCACATCTTGTGATTTTTAAGCTAACATTTTTGTTGGCATTTTTTTTTTAAACTGTAAAATAAATTCCAAATGTTTTGTTTTTAATTTATTAAAAGTTTCCTTTTCTTTGATGTACTACATAAATGTGTTACTTTATCAGTTACACTGTCTGCACACGTTTGGCCAATCTTAGGAATTTAACCTTTTTTATTTTTTTAGAAGGGGTGGGGTGAATATAGATATTAACTTATCACCATTGTCTATTTGATGGTAAACCTTCATGTTGATTTACTGGTAGCAAAAATTTCACTCAAGATTGCAACAACCAAGTTATTGGAAGCCTAACCTAACTGGTAGACAGTGATTAATTTGACCATTAGATTCGGTCTTCTTTCCATGCTTGTTCATTCCGTTACCAACTTTAGTCAAACAGCAAAAGCTGCTGTCTGCTTTTATATACAATGCCTAAGTTTAATATGTAAGTAAAACAGCACATCTCAAGTCAAAGCCCAACCCCGATCTTGGAATCCTACCTCCAACCATGTGACTGAAAATGCTTTCCCATAGAGCTGTGTGTCCAGTCTGACGGCGGGACCAGATAGATGTGCTGACCTTCCTGTCACACTCTGGACAAGGATCCCACACTTGATAACGTAGTTTAAAGGCCTGGCATATGTGGGTCCTTGATTTCTTTCTGGATTTTAATTTGAAATTGGCATACCGGTACCGGTAGTTGTTCATTGAAATGAGGACAGCGCACCGTCCACAAATGTGGAGGCTCGTGTTAAGGACTCCGGAAGCGTTTAGTTTCTCAATACCGGTAGGTCAGTAGGAAGGTGAAGGAGCTATAAGATAAGGAAAGTCAGTATAGGCTTACCTGTGCATCTTCCTTTCTTAATCCCATTTTGTGTGTAACAGTATTAATCTTCTAACTGGTATGCGCTTCGGTTTGTCGTAACGGTAGTCATGTCCTGTCTTTCTAATGAAACCTCCGAAACTTG
>JADKLZ010000130.1:11195109-11206086 GCA_021533235.1 Biomphalaria straminea
TGCATGTGTCTTGGTGCTATCGAGTGCATGTGTCTTGGTGCTATCGATTGCATGTCTCTTGGTGCTATCGAGCGCATGTGTCTTGGTGCTATCGAGCGCATGTGTCTTGGTGCTATCGATTGCATGTGTCTGCTGTACGTGTTTCTGGCGTAACCATGAGTAATGGGGAGCGGATAGTTTTGGTTGTGTTATAGCATAGGTGTTATAGGCTGAATAGATTCTGATGAAATCACGAGTTCATGCATAGACTAGTGTGAAACTTGAAGGGAGGACAAGCGAGAGACAATAATACATCTTCTTAACACAATCGTCATCCCAACAGCAACATATGCATGTTAGACATGGAAGTCATCTCCAAAACTGAAAAAAGACTAAATGAAACAAAAATGACTAAAAGGATTTTAGGAGTCAGTTATAGAGATCGGGTCTCAAACAAGGAAATCCTAGGAGTCTATCACTTAGTGAAGGTGTGACAGAGCATCGCATAAGGTTTGCGAGACATGTTCTCCTACTAATGGAATTCTGCATAGGCCTACCAAGAGTTGCGATGATGGGGAGGCCAATACGAGGAAAGCGCAAACAGGGACGTCATCGAATAACTTGGCGCCACACTTTTATGGAGGATCTCGTAGCTGTGGACACCAGGTGGGAAGAGGCTTCAGACATTCCCAGTGACAGATCTTTGTGGAGACAGCTTTCGGCCTAATGCGCCGATCGGCGCGGGAGGATCTAATTCAAAGAAAGTAAATCTTGGTGTGGCCGAGTTAAAGTTTTGTTGAGTTATTGAGAACGCTCTGTCCGGGCCTCCTTTATAACATAACGTTCAAAAATATATAGCAATTTTTTTTTATTTTGTTTTTGTGTACACTCTTTCCAGTAAGTGCCTTCTTTTCCTGTGCCATTTTAACATGCATTTTCCTTGTGCCTTTTATAAACTATGTCTAGTTTTCTATTGGCTAATAACCACCTACTCATTGGTTACACTTTTATGATACGCTATCGCACTTTTCTATTATGTCAAGGTCATAAAATTGTAAATAAGATAATTTTTTATTATTATATTTTTTGGCAACATTTAAAAAAATAGTCTGCTATAAAGCGGCCGGGACATTTCTTGCACATGTAGATCTAGATCTAGTTTTTGACTGTTACGTGGTTTACAAGTGAAATACATTCGAAGACACTTGGAGTAGATTCTCCCACAATAAAACTTCTAGGTCTAATTAAACGTGACCTAGTTAAGTCTATTTTACGAAACGAGACGTTTTCCCGCATATTGGTCAGGTGATATCCTGGTCTTTTAATAAACGACTGTCAAAGTTGTACAGCGCGGCGTCTGCAGCTTACACTATAAAACGGCAAACTGTTTTAATAACACAATGGCAGAAAGGAAGGTAGGTTTTTAGATTTAAGTAGCAAATATATTTAATTTTGCTTAATTAATAGGTTAAGCAATCCCCGTCGATGCCCTGGCTATTTCAATCAAAATTTGTATAATCTCATTTTAATCAACAATTTCATTAACAAATTGAAAGTCTATATCTTTTCATTTATGGATAAGGTCTTAATATGCCCTACTTCTGTAAGTTGACTAGTTTTTTTTTTTTTTACTGATAAGGAAAGTCACACGGATAGTGTTGACAGATCTAAAATAATCTAGATCTAGTGGTTTATTTAATGTACCAGTAAAATCAAGAAATATCTATATAATTAAGATCTATATTAGATACATGGATATCTGATAAATAGCATGCATTTTTTGAAGCTAAAAAAACACTGGTAAGTTTGAACGGAAATATCAGATTCTTTGTAATGTGAAATTCGTCAGTTACAAATTTAGATTATTATTTCAATGCATGAAAACCCGATGACCTACTTCTGAACTTTAGTCCCACTTGCCAGTTAGGACAGTTAGAACCAAAATTGATTTTACCAAGCAATCGCGATACAAAATAGGGCCCATCAGCAATAACACATTACTGTGAATTCAAACGTGTATGTGGTAGTGACATCTATTCTCAGCCGAGGTCTGCTCAATAATATCGTGCGAGTTTGTTTTTGTTTTTTTTCTTACGGACTCGTATTGTTTTAAGCTGCAATTTCTGTATTATTTGTTGGCCCCAGCTAAGCCAGGACCTACGTAACACCGCGGCCTTGACATAGACATCGTACCCTGGTAATAATTTAAAAGGCCTATGTCCTAGTCTAACTAAATCTAATTTTAAAACCGTGATAGGAATAAAGCGAATAATACTGAATGTCGGCTGCGTTCGTTTATGTAACAAAATGCCCAGGCATTAATTTTTTTTGAATCTCTTACTCAGTCGTGGCCACTCGTGGCCCAGACTTTGACATAGCCTTGTCTCCCCCGCTCTACCCGATCTTCCACCATCTCGTCTGTTAATGGACTGAACCAACTTAGGGCAGACTTTGTTTAGCTGGTTGGGGGGGGGGGGGAAATAGGAAGGAAAGTGCGCTGATTAGATGGCCATCTCCAATGATGTGCCGATACCATTATCAAAGTTACCCGAATACCAGGACCGAATTTAGGGGAGGACAGGCGGGCAGTGGGCCCGCGCTTTCATGGGCCCCGCGCTAATTCTAGGTGTAATTATTAAATTGAAAAATATATACGAAAAATTCCTGGAAATTTCCTGAATTTTTTAAACTCTGCTGAAAACTCATAAAAATCTCCTGAAAAATAGACAAAATTGTAATTTGTGTGTGTCATTCATTGCGGTAAACGTCAATCCTAAGCGCGATAAAAGAAAAAAAAAGGCATTGTCACTGTCATGTAATAAAATGTAATAATCGGGCGAATTTTCAACTTAATCGAAAGTGCAAATACTTGATTTACTTTGAAAGTCTCTGGCATATAAATGTACCATAGGTTGCAAGTTCGTAAAGTTAAAATTGATTTGAACGCAATAGTGTATTTAGTAAAGAATGAATACAATTCAAAGTCGATTTTTTTTTCAAATACAGACTCTTAATTTTAACTTATTATCCTTATTTCCAGCCAGATTAGGCCCCGCGCAATCAGTTTCGCATAGGGCCCCACAATTGTTAGGACCGGCCCTGCTGAGGCGGAGGACTTCATAATAAAGATGCCCCCGCAAAAGAAAAATCCAGATTTCGCCGGTTTTTTTTTGTCAAGCAGCGGTTTAAAAAACTGGCATAAAATGCCCCCCCCCCCCCAACCCACTTCCTCAAAAAGTTGTCTCCTTTCCCACTTTTAGTCAGCTTTCTCAGCGCACATCGCTTCTTAATTCCCTCCTTGATTGGTCAACTTTGCGCAATGCCACGTGTCATGTTTTATTTGCACATCGACCAAATATCTTCTAGAATCTGGGAAAAGGGGGGGGGAACGTTTAGGAAATTTAGGCACTGGAAAGTTGGGCATTTTTGACAAGGCAGAAAATCAGGCACCGGAAAAATAGGCACTTTTTAATAGCAACCTTAATTTTGAACATAATTTTAATTTTAACGTAATTTTTATCCTTCGTCTATTGGCTATTGATGACGTTATCAACACTATCAACTTAAACGATTTTAACCACATTTTCATGATACAAAAGAAACATTGTCAAAACAAAAAAAAAAAAAAAAAAAAGAGGAATCATTACAATATTGAGAAAAAATGCCACCCCCCCCAACCCCCGGGGGGGGGGGCATTACCGAATTAAGTCTATAGTCATTTATACACATGACAGGATTCAGGGAAGGGAGGTGGAGATAATTTCCCTCTCATCGCTTCTCCTCCACCACTAAGGTTGACGTCTACTAATTACTAAGGAGTAATGTAAATACTTTAGAGCGCCAACAACGATTTGTTTCGTTTAAACCCCTTAGTAACGCACACAATACCCAAAGCCTTTCCAACCTCCAGACATTCCCACTTCAAGGAGAAGACTTTCTCGCCGGTAGATGTGATCTTGGTCGTAAAAGTTACGTAATGAGTCTTAAGGCCACACACTGGGGGAAAGGGTATGGAAATTGATCAGCAAGGTACAAGGTTGCTAAAAGCCTGTGAATTGTAATAGATGGCTCAATCAGTTTTGTTTTGTTTTTTAAATACAATATATTAACTTAGTAGTCACGTAATATCTCTCTTTTCAACTTATTTTCTTTTCTTTTCTTAATATGAACCCTAACTATCTCAGGACATTTTGGCGCTAAATACTTTCGACAGAGATTATAACATAATTTTATTACGTCTTTCAAAAGATGACTAGATATTTCTGTTGCCATTATGTAGGCCTATATGCTAATGTGTTAACCTTTTTGGTCTAATATATATCGTCACTTCATGTCAATAATAATTATTGTTTATGCAATATGTTGGATTTAATTTCCATATCTACGACAGTTAAAGAGATTTCTTGATTAATCAATCAGTGAGATAGATAGATAGGTAGGTAGGTAGGTAGGTAGACAGACAGACAGACAGACAGACAGACAGACAGACAGACAGACAGATAGATAGATAGATAGATAGATAGATAGATAGATAGATAGATAGGTGTACGTTTCCACTATTGCATGTAATTAATAAAATTAAAATGTTTTTTTTTCCGTGTTGAAGGCGGCTGATCTGCCCTTCTAAACTGTTACTATAGAAGATAAAGCAAAAAAAGTTGTGGGGGGGGGGTGAAAGTCAGGATAGGCTGGGACTGTAATGTGATACCAATATGCTAGCTTAGAAGAACACGATGAGAATAGTAGGCCCTATTGTTCCCTTTTTCCTGGCAGTGCCCAGGCACCTGAAATTTATGGGCTGGGGGAGGAGCTACCTTCAATGTCCATGTTTCTCGAGTGCGAATTAGTTTCGTTAATGTCGCTCTATTTATTCCTTAAATATTTGAAATGTATAATTTATTTTTAAGTGAAATTTCTTTTTTTCGGTCTAAATATTCAGGTCTTTTTTTTTTCGTTACTAAATTGTATTTATTACAAAATGTTTTGTATTTTCTTAAACATCGACGGAACTCCTGGCTTAAGAACGGCCATCGCCATATAGGCGTCACCGAAACCTGGCGTATTGTCGCCTTTCCGCATTGCCGCTCTGGTTGCGAGTGAGAGAGAGGAGATAGAGATGAGTGAGAGAGATAGAGAGGAGATAGAGATGAGTGAAAAAGACTGTAAAAGTGAGAGGCTGAGAGGGAGACAAAGAAAGGGAGACAGAAACAAAGAGATCTACTTCCGGTCACAT
The DNA here is from genome assembly GCA_021533235.1 of Biomphalaria straminea. Classification (NCBI taxonomy): domain Eukaryota; kingdom Metazoa; phylum Mollusca; class Gastropoda; family Planorbidae; genus Biomphalaria; species Biomphalaria straminea. The sequence continues at coordinate 11,200,322 of JADKLZ010000130.1, forward strand.
GGACAACTATATTTACAGCTTGCATTCTCCTGGCCAGAAATAGACTCCCGTAGTAACTTTCACCCTTAGATGAATACACATCTAGATCTCCACACCGCGACAGACGTTGTTGTATACTGTATAGTCATTACTGGGCTGCAGTTTAAAAAGTGTTCTTTTCACAGCTGAACGCTAACGTCGACTCTATTACATAGCCGCATCCCAACGTATCGAGATTAAACTTTTTCTTTTTTTTTTTTTAAACACTTGGTCACGTGACTAGGGCGGGTGTAACAATTGGCTCGCCATCACTCGAGATATTAAGACAAAAAAAAACAAAAGGACCAGCTGCACGTGAGTTCACGGTTACCTATCGATACTTGAACAGGTCGCAATGACATCACCCTAACCCCACATCAAGCAGATACATCATGTTTATCTTTTATTAACCCCACCTCGACTTGTCGTTCAGTTTTATGGTACTCACCTTTTTTTTTCAGACGCGCCACATAACTTTTTTTTTGGAGGGGTTGGGGGTGGGATCTTTGTGCAAGGTTGCACCCCCCCCCCCCCCGTGTTCTTTCATCCCCTCCCTCACACCTTAAATTTAATGTCACGGTAATACAAAAGGGAACAAACAGGTGTCACGCGATTTATCGCTGGCACGAATAAAGACACTGAACAAATGGCCAGGTTTCGAATCTAGATTGAGTAGATAAATGCAACAGTATCATTATTTATAGGCAGTGACGTAGCTAGGGTGGGGGAGGAGGGGGAGAATTTGAAAATCCACCCGGGCCCCCACTTGGAGGGAGCCCCAAATTAGTATTTTTTACATTAAAAATTAAATAGTCAGCAAAATGCAGGGGCCCCCAAAGAGGTCAAGCCCCCATCCCCTGACCCCCAAACGATGAAACATTCCTACCTACGCCCCTGTTTGCATTGAGTCCGAATCTTGCCTGCTTTCTTCGTTTCACAATATCGGAGAGCTTCTTTTATTATTATTATCATTATGTTAGAAAAGAACGATTATTCATTCTCTGGCGCAGTCAGGGTTGAGTTTCGTTAAAGACAGACAAAATTCCTCGTATTCCTTTTATCAGTTTCCACTGAGGAATTATTATTATTTTGCAAGCCAGATTTTGGACTAGTGGCATGTCAAAAAAAAATGTGTTTTTCTCTCCTGGCATCGTGTATTGTTAGAAATGAACAGTGACAGGCAGAGTGACCCCGGCGAGATGATACACCCTGGAATCGACGCATATAAACAAAGACAGGATGTGACGTATGCTCACGTGATGTTCCATTGTTTTGGCAATACTGGAGGAGCGATTAAGGGACTCTAAACCAGAGAGCTAATGTGAAAAGTCAGTCGTCGGTACAGTTGTTACTGTTGTTTACTGTCTGTCCAGGCAGGGAAAAAAAACAAAACTCCGCTGGTGTAAAAGCGCGGGAAATCGGAAGGAGGCGTTGCTGTCTGAGATAAACGAGAAAGAGGCGGAATGTTTGACCCTATCGCACTTTAAAGAAAAGTGCATAGGTGCTGCGAGATCACGTGATGGCGGAGTGATATGTAAGTTTATTTTCAATCTGCAGACGAAGGTTTAGGTCTTTGCTTTATCTTGTATTGGGACTGATGAGGAGATCAGTATGGTTGTGTTCTGTTGAAATGAATAGTGTCATGTTTTCAACTGTCTCTTGGGTGCTCATGGAGTTGTGTCTTTAATTTCCTTTCTATTTTTAAATGTAAATCATTGTGCACCTTGAGCATAAGATCACACCTACCTGCTATCTGGAGGCGCGGTGGCAGAGCGGTAAAGCGCTTGGCTTCTGAACCGGGGGACCCGGGTTCGAATCCTGGTGAAGACTGGGGTATTTAATTTCGGCTCCTCTAAGTCTTCCCAGCTCTAATGGGTACCTGACATTCGTTGGGGAAAAGTAAAGGCGGTTGGTCGTTGTGCTGGCCACATGACACACTCGTTAACCGTAGGCCACAGAATCAGATGACCTTTACATCATCTGCCCTATAGAACAAAAGGTCTGAAAGGGGAACTTTACTTTTTTTTATTTTTACCACCTATTTACTTAAGGCGGAGGGGGGCGTGTTGGCGGAGTGGTTAAGCGCTTAAGTTCGAACCTGGGGGTCCTGGGTTCGAATCTCACTGAAGACTAGGATTTTGAATTTCAGGATTTTTTTGGACGCCCATGAGTCCATCCAATTCTAATGGGTACCTGACCTTAATTGGGGTCTTTGTGTTGGCCACATGACACCCTGCTCGTTCACTATTGGTCAAAGAAACAGATGACCTTAACATCATCTGCCCTATAGATCGCAATGTCTGAAAGGGAAACTTTACTTTTTAATTTTTTTTTACCTATCTGCTGTTCCACGTGTAGTTTATTGTATTTTCAATACAGCAGTAAATATATTTATCTCCTTCGTATCTACATCAAGAAAGAATTGATATTTAGAACATCAGATTTTAAAGTATCTAGGCCAAGAAAATGGAGTCAAAGCAAAAAAAAAAAAAAAATACGAGTCTTTCGTAGGATGAAAAAGTTGAGTTCTGCCACCCACTTGACCAAGACTAAGACTGCTTCATTGATCCTTCTGGAAATTTGTTGTGATTACAAGGACTCTTTTCTTATTTACAGACAACACAACAAAAACATACACATAAAAAGAACAGACACTACATAAAGAGTTCATTCAGCGACATGCGTGTGACGATACGAAACATGTATATAAATGACATTTGAATTCCTCCCTACCAAGTTGTGGGAAACCTTTATTCTTAAATTTAATGCTCCGGTATATGTCCGCCTCTAACCGAAACTCTACCAAGAGTTATGTCCACTTGGTCCATTATTCTCACGGAACACTTAAAATTCAAGCACTAAAATATGTCCACCTGGTCCATTGTTCCACGGGACATAGCGAGTCTCAGCCTCCAGCGGCTTAATTACTAGGTTCTCCCTTTTAACTCCTTCCCTCTCTCCGTAGAATGGCATCGCACATCTTCCCTCCCCTTCCCGACACTAACAGACTTTTAAGTGCGTTCTCTCACAATGGACCAAAATTTAACGACGTTTCTAGATCAAACAGGGCATGACACCACGGGTATTTTGTTACGGGAAACGAAATATCCAGCGTCCTTTTCCCTCCAATTGGCTAGAAATCCAGTGTGTATATATAAGGGACCATAGATTTTACAAAACGCTCACATTCGCCCACAGATTTCTGTGTTCAATAGGCAAGGCTGGAACTTAGGTTCTAAACCGTGCCTGGTTGTTATTGGTGGTGCCCTAACGCACAATAGACTAGCAGTCACCACTATATCTGCACTGTCTACACGCTGTCAGACCATCATCTCAGACTGGATCTGCAGCGTCACCAAACCTGAGCCCACGCAGGAACCCCCCCCCCCTCTTCTGTCAACGAGAAGGTTTCTTAGTAGTGCCCACTGCGACCCAGTGCCTACTATCTATAGCCTACTGTCCAGTGCCCAGAGTCTTGCCCAGTGTTCAGCGCCTACTGCCCAGTACAAACTGCCCAGTCCAAGGCCCCAGCTGCTCACGGCCCAACATCTCCTGCCCACTACTTACTGTCCGGAGAATACCCTTCTCACCTTCGCTGCAGACGCACTCATCCTCGAGCCAAGTCCCAAGTTCTCCACTACAACATCACGATCAATCCAGCGGCCAATCAACCACTCCTCATAAAGCAATCTAATGATGAGATTTATTAATTAAAATCCCATTGTTAACCCAATACCCATCTATTTTCTTTATTAAATTTTTCGTATATTTAGTATACAGTCTACTCTTGTGTTCTTATTGTTAGCTCGTAGTGTGCCTGTATCAAAATTTATTTATGTGAGCGGGGAAAAATTATAAATTATTTCCCCTAGACTAAACGACCAAATAACTATTTTAATAACTTCAAAAACCTCGCCACACAACACACAATCATCTTGGTCCTTTTCATGTTTCCTGATCGAAGGGTGATGTTGATAAAGTCTGACCGAGTGAGGTACGAACGAGTTTTTGTACCGCTCTGTTCTTGTCTTGATTGACAGAAGTCACTTCGCGATATCCTGACGTAGTTATGATAGAGCGGGTGGCTGTTGTCTTCCAAGATTTTCCTGATTTTTCTTAGACATTTCTGCTCAAAAGGTTCCTTAAAGTATGGAAATGTTGTGAGTGTGATTTTTTGATACACTTTTCATAATGTTTTCTAGGCGGCGCAACTGTTTAGAACGCAGACGTGTTGCGATCTCGTGGTTGGACTATTTAGCCCTCCACGCACTGGGTCAAGTTGACATACATCAACAGTCGACAAAACACACACACACACAAGGAAATGACTTTTTCGTCGGTCGCTCCCAAGACTATCAGTTCCAGCTCCATAAAAAAATACCGCTGAGGTTGACATCTCGTCCGCCTACCATTGTTCAAACCACCCGTGGACCTTCACATGGGAGGTCAACCTTGCATTCTCCACTTCATCCCACCTCACTCTACCAAGTCCAGTCGGATGCTTTACAAATTAGTTCTGCCCAATTTAAAGGATCAGTTGGTCAAAATAAGAATTCCAAATGCATACTGAGTCTAGCTCCCAGCGATAGCTAATAAAAGGGGACTGAACTGACAGGTGTTAAGTCTCTATATCCCCGTCTATACAATATGTAATCGTAACAGTTGTAATAAATTATCATTTCAAAATATGTCATTCAAGTCTTGTTTTAGCTACAAGACTACATTTGTTCGTATCAGTTGCCCATTCATGTGCCTAATTACGCCACTTTATCTGACTCTTTGATACCCCTTCGTGTGCCTATTTATGCCTGTTCATGTCCTTCTTTTGCTGCCACTTTAAGTGATACTTTGATGCTCCATACTGTGGCATTTTGATGTGTCCTCTCACGTGTCTCTTTGGTGCCCCTCCTGTGCCTAAAAAATAACACCATACTTCTAGTTCTATCGCGTTTTGTCACATGTGTTACAATAGTTTTGTACAATTTTGTACAGTAGTCACATGACAATTGTTTTACAATAGTTTTGTACAATTTTGTACAGTGGTCACATGACATGTTTTACAATAGTTACACATGTTATACGATAGTCACATGACACGTGTTGTACACTAGTCACATGGCATGTTATACAATAGTAACAGATGCTGTACTAATATAATCATCTGTTTTACTAAAATAACACCTTATGTTTTACAATTGTAACAAGACACGTTAGTAACATATGATTATATGTTTTCCAATCTTCGACAGCGTTTTAAGGTGGTCATCATTGGTGCTGGTGTTGGCGGTTTGTCCGCTGGCGTGGTCATTCAGCAGTCATGCCCGAACATCGATGTGGAGATAGTGGCCGATATTTTTTCTCCGGACACTACGTCCGACGGCTCAGCGGGTTTCTGGGAGCCTTACTCCATAGGCTCTGATGTGGACAGAGTTTTGTAAGTAAATAGGTTTATCTTTTTCATTAGGCTGTCTTCCTTATTGTATATTCTGTCACGAATGATCTCTATAGATTTTCGTTTCTTTCCCCCCCCCACGTCTCTTTTTTTCTCTCTCTCTCTCTTTCTCTTTCACTCTCTTTCTCTCTCTCTTTCTCTCTCTCTCTCTCTTTCTCTCTCTCTTTCTCTCTATCTTCTTCTTCCTCTCTCTTTCTCTCTCTCTTTCTTTCTCTCTCTCTTTTTCTCTCTCTCTCATTCTTTCGGTCTCTTCACAATCTTTTCTCAGTTCTCTTTCTCCCTCTATCTCTTTTCA
>JADKLZ010000130.1:11235423-11257733 GCA_021533235.1 Biomphalaria straminea
ATATAAAATAAATTTTGTTTTTAATCCATATTCGCAATTGTCTCTAATGGTATCAATGATGATGTAGTATATCTTCGGTATTAAATTATAATTTTATTGGCATTAATTTTGTAACTTTGTAAAGTAGTAGTCTGACCCATTGGAGGGGTTGCATAAAAGGTTGGAGAGGCTCGTGGAGCTTTATTTGTACTGAGGACTATGCTTTATACAAATAACTCACAGATACTATTTTTTATCTTTTCAGTCTGTGGTGATTCTAACAGAACTCCAGGACCTCTCGGTGTCAACTGGTGAAGATTAGTTGTCCCGGGACTTCATTGGGGAAAAAATTATCGCCAAACCAGACAAATTGTAAAGAATAATCAATCATAGATTATATGTAGTGCTCTAAACTCCTCAATGTATTGCTGCTGGGCCTCAGCCTTGAGTTGACAAGTTACCATCAAGAAATCGTACCGGTCTGTCCACTGTTAGAGTACTGCAACAGCCAGGAGCATTGTTGATCAGCCCAACTTTTCATTGTAAAGTGTGAGATACTGGTCTAGCGCAGGAAGTTGTTTAAGTCAACTGATTGATAAACTCCAGCGGATATACTACAATAAACAATGTATGTGAATATGAACTGTTCACAACTTCTCATTAACCTTCAATACTCAACAGTATTGTAGGGTTGGGATGGGGATGCCTGATCTGTCAACTGGTACACACATCAACACAATCAGTGAAAGCTATAAACAATTTTGGCTCTTCGCTCTTTGGAAAGAACATGAAAAACTGTTCTTGTTTCGCTAATGCTCTTATATCTGCAACTATGACTCTATAATTTATGAACTCCAGCAGGTATATTACAATGAACAGTGTATTTAATCTTGAACTATATACAACGCCTCAATAACCTTCACCGAAGTAAAGTTGATCATGCCAATTTACATGACCTACATCGTACTAAAAGTTGATCACTTCCTAAAAAAAAAAAAAAAAAAAAGCTATGAATTTATATTTGATGAACTCTAGCGAATATATTACAATGTATTTGAACATGAACTGTTTACAACTTCTCAATAACCTTGACTGCTCAACAGTATTTATAGGGTTTGGACGTGAATGCCTGATCTGTCAGCAGGTAAACACATCAACAAAATCAGTGAAAGCTATAAACAATTTTGGGTCTTCGCTCTTTGTAAAGAACATGAAAAACTGATCTTGTTTTGACATTTCGCTAATGCTCCTATATCTGCAACTATGACTTTAGACTTTATGAACAGTGTATTTAATCATGAACTATTTACAACCCATCAATAACCTTCACAGCTCAACAGTATTATATGGACTGGACGTGGATACGTTAACCTGTTTGTCTTGTGTGTTACTGTAAACGAAAGTATAATCTGAATAAACCATTTAAAAAAAATAAAAAAAAAAAAAACCAAACTAAGACTTTCAGTCTCTGAACATCGGAACCTCTTGGGGTTATGCAAAAATACTGTTTTCTAGATCCATTCTTTACCATATGTCTCCTTCATTTGTGGCAGTATTCAAAACAAAAAGTTGATACCAAATTCGTTTTATTTTGTTTGATACTTCTATTGATCTCTGATGACGGAACATCCAGAGATAAAGAAATTAGATAGTCATTTCTAGGTTTTCATATTTGTTAGAATCAGACATCAGCAGAATTAGGTGAACAAATGCATTTAGTAATTATAAAAAAAAATCCACATTTATCATTAACTAAACTGCAAGGCTAAAGCTATAATGGTGCTTCGAACATAACTGGATTCTAAAATGACATTTGGGCATTGTTACATCAGAAGAAGCCGCTTAGAAATAGATGCACTGGTTTCTTACTTTGCTACTTAATAGGGCAGAAAAATGTCAGTAAATAAATATTGGATCTTTGTACTGTTAAATAATGGACGTAGTACTTTATAATAGTTTGTATCAATGCTTCAAAGTTTGACACCTAGAAGTGTTTTTGGAATGTCATTGTGTAGAATCGGAAGTAGAACTCATAAAACATTTCTTTATATATTTGAAACTCTGTTTACTCGTTTAATTCTGTTTAAAATTGTACAAACATTGACTTTTAATTCGTGTTGGAGACTTCTAACGGAGTCTAACGTAATAAGATTATTAAAAAGCTACTCTTCTACCATTGAAATGTCTTTGGGTTACTCTATTGTTATGTCATGTATTTGTCTTATTGGGGGAAGGGCCCACCAATATATTTTTGAACCCGGGCCCACGGGTATCTTGCTATGCCACTGCTCGGGACGTCGGCTCGGGATGTCTTCTATGCTGTAGGCAATCTGGCACTAGGGTTAGGCCACTGCCTGTTTAGCAGTAAAGAGGGTTGGTGCTGCAGTCTAAGTTTCTACTTGTTGTTGTAGATTAGAATGATGTCTCAGATGTGGTCTCTATCTCCTAGATGGACGTGCTAACTAACACCAGTCTATTTTCTGTAGCATAGATTGCTCTAAGCAGTAGGCAGTAGCTATTGGGCAATATTCTATGTGCACTGGACAGTAGGCCAATGCCTTTTCGCTGATAGGTGTATAATGAGGGGGGGGGGGAGGGTATCTGGTGTTGTCGGCGCCGGTCACAGCTTTTCATAGAGATATGGCTGATGTAGGCAACTGCAAATCTACGTTGATGAGTTACCAACAACCAGTTACACCAACGAGGCCGTTTGTCCCAAAGAATACTCAAAAATAAATTTCCCGTCATGGGAGACAGCATGATTTTAGCGAGGCTATATGTTTTTGGGTCTCTCTTTATATGAATAGGACTGAGTTATTGAAATGTTTTGTTGAACGGGTGGGCAAGTAAGTTGGCTGATTTTCTCACATGTATCCATGTACCAGAGATGTCAGGTCTGATTTATTGTTTATATTCGTTGCCTACCGTGTGAGTAGGGACAATATGTCTCTGTCGAGCCTGTTCTTAGGGCGGCGTGTATCCTACGTGTGTGTGGGGGGGGGGAGGAGGAGGTGTGAATAGTCGCCCGTCCGAGCGGCCAATAATTAAAACTTAACCATAGAGAAGCTAGTTTTAAGTCGAGTTTCGTCCTGTGAGAGCCAGTACTTTTGTCTAGACCAGGGGAGATAAATCATAGAAGAATGTAGTTATGGGTGGACAAAAAAAAAATAATTAAAAATAAAATTTTCTCACGATTTGCTGGGAAAACTCAAATGAAGTTTTGTATGTTAGTTTCGTATCCTATCACAGAGACATACTGGTGCTTATTTTTATTTTTTGTTTACTTTTCTTTCTGTTGTTTTTCTAGAAAGTTTCTAAACTTATGTACCAGTTTTGCTGTAGTCACATTATTGAAAGCATAGGCCTATACATTTTTAAATGGTGACTATAACCATTCAATAAAGTTCACAAGGAAAATTTGACTAGTTAAGAATAATCCCTTATTCAAAACAGTGCAATATACGTTTTATTCTATAAGTTACACACCTCACACCTTCCTTTAAAACAAATAAATTATTTTCTATACAGCAATCATCACTTTACAACACATATAGATACAGTATCCCACTGGCACAAAGATATAGACTAATGGAAAAAAAAGCATCGTTTATCACCCAAACAGAGCTATCATCTCTTGAAGAACGTTTTCATGAAAGATCCTTAACTCTTTGATACCGAAATTATTTTCCACGTTTGGACGGAATTTATAGCTTTATATCTGGATAGAATCAACGATGGGAGCGTCGTTGCGAGGTCCAAGAGTTAAAAACAACCTGCATTCAATAAACCACTGCTACATCAGATCTGAAAGAAGTGGCCGTCTCCTTTCCATTGGGACTAAAACTGAAAGATTTTAAAACTCATCTACCCCACTTTCGGTCAGAGTATTAGGCTACAAGATCAGTTGTTGTCATCAGGAAGTACATAGACGTCTACAATTCACAAGTCGCTGGTTGTGAATGTGTAGGCCTATGTGTTTCTTGTGCAGGGGCGTAGCTAGAAAATTTCCATCGTTGGGGGGCCCTGGGGGCTTGACCTCTTTGTGGGCCCCTGCAGTGGCTCAATATTAAATTTTCAATGTAAAAAACACTCATTTAGGGCCCCTTTTAAGTAGGGGCCCGGGGGATTTTCAAAATCTCCCCTCCCCTCCTCCCCTACCTTAGCTACGCCACTGTTCTTGTGCAAATATTGGTATGTATTTGCATCTATATTGTTATTGTTACAGTAGTTACGCTGAGCTGGTCAAATTGTAGTCAAACTGAATGTCCATTTTATTGCACAAATAAAAAAAATTATCTTATCTTAAATTATCTTATCTTAAATTATCTTATCTTAAATTATCTTATCTTAAATTATCTTATCTTGAATTATCTTATCTTAAATTATCTTATCTTAAATTATCTTACGTATACCTGTGTTGATGTAATCGTGCATGTTAATAAGAGGCGAAAAACTCCGCTACACGATTAGTTTTCATGGCTGATTCAGGCAACCCGTTTCATTCTTAAGCAGCATATGAAAGCCTATCTACTGTGTACCCACGGCAGTGGATGGCAACTTCTTGTTTAACCAGCGTCTCATTAATATATTATCGATAAATATGTAAGTAGGCCTATACTTTGTTAATAAAACGAAACCAGACAACTTTTGGTGTTGTGGTTGATTGTTTTACATGTTTCGGATGATTATTCAGAGTTGAAGATTGGCTATAGGCCTATATACCGGTATTAGGCTTACATCCTAGCCTAAGCCTCCCGCAGGACGACGGGGGATTGCAGCGGGCAAGGTTTGAACCCGGCACCATCGACACGACGGAACGACAGTCCTACCGCACGACCGCAGCCATCCATACATACAGACCTATCTACAGAAGCCATTAGCTAAACATGAACAACTTTTTAATCAGCAACAGCGATTAGAACTGCAGCGATGTACTTCTAGCTTACCTGGCAACAGATGGAGTATGTCACTGACCTACAGATTAATATATAATATACCTCTGAGAGAATATTGTGTGATTATTAAATCAATAAACGTCTGATCAATAAATAATATCGCGTTTCAGATGCCAAAACAGATTAGCGGTTTATCAAAATGTAAGTGATATTTTTTTCTTACAAAGGAAACGTATGACGATAACATATAAGGCCTACTTTATTGGTCTAAACATTCTAGGCCCTACTCTTTTTTTGTTCACTCAAACTTGTGACTAGCTTCAATATACAAAGTTGCACAATATTTTATGGGTCATAATACCCTTTTTTTATTTCAGTAAAAATAATTAAATTATTATATTGAGAAGTAGGCCTATTAGATCTTCACTTCTCTTATTCTGAGAATCTACTCAGATTCTAGGTTTATTCACCGATGTTTAGATTTGTTAAACTACATATATGTTAGTAGCATAGACATAAATAAATATAGACTGGAAAAAGGAAATAACTTCATGCAACTTGAAAACATGTATATCTATTGAATTCGGATTTCCGAATTATGAAAGATTTAAAAATTGCATGATCTTCAGTCTTAGAGATTAAACGAAATTTATAGACATAAAATAAAGTACACAGAATTGCAATTCACAAAATTGTGCATCATAAAACTCTCTTATTGGCCAGTCTATATTTATTTATGTCTATGGTTAGTAGACATTGGCTCCTCCTTTTGTTGAAATGTCGAAAGGTCATTACTAGTCTTGTGATCATGAATCGACCTTAAAGCACACTAGTACTATCGGTGCTATTATGAATTCAATATTTATTGATTTAGATACAGGGCGGTTAATAATTCATTGCGTATTTTAGATTTGTTTTATATTTGTGATCTCCCTATTCACTTTGCCTAGAGCCTCCAGTTACCTAAGACCGGCCCTGCTATTAGGCCTACTTACTCACTGTTAAGCAAGCTTCTTGCAGGGTGGCAGTCGGAGTTGGATTGAGTTCAATTGGAAGGTTATGTATTGGATACCCATCTTCTCTAATGGACCCCAGTCGTAAACTAACATTTACCCACGTGATTCTTTATATTTTCTATACAAATTATGTAATCCATAAAGGCTGTCACGTGATACGTTTTTTTTTCATTGTTTTATAAATATTATCACGTGGCTAAATTTTGTTTTGTTTACTGTTGGTGAATGAGGTCCATTAAAAAAAAAAGCAATTTTTTGTTGTCAATTATTTGTAAGTGATGCGTATTCTGCATAGAGCTTGCTCTGTGTTGTGTTTTGGTTGTTTATTTACAACCGTGTGAGACCTAAGCTCAGAATTCCCTTTAAGTTATATTTACACATGTATTGATATCACATGATAAAGTTCAAGGGTTGAAAGATTCTTAGTGTAAACAAGTTCCGGTAAGCCTAACTTAAAGGTTGGAATGTGTAATGTATCCCCCCTCCACCTGTTGCCTTATTGATTCTCTCTAATGAATCACCACCAAGCAGTGAAACCCTTGTGATATGCTATCTGTATACATGACAACTATACAGGTATATGTATTTGCTATAACGCTACATTAAATTGTAGGCTCGGCTCAGAGGCGCAAGGTCACACATACCTACATTTGGATTGCCACCATACGAATTAGATACTAGTATCAATATATATAATTCTTTTCTTCGAACGACCTTGCGGGACATGCTTCATGTAAAGATAACTCTTTTATTTCTGCAAGTTGGACAAGAGTTGCCCCACTTAACCTTCGCGGCAAAAAAAAAAAGGGGGGGGAGGGATGGAACAAGTAATCTTCTCTGTATTCACCTGTCACTAAATAGAAGGGCCGAACTCAACTGTTGTGTGGCCCTATGCGAAACGGATTGCGCGTGGCCCAGTTTGGGTAGGGATACGGATATTATGTGAAAATTAAGAGTTTGTATTAGACAATAAATTCTTCTTTTCATTTTATTAATTCTTTACTACCAACAGAATTACGTTAAAAGCCTTGCGTGTAGCAAAGTCATACAGTATATCATACAAATTCTGTTTCCTACATGGATCAAGAATTACCAAATATTTCAATCTATCTTCGAGAATAGTTTATCTCAAGTAATTCTTCGTTAGTTTGAGGCGCAGAGAAGCTTCTTTCACCAGATTCTATCTTTAGGCCTAAGTGTATTGTATAATGCGTTTTTTTTTATCGCACGCAGGACTGGCGTTTTCCAAATTGAATGACCACCCAAAATGATCATTCTGTCTATATTTCAGGAGATTTTTATGAGTTTTCAAACGATTTTAATAATTTCCGGAGATTTCCAGGACTTTTTCGTATATTTTGCAATTTCAAGAGATTTCCAGGAGCTCCTGTAAATCAGGAGGCCGCGTGAAATCAGTTACAAGCTATAAATTGGTTTACTTTAATACTTTACAACTAGAACTATGAAAGTGCGGGGCCCACTACATTGTGCCAAGTCGTTGGTTTTTTGTTGCTGGCTCAGGCCACCCATTTCCATGCTCTTAATAGCACTGACTGCCTCATTGACACTATGACAACATTTAAACTGACATCCCTAATGTTTCAAAAGCAAAACAGCAGATTAGAACGTGGGCTTATTAATTTAATTGCTGTCTGAAGATTGAAATTGTGGGGGAGGCAATATACACTAAATATACAGTATGTAGGCTACAGTATGATATCGTCTGTTGAGAAAAGTAAAAATAGTAGCAAAAGTAGCAGCATCTAGCTCTCCATTAACTCTTTCTCTCCTAATCGTCGATACCATCGTTGATTTTGACCTTTAAATTAATTTTTAATTTGTCAAAATTGACTTATATATAAATTATATAAAAAGAACATGCATAGAAACATTTTTTTTAAGGTTTAAACAAAATTGGAGCCGAAAGATTTTCGGTACGTCGAAGACAGGTGTGAAAATATAAGGTTCTATCGAACATTATTTTGTAGATACGCCGCTACATCGCATTCTAAATTAAGCGTACACAATCTCTTATGAAGAATTCATCTCAGTGACAGAAAGAAGGTAAAAATAAAATTTCGAATAATGAATTCTCGGTTTGCTTATTGATGAATTCTTTCGTCACCTGGCCAACTGTTGCCAACTATTGTGTTGAAGCCTATAGTTTGAAGTAGGCTAGATCTAGTGTGTGTTTCTGACTAGCTGGGGCAATAACACATTTACCAGAGGAAATTAAATACAGGGCTCCCCTAAAACCAAAAAAAAAAAAAGTCGCTTATTAGTGTGATAAAACGACTTGAATCTGAAACTGGATTCATTCATAGGGTGAGTTTATTTTGTTGTAAATAATGTAGATAGACCATGATGAATAAAGTAGGCCCTATATCTAAGAGAGGTGAGAGTCTTGCGTTTGAGTCCTTGTGAAGACGAAGGGTCCAAGTTGAGTTTTTACATTTTGATATCGTCTGTTGAGAAAAGTGAAAATCGTAGCAAAAGCACCTAGCATTTTAAGCTGATGTAGTCTTGATGTAGGCCTACTCTTTCTGTTCGGCTCCTATCTCGGACACTTTTTAACTCTTTCTCTCCTAATCGATGATACCACCGTTGATTGTAGCTCGTTAAACTAAATTGTTAAATTTTATAAACTTGACATTGTGTTATGTAAAAAGAGCATGCATTTTCCTTTAATTCTATATCAAAAGAAACCATTTTCTGACAAAAAAAGCAACAACAAAAAAAAACAAACAAAGCTATTGAAGCATAGTCATAACGGGGTATTGAAATAGTAATTAGCAAAACGTAGGATTCCTTCGTAAGGTAGAAAAATAATAACGGAGAGAAAGAGTTAAATAGCATCCAGTGTAAAGTCCGTGAATTTTTTATGATAACTTTCCCCTCTTACTCTATTCTGCTACAAGGTAAGCCAAGGACTTCCCTTTTTAAAAAAGACATTTCTAATTTGCATGTTAAAACTTACAGCGTTGAATTTCATGTTTAAGAGTTTGTCCGATTGTGTGACTTTTTATCATTCGTTTCTCATAACATTGATATGTTCATGCATTTTTTTTTTACCGAGCTCACATTAAGTCACTCTGTCTGTCTGTCTGTCTGGTACAAATCTCAAGTTAGTATTCCCACTTTCCATTATCGAATGAAGTTGAGACATTGCACGATTCCTCATTATCAATGACAACACATGAATCAGTAAAACAATTAAACAATAAGTTAATCAATGAGTAGTAATTAATTAATATTGTTAGTTGTCTTGTTTGTTGTTTTTTTGGAAAATGCACTAAATCGGCGTGACCTGTGACAATAATCACAATAATGTACAGAATTAGGTCGTTTGTCAAAATATTTACTAGCAATAGACTAGTCAAACCTTCTATTTTTATAAGCACTTAAATAGCTGAGTGGCAAAACACTTCGGCCTTCCACCTAGAGAGTTGAGTTCGAACTCAGATTCGAGCAACTTTTCTTTAAAACCAAAGCACGAATGTTACAATTGTCAAAATGTAAATTATCAGACTCGCAAAAGTTGCAAGACCAGACTAAGAGATTAACTTACGCAATTGCATTTAGTTTTGAGTATGCCTGTCTCAACAAGTTTCGTTCATAAAATGAAAGTGAATCAAAATGACCATTGAAATAACAAAAGCATACACTGACTTGGCAAATTCTCAAGTGCTCTCGCATCTTACTCAAAAAGCCCACTGATAAACCAAACAGTTAGACAACAAACGTATATAGAATTTCAAGTAAATGGTTTTAATTTAACCATTGATTCAAGTCAGTGTATGTCTTTGTCATTTCAATGAACATTTTGGTTCACCTTAATTGTATGGACGAAACTTGTTAAGATAGGTATACTAATAACTATTCTCAAATTTTTACTAACAGTATACTAGTAAGACCTTCTATTCTTATAAGTACTTGAATAGCTCAGTGGCAAAACACTGGATAGTTAAGTTCGAATTCAGATTCGAGCAAGTTTTCTTTAAAACCAAAGCGCGAACTATAATTTATAATAATTTATATTCTGTTGAGTAGATTTATAAAATTCATGAAAGGGCTGAATGTTCCTTTTCCCAATGTTATATCAACTCGCTCTGTCTGATTGGCTTTAGGGCAACAAGTTCGAACATGTTTTTATCCCATTTTCCATTCTCGGATAAATTTATAATTTTGCACAATTATTCATTGAACCTGACAAGACATGAATCAATTACAAGATTAACCAATTAGTTAATTAGTTGTTGATGATTAATTATTTTGTATGATATCGTAAAAAGGGGTGAAAAAAATGCTACTGAATGAAAGATGTAGATCACTGGATGTATATATGGATTTAATCCATTTATTTCGTCTTGATAAGTTGTTCTCCCACTTCCCATTGAAATTGTGCATAATTATTCAAATATATACAATATACGAATTTAAAAAATTCAATTAGTAAATCATTTAGTAGTCATTAATTTATTTTGCTTGTTATAGCAGAATGGGAGCCAAATTCTGTAATTTTTAAATAAGTGGCAGTAAATAGATTAGATATGCTGTGTTTTATTTTTTTTTTTTATTTTTTTTTCTACTGTTTGTTTAATATTTCATTCATTAGTTATTAAGATCTAAGTAATCACTCTCACAAAATGTAATCAGTTTCATAATAGAGGAATTGTCTTTACAATTTAAAAAAAAAAACGAGTATGTTAGTTCCAGTATCTAGACCTATTCTGAATTGTCTATATAATAAAATTGTTTGAAGCTACTCAAAGACATTCTTCAAAACATTTTAAATAGTGAAATGTAAATAAATGCTTAGTGCAAATCCCTAATCCCCATGGCCATTATCTTAAAAGCAGCTGTTTAAAGAAACAATGTTTATAATTTCATTAATTTCTACAGGGACTACAAGATCCACATGAAACGAGATCATGGACAAGTCACTCCAAAAACGAAGGCAGACAAAACCGTTTCAGGTTCTTCATGAAGACGTGGGCAAAGAAATCAAACACCCCGCCAAAAGAGAAGATCTGACAAAGACATCAGAACACAAAGACGTCCCCAAAGGAACCAAGACAAGCGCGAGACCCGCGTCACGAGACGGCTCAAAGTTCATTTCCGGAAATACCTCCCATGAAGTCAACACGGCAGACCAAACAAGAGCTCGGCCAATTTCACACACGGATGTGAAAAAATCGTTGAGAAAGGAAAAAGAGCACGCCAAGGCACATCTCATCCAACCAGAGAAGCCCCCGCGGTCACGTGCTCATGATATCCCTCCAGTGACCACAAACGTAACCAGCCATGCAGTAAAAGAGCCGCTAAAGATGGATGCGCAAAAAGCAAAGAGACACGGGATCGCAGACGAGAATCCCCAAGACGAGGCTCATGAAAACAGGGCGTTTGAAGCAGACGAGATTCTTGTTCAGGTCAGCTGTGCGAGAACGGTCGAGGCATCGCCTGCCCCATCCCAAACATCCAAATATTCGACTAAAGAAGAACTGAAAGTGGGGACAAGTAATGGGCATAGACAGGGCGCCGTGAGCCCCAATAAACCCAAGTACTCACAGGGGGATGTCACTTCGGGCCTCGCCTCGGAAATTAATGAAATAGCGCGATTTAAAGACATCAACTACGGCTCTTGCACATTCGCTGAACACCCACAGCGCAGCGCAGATCCCGCCACCAACGTGGGCCTATTTCATCACGATTACGTCATCAGCGGTAATGTGCGATGCGTCTCGGATAGTTCTTCGGTAAAAGAGAATCAAGAAAATCTTGGCTATGGTGACGCGTATGTATCCAAGCAACAGGCTTGTCATGTGACTGATAACGACATTACGTTTCACCCAGCTCCGTTATCCCCTCAGCACACGGAGCCATGTCAAACTGAGGGATCATCTCAACCTGTCAAAATAAGAAAGCTCCCATCGCTGTTCAGCAGCAAGAAGCCGGAAGTAAACGCGGGCACCACGAGAGGGCGCAGCAATTCTCTTGTTCCGTTTTTGGACCCGAATAGTGACCTCCGACTGGCTCTGCAGTCCTCTCGTCCTGTTGGGAGGTCTCAGTCTATGAGGCTTCCCTCCACCTCCAAGTCGGAGAAGCCTAAAAAACTGCTCCGGGAGTTGACATTCTCTGACGATGACACAACGTCGTTGAGAAATTACGGAACTCTCCGTGGCAGAAATTCACTTCCAAAAAGACAAAGCGCTGCCTTAATGAAAAGGGTATCAACCATTCAAGAAGAAGGTGATGTATACACATCTTTAAAGTCTTAGTTAAATGTTTATATGCAGAGCTGCTGAGATAAGTGTTAATCAAAACACTCATAATACTGCCATTAATTAGTCAGTCATAGTCAGTCATATGTATTCTATGTCTATGGTTATACCGGCAAAATGTTTATTCTGACGCCATCTTGGTAACCACATCGGTTACACCGATAAATAATTTACGTTTTACATTAGGTAAGGGAAATAACTACGAGCCTGAACAGCTGTGGTGGACATTTGGTTTACATTGTTCGGGCAGGTTTTGGTACCAAACGATTAAGATGCTGAGTTTGGAAATTGTGGATTTTTTTTTTCTTTAACTCCATCACAGCATCGAATGTGAAGAGTTTAACGAGGAGGTCTTTAACCGTCTTTTGCTTGCCAAATCAAAGAGTCGAACAGACTTTAAAAAAACATATTATAGTATAGTTATCTAACCCAGAAATCCCAATAGTGTAATTTCATGACTTGTAACTTGAATACGGTATATTACAATTGTATTTAACTAATGTCAGTTAGAGCTGAGTGGACTCAAATTTTATATGTCATTGACTAAGTCACTTTCTCCTCTTTTTTTTTTTCGCCGTCTCACATTTTCTTACTCCGTCTATCACACTTTATCTCTCTTGTTGTTCACGTTCTCCTTTTCTTCCTCTGACTATCTCTCTTTCACCGTCACATATTGTGTGTGATTTCATGTACATCTAATGAATTCGGATTTCCGAATTATGAAAAATTTAAAAATTGCATGATCTTTAGTCTTAGAGATTAAACAAAATTTATAGACATAAAATAAGGTAGGCCTACACACAATTTCTATTCACAAATTTTCTTTAAAAAATACTCTCTTATTGGCCAGTCTATATTTATCCATGTCTATGCTATCAATACTTTACAGTTGAAGAACTTGTATGAATATTTTAACATATTTTAAAATATATACATTTATTAGACTCAGACAGACCTAAAATTTCGCCAGAAGTCAAAGCACAGCTTTTAAATTTGATGCAAGAACTCTTGGTGCGAGGCAAGATCACTCAAGTTGGCATCATAGATCAAGACACAGCCAGTTTAATCTTGTCCTTACCAGCTTGGAACTTGAGCACAGCAGACATTATTGGACTGATCAAAGCAGCGGGCAACACTCAGGAGATCATGTTAAAACTCAACATCGGGCGAGAGGTGAGTTGCCCTAAATAGTGTACGGCAGTGATGCCAAATATTTTTACGGAAGCTTATATTAACTCATTCTGTCTGGTAAAAAAAGGTTGTACAGGATTCTTTTCACATACCCATTCTCGGATCAAGTTGTAACTTTGCACAATTATTCATTGGCGTATACAAGACATGAATCAATAAAAAAAAATAACAATAATATAATTAAATTAATTACTTGTAACTAATAATTATTTTGTTTGTTACCAACTAGGGAAATTAATCTTTCAGTAGTCACATCTAAATACGTAGGGTTTCGTCCCCTTAGATAATTGAACACGTTATTTCTCCCACACCCATCCTTATGTCACTCACAAACATAGCCGATGTTGAAAAACTCAAGACATGAATCAATTTTTAAAAAAATAATATAATTACATTAATTACTGGTAAATTATAATTATTTTATTAGATATCAGCAAGGAGAATTAATCCTTCAGTGGTCACAGGTACAGCTAAATGTGTAGGGTTTCGTCCCCTTGGATAATTGAACACGTTTTTTCCCCCCACACCCATCCTGATGTCACCCACAAACTTAGCTGATGTTCAAACTTCTCTCAATAAAACTTGATTATCAAATAAACTTCTCTCAATAAAACTTGATTATCAAATAAACTTTTCTCAATAAAACTTGATTATCAAATCTACCGACAACGAAAATACATCTCGGATGTGCGGGAGGAAAAAAAAATAATTTATGGAACTTGCCTATGTAAATTTCTAGCGTTAAGATAATCTTAACCATATGTAGACCGTAGATATGTATGTTAAATGCATTTGCCAGGCTATTGAAATAATTTTTCACACTACGTCGTTTCTAGGTCAGAAGGTCGACATGAACATTGAGTGTTTTGTTTTGTTTTTGTTTGTTTTACATGTTTCGGAAATTCCTTCAGAGTTGAAGATAGTTATTTCCTTGTCCAAACCTCCCGCAGGACGACGGGGGATGGGAGCGGGCAGGGTTTGAACCCGGGACCATCGGTAAATCGATACGACAGTCCAGCGTGCAAACCGCTCGACCCATTAGATCTAGTCTACTTCCAAACCAACATTTTACACCCAAAATCATGACTTGTTCCTATTCTATATCGTTAAAAACTGAACGGTTACACTTCGACACTATCAGTGGCGTAGCTAGGTTGGGGGATGGTGGTACTAATTCGAAAGTCACCCCAGGCTTCCACTTCTAAACACATTCAGCAAATCTACCAGCCAACACATGTTGACAAAGCCTTCAATCAGACTGTATGATCACACTCATTGATTAAGTCGCGCATGCGCTCACGCAAGTAAATAGAATTACATACACATACGAACGCGGCTGCAAGAGAACTGATTAAAAAAACAACGTTTAGCTAGCCGGTAGTGATGTCACATTTAGCCAACCATTTTTTATGTGTCACGTGTTCAGTCATAATGAGTGCAATTGATCGGTAGCCACAGCATGTTACGTGTTATTGTAGGATCCACAGTTGGATCGTCTGCTAAGATTTACCTCCCCCCCCCCCCCTCAGTCTGTTGGTCCGTTGGGGCACCTCAAATGATCTGTCGACCTTTGACAACCATTCAAGTCTTTTGCCTTAGATAGAATCTCTTTCAGTGGCAGCCCTTTCCATTCTTTTATTGGTCTTCCCAGTTCCCACAGCTTTCTCCGTCTGCCTCTTCTTCTTTTTCCTGGTACTGTTTCATGAAAGAAGGTCTTTGCAAGCCCCGAGGACCTTGTGTGTGGCCATAATGTTTTAGTGCTTTTTTTTTTTTTGACGCAGGTCGTCGTGGAAACTGATTGCCATTGTGATTTGTTCCGAATCTCTTAATTTGTCATGCCGTCTTTGTAGGTGATGCCCAGGATACTTCTATAGAACTTTAATTCCATTGCTAGGATCCTCTTCTCTAGTTTTGCATTTAATGTCCAAGATTCGTAACCATATGATGATATAAGAATGCGACCATGACCAAGGAGCGCATCAGTATGATATTGGTGTCGAGGGCTATGCGTTTATCTAACCAAATTGTTTTGAGTTTTGCAAGTGCTGCTGTGAAAATCTGGCCAGTAGTTTAATCTTGGTTCCTACATTGGAAAAGATAGCTCCTAGGTACCGGTATTTCAATCTTCTGATACTTGTCAGCTTTTCATCTCCAATAGTGACGTCCATTTTAAGGCTCCGTTCGCTACATGCTGTTGTTCTTTCATTTGTAGGTCAAATGTTAAATCTTTTGTCCAGAAAAAAAACAACTTTTTGTTTCTGTGTTGTGCATGAGTTCTTATTTAGAAGAAAAAAAAATAAGCACGTTAATTAGTAAGGTCTACTTATACATTGATCCTCGTCCCCACACTCATCTTAAAGATAGATCCTCCCCGAGCTATTCTGACCATAGGACGGCAAGATCCCCCCCCCCCCGAGATCGGTATCCAGCGACATTACAGCTTCTTTCTTTTAAATCGAATAATTAAAAACAAATTCTTTAATAAACACAAAAGTGTTCAATTGCGTAGATATGGATTTGGAGGGGCCCTTGGGGCTTAACCTTTTTAGGGGGAGCCCTGCATTTTGACATCATGGTGATGTTCCTTATCAGTCTAAATCTCAATTAATACAGTATATAAGTAAAATTTAAAAAAAAAATAATAATGAAGACTATTTTAATGAATGGAGGCCAGACGGCGAACTGGCAAAGCGCTTGGCTTCCGAACCGGGTCAAGGGTTCGAATCCTGGTGAAGACTGTGATTTTTTATTTCGGGCTCTGACATTAGTTGGGGAAAAGTGACACTCTCCTTAACTGTCCACCACAGAAACAGATTACATTATCTGCCCTAAAGACCACAGAAACAGAGACCTGACAACCCAGTCCAACAAGTCCGCCACGCCGTTCCACAAGGGGACCGTCCTTTTGTGGGCAGGCTGGTATGGCTGTCTCTACATGAGATTGAGGCGGTTACTTTAACTTTGCTAAATAGGCCTACTGTGTCGCATCAATATGCATCACTGTTACTTTCCCCTGTTTTATGAACTAAATTCGAAAATCCAAAATGCACATGTTACGAGAATTGATGTGAAGCTCATGCCGTATACCAGTTGAAAGCACTAACGCAAGAAGGTGGTTACGTCCTATTTGTTAATGAAAATTGAGTTACAAATTTGGTCACCAGGATGCCTCTGCAACTTCTGAGTTCCCATGTGTTGAAGTATAATATGTGCACTGTCACAGCGCTTCTTATTTATACTTGTACTGATAACGTGATAGAAACTACCTTAGTATCTCATGATGTCTAGGTGTCCCTGGGTTTATCTATAATTACAAAACACTGCACAATTCGGTAAAGACGAACACATTAACTTTATTGATGTTCAAAGCATCTATCACAACTGGCCTCTCTCTGACAACTAGCACACTTCCGGTCATTCGCGTATATGTAAAAATAGATTATATATTCATCCGTGACATGCACATAGTGCCTTTGAAAAAAATGGACTGGTCCAATGGACTGGTCCAATGGACTTGTCCCCATTCGTAGATTGACAAAAAAAGTAAATTATGGAGAATTTCCCCAGATCCTAAGATAACACAGTAGAAAATTGTTTATCAAGATTGGAAACACTTACTTTTAGTTCATGGCCAACAAGAGCCAAATATCAAGAGAAACAGAAAAAAAAAAAAAGAAATATGACGTTCTTTGACATGTGTCGGGTTCGAATCCTGGGATATTTACTTTAGTGATCTTCAGGGCGCTTATTATGAGTCCACCCAGCTCTAATGGGTACCTGAAATTAGTTGGGGAAAAGTAAAGGCGGTTGGTCGCTGTGCTGGCCACAAGACACCCTCGCTAAGCATGGGCCACAGAAACAGATGACCTTTACATCAAATGTCCCATAGATCACTTGGTCTGAAACGGGAAGTTTTTTTTTTTTTTTTACATGTTACGGTAAAAAAAAAATATTGTCTCTTCCCAGATGTATACCTGCTTCAAGCATGGAGCTGACAAAATGGTTGGCCGGGTCGGAGAAAAGATCCTCGTGGCCCAGAAGACTCACACGTGTGTTATTGTAGGAATAGCAGACCACGACACACCTGGATCGTGTATGTACGAAGTGTCCGAGTTGGCAAATGCCCTGATGGAGAAAGATTGGTGAACTGATTTATGAAAATAACTTTTAGGCTGACATTACTTAACAGGCTTACTATTTTTTTTTACACACTACTGTCACCTGGAATAGAGATCTGTGTCTTTCTTCTCTTAATGACAACTTAGGCCAATTAAAATTAACATTACTTAATTTTTTTTTAAAACGAGATTTAGATCTCTAGATCTATAAGTGAAGAGCGATTTAGTGAAGAAAAAAATACCTTAAGGTAAACCTTTACCCTTTAAAATTTCTATTTTAATTTTCACCTGTCCGGCAGACCGGCCAACTGACAGGTAGTAGAGTGCCTTAGAATTTCTTTTAGTGACATGCCTATCCATTCTCAGCTAGGGTAGGGGAGAATATGAAAATCCCCCCCCCCAGAACCCCACTTGAGGGGGCCCCAAATGAGTGTTTTTTACATTAAAAATTAGGCCTAACTATAACGCAAATTGTAGGGGCCCCAAAGAGGTTAACCCCCCCCCCGGGTCCCCAAAAGATGGAAAATGCCTAGCTACGCCCCTGTCCATTCTTTTTAAGTTGCCTTGCAACTGTCTGTCGCTTCTTCGTTTTCCTGGTTCTGTTCCCAAACATCTTTATGCATCAACAAAGACATAAAATGTGTATATTTCTATGTATTGTCCGTTAATTTAACTAAATCCAATGTCAATGTCTTATAAGAATGAAAGGAAACCATTTTTTTTGTTGTTGTGTTTATCTGAGCTTATCTCCCCCTAACTTTTTTGCTGCCATGACAATGTGGTCAGCGAGGAGATTTAAAAGAGAAGAAATTGCTTTGTTGTGACTGTTCCATTGATTATGTTTGATATAATACAGACACACCATGCATTTATTTCTGTGTTATTTTATTGTTATAAATGCAAACTTGCAAAACATGAAATGTCTTATTCACCTATTTTATGCCAAATAAAGGGTTTTAAAATGTTTGATGTATTCATCTCTTTATTGTTTGGATCTTAAGTAGTCCACTAGATTTAAAAAGGTTTTCTAAAATAACATTCCTTATAGATGCTTATTACTAATTTAAAAAAAAGATATATTTACAGGGTTAATTTTTTTATTTAAAAAAAAAAAAAAAAATAACATTCCTTATAGATGCCTTATTACTAATTTAAAAAAAAAAAAGATATATTTACAGGGTTAATTTTTTTATTTAAATGTTGTTGCCCTCCACACCCCCCCCCCCAAAAAAAAAAAACACAAACTTTTCAAAAACATTCTACCTAATGAAATCATTCAAGAACTGTCTACATTTAACTCTGATAGACATTATGACTACTTTAAAATATACAAACCTAGGTAGGAAGTGTCATATTAAAAAGTCATACCAGGCTCTTGTCAAGAAACTTTCAAATGCTAGAGCCAGTAGTTTTAATTTTGCAGTCTGAAATCCTGTTAATTTTGATAAAGTATACTCAATAAATGGGAGGGGCAGTGGTTGAGCGGTAAACCACTTGGCTTCCGAACCGGGGATCCTGGTGAAGACTAGCATTTCAATCTCTGGATCCTTCGGCCCCTCTAACTCCGCCCTGCCCTGTTGGGTAAAAGTAAAGTCGGTTGGTTGTTGCGCTGGCCACATGACTACATCTTAAACCATAGGCCTCAGACACAGATGACATTTACATCATCTGCCCTATCGACCACAAGGTCTGAGAGGGGAACTTAACTTTTACTTTGATACTCAATAAATAGAATTTGAAAAGAATTCAATCTTATTCTATGTTCATGTTCAATTAGTCTAGTAGCTCTCAGTAGCTACTTGCCAGAATGGATAGTAGCCTAATGACTACAAGTATCTCCTGATATTGTTAGACACACTATTAGTATCATCTGTCACACACACACTCAAGAGATATCAACAACAAGACATTTGTTTAGTACTGTATGTTTATTCCAATATCCCACTTCAAAACCTAACACACAGTCTCACAGCCCAGTTTGAAAACAAAGACAACAGCAAGTAGCAACTACTACAAGGGGAGACAAGAACAAACAAAACAAACATCCAGTTTACTTGGAACTGAACATTTCCAGTGAAACGCTTCCTTACAGACAGCAAGTAATAGTTCACAAATATTACTAAGTGTGATTCAGTCTGCTACAAAAACGTCAATACAACAACAAAAAGTTGAATTGACATTAAAAAAAAAAAAAAAAAAAAGTCCTGAATTGTAGATAAGATCAGGGTCAAGGTAAAATAACCCAGGGACAAGTCAATGAGGATTTCATCCATTGGTCTTCGTAACAGCCACATTACAAAGTACACTACAAAGTAAATCTTCGTAACAGCCACATTACATAGTACACTACAAAGTAATGCTAGATACAACTACAGTAATGGGTAACAGTGGATCCAGGGCATGCTATGTTTGACTAAGACTTTTTAAATTATGAATAACTTTTAAACCTTTTTGTGGCCTAATATTGAACTCTATACACTATGCCAGTAAAAGTCCTGTTTTAATCTATACCTGATCCATTTTAACTAAATAATTCCTAAACTATTATCATCAAGAAATAAAAGGACAAACTTCAGTATCTCTTAGATAAATGAAAACCATAAATGGTTATAACATATATTCATACACACAAACTATAAATAGAGTGGAGTGTATTTGAACAAGTAAAGTAACACGCAAATAAGGTGACAGAAGTCTAGAATTGAAGTGCATATTGCGAGATGAAATGACATTACTTTAAAAGAAAAATCACCCACAAATCTTGATCAATGTAAAGAAAATGTATAAACATGTCACACGTACACACAAAACAGACTACAAGGAAAGGGTCTTAGCTGAAAAATTTGAAACAATAGCATGTTATAGAAAAATGAAAGAAGTTGCAGTGAAGATTATTATTAGCTAACTTCAGCTTCACAGGTAATGTTCAACAAGGCCTGAGGAGGAAAGCTTCCATGGGCCTCGAGTTTCAAGAGACCTAGCCTCAACTCATATGACAATTACAAAATAACTCATAGGGAAATATATTCACAGGTTTTTAGTTAAAATATGAACAAGAAGATATAACAGAAACGTGATATGTTTAGGACAAAAGAAAAACAACATGTTTCTGGGTTAATTTCAACCAAACAGATGTATAAAGAAACATGTGTCCAGGTTAATATAAACCAAATGGATGCATAAAAAAAAAGCATCATTCTGGGTTAATTTGAACCCAACTTATGTATAAAGAAACATGTTTCTGGGTTAATTTCAACCAGATTGATGTATAAAGAAACAAAAGATACAAATGATGTAGTGCAAGTCATAATACATTAAATAAAATACTACACAATTAAAAAAAAAACAAGTGACTCATGGAGTAGGCCTACATAAAGGGAACGTTTATGTACTTATTATTATCATACAGCAAAGTAAAAATGACAAAGAAAGTGCATTGCATGATTTTTTTTTTAAATACGTAAAGCTATCAGTAGTTTGTAGCTACTTTTGAAAAATTAATTTGCATACTTTTGAAAAGATTAACTAAATTAAATTAAATTAAATTACCAAAGAAAATGTCAGCAACATTTAGCTCTTAAAAAATTTACTAAACAAAAACCCAAAACTTTTTATATGACATTTCACAATCAGAAAGTCTACAAGAAGAGTCATCCTACCTGCCCAGATTGTGCATGTACAAAGCAGTCAATTTGATCAACAACAAAAATTTATTATGAGATTTGGAGGGGACAAAAAAGCTAATAGCCAACCCCCAGAAAGTAAGCCATCATTGTAACTCAAACTCTCTACAGAATGACATAGTTAAATAAACATTGCCTGTACAAGGAAAAAAAAAAAAATTGACTTATATCCTCTCCACCCTAATCTTCACTGGCAGTGGTCTGGCTTCTATGGAGTCTTGTGTGTGAATTCTTTGAATGCCCAGCTTCTCTGGCAGATTGCGCAGGTACTCCAAATCTCCATTGATGCTTAATTTCTAGATCGCATGAGATAAAAGAAAATGTGTCTATGAAAACAATAATGTCATGCATTATCAATTGGACACATTTTACTTTTAATATTAGAAATATCATTAAGTGAATAGTGCCCAACCTTGGGGCCAAATACATTTCCAACATCAGCACACACAAAAATCTTCAAATACATTTGAACATTTGAAAAAGTCCATTAGGGAATTAGACAGATTGCAAGGAGCTCCCATAGTCCCTCAGACAAAAATTCTCCTAATGCCCAGGCTTGCTACAATTGGGACGCAACATGTAGCCCATGTATAGCCATATTACAAGATCTGCGGTGCTGGCAAAGACCATCCTTCAGGGAACAGTACCAGGAAAAAAGAAGAGGCAAACTGAGAAAGCGATGGGAGGACAACATAAAAAAATGGATGGGCCTGCCATTGAAAGAGGTTTTAAACAAGGCAAAAGACAATGAGGAATGGAGAAAGACGGTCGACAAGTCTTGCTTGGTGCCCCATCGGTCCAAGAGACTAAGGGATAGGTAAAGGTAAAGTAGCCCCTGGTCCTGCTAGCTACAAATGGCCACAGGGAATTTCATCTAATTCTTATTACAGCCACAAGTCTATGATGATGGCCCTCTTGTGGAATGGAATGGCAGACTTGCTAGACTGAACTGTCAGTTCTCTATTCCATCCTCACCCAGGAGATTTTAAAAAAAAGTTCAACCAGAGTAACCTGGGGGAGAATATGTTTACTCCACCTTGTTCACCTATTGGTCTATTGCTTTTTTTGTTGAAATTATGTTATGTAGGTCTATAACAATATTATCAAAGTCTACATAAACATGACTTATCAAAGTCACATAAACATG
>JADKLZ010000130.1:11261191-11273623 GCA_021533235.1 Biomphalaria straminea
ACACACACCGCTACTCCCCCGTCTGTCCCGCCACCAGGTTTATAACAATACACAGCTGCGGTTGCAGGTTGGGCATATAAAATCACCAGGAGCAGCTGCATTTTTAGCCTTCTTTCTGCCTCTGTTGTGTATGGCATCTGCAATCCGAGACCCTTCTCTTATGCTCTCTTTCCATGTGGATCTATCCAGTGGATCTATCCAGTGCTACTTTTTCCCAGCTGCTAGTGTCGATTTCAAATAGCTTCATGTCACGTTTGCACACATCTGTATAACGTAAAAGTGGGCGACCAGCGGCTCTCCTGCCTTCAATAAGATCGCCATACAGTATATCTTGTTTCAATATATCAAGGCTGCGGGCGAAAACCAAGGTTAGGAGGATACTTGTTAGGGAACTCTTGTATGCTGATGATGCAGCTATTGTAGCTGACTCTGATATTCAGCTCCAGACCCTGGTTGACAAACTATCTGCTGCTTGCCAGAAGTTCGGCTTAAATATTAGTCAAAGCAAGACCAAGATACTGGTCCAAAACACTAATGCTGCACCTCAAGTAAACATTAATGGTCAACCACTTGAAATTGTTGATCATTTTTGCTATCTTGGCTCCATCATATCAAACGATGCTCTACTGGATAAAGACATCAACAATAGGATATTTACTTTTATAGTCACTGGCATATACATATGCCATAGGTTGCAAGGTTCGTAAAATAAAATTAATTTGATCGCAATTGTGTACTTACTAAGGAATGAATAAAATTCAAAGTCAATATATATTTTTACTACAGAAGCTGTATTTTCACTTATTATTCTTATTCTTACCCTGCCTAGGCCCCGCGCAATCAGTTTCGCATAGGGCCCCGCAATTGCTAGGACCGGCCCTGTACCTATCTACTTATTGAATGATTGATAGACAAAGCTATGAAAAGTAAAAAAAGTATGTAGATAATACTCCACATTTCTTCTTCTTCTTCTAGACAGCTTTTTACTGCTGAGCTGTCAGCTCTTTTGCAGCCTGTGCCATGGAAAAATAGTGTGTTTTCTTCAGTTGTTCAGCACTGCCATACAGGTTATTGGTTATGTTGGGCGGTAGTGGTAGTAGGGTCTGTTTAAGGTGGATTAGGGCATTCAAAAAAAGGAATATAGTTTACGGTTTCATAAGGGTGGGCGCAGTGTTCACAAAGGGGGAGTCACACCATGTCGTCATCAGGCCAGTATTTATGAGCGTAAGCGGTAAAATGTTATTGAGATGGTTCCAAGACTAAAAAAATTAATTTAATGCCCATGCATCCTACCAATAGTCACTGAAGATACTGATAGATATATGAAAAGTAGCAGTCAAACCAAAATGTTTTTACAATTATTATTTTTTTAATGTGTGAAGTATCCTTCAGAAATAAAGTTTACAGCCTTTAGCCCTAACCATCTGCAGGATGGTAGGATTCAAACTGGAATTAGAACTACCCAATGCTACAAAACCAAGAAGGTAATTTATGCATATAATACAGAGATAAATCCACTCACTCTTCCCCATTTATCAGAGAAAGGCTTCTGGCTGTTACATCCCAACATACAGGCTGATGTATCATCATTCTGACTAGGGTAAGCTTCATGACAATCTAAAAATAAAAAAGTTATTGCAAAATATATTATCTATATTAAAAGACAATTTATTTTTTTGCCTTGAAGTCGTAAAAAAAAATTTTCTAAAAATTTCAATAAGCAAAGCCTAATAAAAAGTAATATTTGAAATGGTGTGCTGAAGTAGCTAAGCCTTATACAATAAACTCTTATAGCAAAAAAAAAAGAAAAAGAAAAAAAAAAAGGCCGAATTTTTTTTTCTATCTGGTTTGACTTACTTTCTAAACAGGTTTTAACGGTGCCATTTAATCCATCTTCATCGCCTACCAACTCAATTAGAGAAAAAAGTCTACAACCTCTTTTACAACTTTCTACAGATTGGCTCTGAAATTTAAAACAATTAATTAATTTATATGTAATACAAACTTTAAAGGATTTTATTTGAAATATAAACAAACACAAAATTGTAAGTTCCAATTAGTTTTCTGTGTCACCCCTGCACCAGTTCTTCACACCCAGCTAATCTATCCAAAGGAACAGCAAGCCCAGATACAGTTTGGGGTCAGTGGCATCACAGTCTCTGCCAGGGTGTAGTTTTGTGTGCTACAAACCGCCCAAGGGTCGCCGACTCCTGGTTTTTCCTCAGGGTTGACTTCCAAAGCCTTTCCCATGTTGGGTATCTTATCTTTGTATTACAGGCGTCACTTCAAAAAAGAAGATGATTACGTCCTACACGTCTTGCATTCAGTCATGCATATTAACAAATGACCTAAACTCCCTAGTTTTCCTGGCTAGCTCAGGCAACCCATTCCATGCTTTAATACCATCAGGGAAGAAGGAAAAATTGTACAAATTTGTTCTAGCATATGGAACTAGGAATATGCCTTTATCTTTGTGCCTTTCTGAGTATTTTATTAGATTTTGATTTTGTATATTTGAAGTTTATGGTTCAGTGTTTTATTAATAATTGCTACTTTACTTTTGAGTCTTCTATTCTGAAGCCACTGAAGGCTTTCTAAATTGAGTGCTTTTATTCTAATCAGTGTTACTCGAATCAAATTTGAATATTGTCTTTTTTTTAATGAATTTCACTGCTCTATTTTGTGTCTGTTCCAGTTACTAGGTCAATCTATTGACCTAGTCAAGGATGTTGATCAATCAAATCAATGACATAAATTCTGTCAAGTCATTGATTAACTAAATTAGTCATCTCTAGTGTTTATTTAGATCTATTATCATCTAGAAAGTCTAATCTAGACATGAGATGATAAGTCTAGATCTAGATCTATATTAGACTTATAGACTAGATTTAGATGGAGATTAGATCTAGGATGTACACCATTCATGATTCAGTTAAATCAGTATGATTCAGTGAGTGAATATTTTATATTGTTAAAGAAACAGATTTAAATGATTTGTTATACAGTCGATCTAGATTTATTCAAACAGTCTCAAGCCTTTAGAACTTTTACACACAATCACATGGACACAGTCACACACTCACAGAGTAGTCACTGAGACGGCAAGACCAACGACCTAAAATTAGTAAAATCCTAAATTCTGTCAAATGCCAAGGCCCAAGACAAGTCAACTCAAACCCCTGCCTGGTTTTCCTGATCTAGCTAGACCTACCTTCTCAAATGAATCAACTATGTTGAGTGGGTACGTTTTCAGACAAACGTCTTCACAAGGATCTATATCACTTATCAAATTTAAAACAGAAGAGGACGTAGTTAGTGAAAATAAAAGCGTAAAGCAGCTCAACAAAAGCAGTTTGTTTTCTTGGGTCACCATTTTGTTTGTGTTGGAATAGAAACTATGATGATTGGTTGATTTATGGTCATGTGACACACACTAGTTAGCGCTCTGCACTAAGTAAAAACAATGGACCTATTTATAGATCTCGATATAGATGATAAACAATTTATTTTAAACGCGATCTAGATGTCTATTTTCTGTTATTAATTTATATTATAAATCTCGTGTTGACCTAGAATCTAGATATAGTTCTAATGTTTGAAAGTAATAAAAAATACATATCTATAGTTAGAATTGCACTTGCGCTGCTTGATATAAAATCAAATTAGATAATAATAATCTTTATATCCGCTTATAGTTGTGCATTAGATTATTAACATGTAACAATTCTTTTCAAGATCTAGTACTTTAGTGTCTTGAGTTGCAAGCATAGAGTGGGTTGAACTGAACTACCCTCTTTAACAGTTATTATTATTATAGCTTTTATATAGCGCTACTTTCATGCTTATAGCATGCTCAGAGCGCTTTGGTCCAAACTCATTTGTGGACCAGTGAGGAGGAAGGGGTATCTAGGAGTTGGTTTCCCGTGCTGCCTTTGGGCGCTCAGTTAGCACAACTCTGCTCAAGTTGGGTGTCGAACCTCGAGCCCCCTTCTAGGTAGCCAAGCTCAAGCCGCACTTAGCCTCTCGACCACGCTTCCCAGTTCACCTTTCCATCTCAATTAACTGAATTTTTTTTCAGGATCCTAGCATGGTCAATATATCCAAGAGACTTAACATGAATTCATGAAATAATAAGAATGGTAAATTAAGTTTTGCTTACACAAATCTATTCCTAACCCAGCAGAAAATTAGATATATGTTGCCTGTGTGTATTATATAAGACCAGATAAGGCTGAAGGTTTTCATGGGATAATTAAGAATATAAAAACACACAAACACACACAAAGCAATGCTTTATTTATAAATGTATATGATTAACCACAAATCTCATTCGACTCAATAACTTCAGCTAAAATTTGAAGTTAATTAATAAAAAATGCCAAATGGCAGAGCACACAAGTTTAAAAAAAAGTATAAAAAAAAAAAAACAACTAAAAAAAAAGCTTAATTGTATAAAGAAATTTATTTTCTACTTTAATAATGTAAATAGTTAAAATAAATTCACAATAAATCACATGAATTACTTAGAGATCTCATTTTAGTATATATAGATATAGATATCTAGTAAGTATATTGTATAAATTTTGATTTTAAATGTGTAAATGTCATTATGGGTTTTAAAAAAAAAAGTAAAAACAAGAAAACAAAATTGACATCAAATTACAATAAATACATTTGAAATAAATAAAATGTTAAATCCACTAAACATTTCATTCGAAAAATATAAGTGGAGTAATATTATTGCACATTTTTTAATTAATATATATAAATATATATTATATATATATATACTTTATTTTTCAACTTAAGAAATAATTCTGTCCATATTACACTAATGAATTTACATTTTTGTTCTAATGATATTGTTAAATATGGAATGCAATGAATGTTTACAGGAATGTGTTTAATCTAAGAAGAACCAGGGAAAAGTTGTTTTACATCTATGTTTTTTTTTTCAACAAACTGAAAATGTGTTGAGCACCCTACCATACATAATATTTTCATCTGTGAAAATTTTTAAGGGTAGATTAGTAAAGTGCACATGTATGCTTCATACCTTTTGTTTTTCAAAATCTAGTTCTCATTCTTTTTTTATTTTTAAATGTTATACAAAAATTGTAAATAGATTTATCCTTCACTAGTTTTCAGTAAAGCAAAAATGCAAAATCCAATTGAATAGAGCATAATTTTTTGAACATTAAAAGATTTCCTTTTTTTTTCATCAGGGATTCACAGATATTTGATGAAACATAGCAAAAAAAAAATGTCACTACTTTTGCAGAAGTCAAACCCAATTTTGTAGCTTACTATCACATTAGGAAAACTAATATACATGACATCAGTCTAAATTTAAAGAATGGGGACCTATCCTATATAGCATGTAAATTTAGAAGACATATCTTATATGACATCTAAGTTTGGGACACCTATTCTATATGGAATCTAAGTTCTAACATTTTGGATGAGAATTTTAATATATTGTTATAAATCTAATTTGGCTCATTTGTTTGTGACTTTCTGTATCTAACTATAGATCTATTCGGACTCGGAGACAAGCCTTATTATTATCATTATTTTTATAGATCGATTACTTTCCATTTTAAGAAATGTTCTTTATTATACTTTATTACCAATGTCCGAAAAAAACAACAAAAAAAAACAGCCTTGAGCAATAATCACAATATTGAGAGTAGATATTGTAAAAAGACATGTATACTGGTACATTTTAAACACATTGAATGCTTTTTTAAAAATCTCTCAAACAAAATGCCATTACTAAACATAAAATATATATTCATGTAAAACATAAGATCTGGTAATTAGGATTTTGTATTCAAATAATCTCTTGATAATGGAGATTCAAAAAAATATATTTTGAAATGTTTTTAAAAAAATAAAAATTTGAAGGTCTAGATAAATGCCTGTTGAGATGAATAAGTTTATACCAAGTTGTGTTTAAAAGAGGTCATTACCACACAGTAATTACCTGTATCACAATAACTAAGTAACAACCATGACCTATTTAAGGATGGCTGCCTGGTTGAGCGGTTTGCACGCTGGACTGTCGTATCGATTTACCGATGGTCACGGGTTCAAACCCTGCCCGCTCCCATCCCCGTCGTCCTGCGGGAGGTTTGGACTAGGAAATAACTATCTTCAACTCTGAAGGAATTTCCGAAACATGTAAAAC
This sequence comes from Biomphalaria straminea, assembly GCA_021533235.1. Taxonomy (NCBI): domain Eukaryota; kingdom Metazoa; phylum Mollusca; class Gastropoda; family Planorbidae; genus Biomphalaria; species Biomphalaria straminea. Next base: position 11,267,382 of record JADKLZ010000130.1, read on the forward strand.
ATTTTACACAAAACATTTTACAAACATTTTCAGATAGGGCTGATATTTAATATTTTGTTTTTTTTTGCACATCTGCACAATTTAGGTTTTCTTGTGCCCATAAACCCTCAGGGGTTACTTCCCCTTTATAGCTCAAGATCTAAAAGCTACAGCTAAGGTCCATTCATAGCTCAAATAGTAAATTTTTTTTATAATTTAGTAAAAAAAAAATCTTTTTGTAAATATATATTTACAATTACTTTACCCTATCTCAGATCAAATTTTGGTAGTCAACCCCACCTCCCAAAAAGCCCAGTATATTCCCAGGGTCAACATAACTAAACTGACTAGTTTGATATGAGTAGATTGAGATCATATAAAAAACCATTACCAAATTCATAGTTTTTTTTGTTGTCTTTTCTCTTATTTTGACTTTTATTTTATTGCACAAATACTCTTAGTATATTGACTATTACTATTAAACTTTAAAATTTTTAGAATCAGGTCAGCCAAAAGATACAAGAGTAATACTTAAATTATATTTTTTTGCAAATACATTTGAATTATCTACTGTGACAAACAAAAAAACTTAAAGTAAGACATTTATATTTTAAAAATGTTAATAACATGAAACATTAAACAAACAAAAAAAGTCTTAAGTGACAATGTTATTGAGAGTTTGGCTGTTGGGTAAAGGAGATTTCAAAATCTTTGCAGAGAAATCTTTATATAAGATTGAAAATGTAGATAATCAAGTACCCGAAGGTTAGAGCTAAATGAGTGCGCCAGAAACATACAACTTTTACCTTAACAGGCCTGGAAAACTTTCTCACCTGCCATTCTGACCTTTAGACTATAAATCTTTGGATAGCTAGACAACTTTATATAGCTATTTTTATTATTTCACAAACATTTACATTTAACTTGATTACAAAAAAAATAAATAAAAAAAAAAATTAACAAGTAAATAAATGAAGACAATGTAAGATAAGATGTTCAGATCAGTTGGTGTTCCCTGATGATGTGCCATACCTTGTACTGTCACCTAAGCCCATTTTCTCTCTATCTACAAGCATGTCAAGCGACGTCACTGACATAGTGTCCCCATCTCCGTCCAGTTTGTCGGATCCTTCTGTTAGCTCCTCTATGGTTTCAAGAGCTTCGGCGTGTAGGATTGGAATTTTGTCAGCCTCTGTGTTTTTCAGGTGCTCCACAAAACCAGAGGGCTGGACCTGACCAACATTAACATTAGCTAGCAGCCAAGCTGAAATCAAAAAATATCATGAAGTTATCAAATTGAAACATGAGTGAAGGTGAAGATAGTCAGCTAGGGGCAAAAAGGGAAAACTACTAGATCTACCGCACGTTTTGGAAAAGTAAATGTTAAATATTTATGATACAAGAATGGGAAACTTAACCTGACTAATGAACTCTATAAAAAAAAAAATGAACTCTATGGAGGCTTTTTTTTTTTACACTAAAAGTCAAAATAAAGCTACAGGTGTCCTTTTAGCTAATTACTAAATTATTACTAAAAAAAGATAAGAAAGCAAATTAACACATGCCAAGAATGCAGACTGATTGGGAATTTGAGAGAAATTTCATACAAAACACAAGAAAGATTACAAATGTGTAAACAATGATGTATGAACCAAAAGCTGATGAGTGCCATTATGATTATATTTGATATATTAAAAGGTAGTTTATCCAGATTAAGATTAAGTTTTTTTACAAAACATTCAGTAGTAGTATTACAAAAAAGGCAGACACAGCACATAGAAGAAAAAGATTAGGATATTGACTGCCTAATAATAGACTTGCTAACAATTTATATTGAAGAAGTAAAATAAAGTGGTAGTGGTATCCTTGAATATCAAAAGACAATAAACATGTTGCACCAGCAAAGAATGTTAATAAGAGATGAAAAATATACTTAAGAAAAAATATTATACATCTATAGAATGCAAATGTAAACCCACCAGAAATACCCCCAGCTACAAGAGACTTACTTATCAAGTGCAGTGCACCCACCAAGGAAGAAATTCGCAGAGCAATCAAACAATCGAAGAAGGGCAAATCTGCAGGACCTGACAGCATCCCAGTTGAAGCACTAAAGGCAGACATTGAAACAAGTGTGAAGTTACTCTACCCTCTCTTCTGCAAGATATGGGAAAATGAAGAAGTGCCACCAGAATGGAAGGAGAGCTACCTCATCAAACTCCCAAAGAAAGGCGATCTTAGTTCCTGCTCCAACTATCGAGGGATAACGCTACTGTCCGTTCCAGGGAAAGTGTTTAATCGCATCCTGTTAAACCGAATGAAAGATGCTGTAGACCCACATCTTCGTGACCAACAAGCCGGCTTTCGAAAGGAGAGATTATGCACAGATCAGATAGCAACACTGCGCATAATTTTGGAACAGTCTATGGAATGGAACTCCCCTCTCTACGTCAGTTTTATAGATTATGAAAAGGCATTTGACAGTGTGGACAGACAGACCCTCTGGAGACTGTTAAGACACTATGGAGTGCCTGAAAAAATTACTAACATCATCAAGAAGTCATATGAAGGGATGACTTGCAGAGTAGTGCATGGCAGACAACTGACAGAGGCATTTGAAATCCAAACGGGAGTGAGACAAGGCTGTTTACTCTCTCCCTTCTTATTCCTACTAGCCATAGATTGGGTCATGAAGACAGCAACAGACCAGAAGCGAAACGGTATACAGTGGACACTGTGGAAACAGTTAGATGATCTCGACTTTGCAGATGACTTAGCTCTTCTTTCTCACACACAGCAGCAGATGCAGGAAAAGATAAATATTGTTGCAGACAATTCCGCTAGAATGGGTCTTACCATAAACAGAGGAAAGAGCAAGGTGTTCAAAATAAAGGCATCAAACACTACACCCATTATAGTCCAAGGTGAGGCGCTGGAAGAGGTGGAAAGCTTCACCTATCTAGGCAGCATTATAGATCACCATGGCGGAACAGATGCAGATGTCAAAACCCGCATTGGTAAAGCTCGAGCAGCCTTCCATCAGCTGAAGAACACCTGGGGATCTAGGGAATTAAGCACCACCACCAAGATAAGGCTATTTAACACCATTGTTAAGCCGATACTACTTTATGGAGCAGAGACCTGGAAAACCACCGTCACCACCATCAAAAAAATCCAGGTATTCATCAACACCTGCCTGAGGAAGATTCTTATGATCCGCTGGCCAGACAAGATCTCGAATGAGGAACTGTGGCAAAGAACAAAACAGCAGCCCATTGAAATAGATATCCTTCAGAGACGCTGGAGATGGATAGGTCACACCCTGCGCAAGCCGGCATCCAACATAACAAGGCAAGCCCTAACCTGGAACCCCCAAGGAAAAAGGAATAGAGGACGGCCCAGGAACACATGGCGCCGCGATCTGGAAACAGAAGCCAAGCAGATGGGCAAGACATGGGGACAGTTGGAGAGACTCGCCCAGAACCGAGATGCCTGGAGAAAGCTGGTTGGTGGCCTATGCCCCAGTAGGGACCACAGGCTGAGATGAGATGATCGATGTTACTGCTGAGCTGCTGTTGAGCGACCACTAAGTTAAGTTGGAAAGACTGCAACACCATAGAAACTGGTTCAAGAACAGATGAATAATTGACAATGATAAATAACTCTGGAATCCTCAATACACCAAAATGAATCTCCACCCTGGGACGAAAGCCCTCTTCCTACTATAAGGGACCATATTTAAAACATACTGAAAACATAAAAAGAAAATCTGACTACAGACCAACAGATCTCAAGGAAATGGTGAACTGTTTTCTTCAAACCAATTATCCTAGCAATCAGTGGATCTAAGTTTACACCGATGGATCTTCCCATAAAGCCACCACAAATGGAGGAGCTGGAATTCTCATCAAATGGCCAGATGGAGAAAAACTAGAAAAATCTATTGCAACTGGCAATGACAGCCACAGAGCAGAAAGGGAAACACTAACACTAGATGCTGCCATGCTAGCAAATCATCCAAGTTCCCCCCACAGTCAGATTGTCTTACTAACCGATGCGAAAACAACCCTCCAAAGCAATGGGTACCAGCTAGAAGGAAATGAGAAGGCTGACACAATCGCCAAGAGTAGGAGAACTCACAAATAAACTCTGCACTCTATCCAGAAGAAATGAAGAAATTAATTGTAAATAATTGTAAAAATAAATAACATGAGAAATGGAAGAGCTCACATCCAAATCACAGAAAGATGATGCTTACTATAAGCTATCCCGACAGGATCAACGTCTAATCTTTCGACTTAGGACCGGACACAACAGAATGCAACAACACATGTACCGGAAGCTCAAAATAGGAACCAGTGAGATCTGCCCATGTGGAGTGTCATCAGAGAATGCCGACCACGTCCTCCAACACTGCGCTCTTTACCAAGATGCCATATAAGACACTGGCCCCAAAACACCCCAATAGAAAGAAAACTATATGAAGAGCTCCCTGATTTGGAAACCACTTCGCAGTTCATCTCATATATTGATCTAGTCATCTGAACCCTCCAACATAACAATGAGAACGAAGAAGAAGACGACGGCAATGAAAAGACAAATCAGAAACACAAGAGACATTTAGGCTACTAAACATTTGAAGTTTATCTGGTTCACTTGCAGTCGTTATTTTAAGATCCACCAGTCAAAGATCTATAAGTTGAGACTTTAAGCTTGAATAGATTCGTATTTTTCAGTTAATTGTGTCTCACACAAAGAGGTAAATTAAGCACCAACGCTATTTCTAGGGACTGATACAGAAGAAGATTTCTAGCCATAACAGGGCAGCCTTGGCCGAGTAGTTTGTCCATGTCTAGACTGTACAATGACGTTAGACACATGTAGCATGTCTCTCTGAACCACAGGAACTAAACTAATGAAGTCGAATACAATCGCAATCAACAAACCAAACACTCAAAGACATCTGCTCAGTGCCTGAGATATCTGCAGTTTCATCACTAAAATTCCCAGAAAATGAATTTAATTCGTGATGCTGCAGCTTGTAGTTTTTGGTCGCTTGCTGCTGCCAGTGCTCCTCTGATCCAAATCAACGTTTTGTCTCGAATGACGACATGTGAAGAACTTTCTTTTATCTCTTCTATTGTAAACTGGTGAACGTGTTTAACCAGCTGTTTTATCGGGCGCTGTCACCGACCGCAACTAGGCCTATATAGCATTTATCACATCGAAAGATAATTGGCAAAAAAAATATTTCTAGACCTTAGCTAAATAAACAAATAATTGTAGCATTGTACGTCTCAAGACGATTTTTCCCTTTGCATCTTCTTGTGTGACTAAAGATGCCAATCCTTTGTACTTTCAACCTTCTTTCTACTATTATCGTGTCTGGCATCTGCAATCCAGGAACGTCCTTAAATGCTCGCTCTTCATGTGGATCTATCCAGTTCCACTTTCTTCCAGCTGTTGGTGTCGATTTTGAAGACCTTTATGTCCCGTTTGCATACATTAGTATACTTTAGCAGTGGATGACCAGCGAATCTCCTGCCTTCTGTTAAATCATAACACAGAATGTTTTGTGAAAGTCGACCTTATGTCATTCATAATAACGATAGCTATATGCAAATATAAAGAAATCGTCACGACTAACATACTATAGAATATTTGACACCCTTTATAGAGCAAAGAATTGCACGCCTAGAATATATCGTACATGGTCGGACATGAACTACAGATTTGCCTATTCTAGTTACAATAATAGCATACCGGTAAAGATTTTACAACTGTTTTTCAGTGGAAGCACTACTTTTTAAATTACTACAGTTTATAATATTCTAATGATAGGCTTTTAGATTTAGATGACCAAACTTTCCTGAATATTAATTTATTAAACTCTTGAATCAATAATGGAAGGGCAGCCGAAGCGGGTTAGGCCTACATGATAGTGCACTTGCACCCCCCCCCCCCCCGGGGCGGGGGGGGGGGGTACGGAATAAAAAGCCTACGTAATAAAAAAAAAACAGATCTAAAAGATGTATTTCATTATTTAAAAAAATGGCTAAAATGTGGTTACTTGGAATTCAGAGGCGCGCACATACATGGTTGACCATCCATTCCATACGCCTAGGTTTATCTACTTATTTCTACTACTACATTAACCAGTGGAAGCACTACTTATTCAGTTGCTGCTTAGAATTTCATTGATTTGGTGGTGCGAAAAAATTACTAAAATTTGACTACTCAGAATCCAGGGGGGTGCAAGTGCA
>JADKLZ010000130.1:11274724-11310179 GCA_021533235.1 Biomphalaria straminea
AATAAACCAAGATATGTAAGATTGTAAACAATCTTTTAATTTTGAATTAACTATTAATTTTTTCTTAGAGGCTCGGTTGCTGAGTGGTTAAGTGCTTGGCTTCTGAACCAAAGGCTCCAGGGTTCAAATCCTGGTGAAGACTGGGATTTTTAATTTCAGGATCTTTAAGGTGCCTCTCATTCCATCCATGGGTATATAACATTAGTTTGGGAAAGTAAAGGCCGCTGGTTGCCACATGACACACTCGTCAACCATGGGTCTAAGAAGCAGATGACCATTACATTATCTGCCATATAGATTGCAAGTCTGAAAGGGAAACCTTTACTTTACCATTTTACTTTTTTTTTGTTTGGAAAAAGCATGTCTTTCTTTGGTCAATCTATGGGACAATTAGTATAAATGTGTGAATATGAACTTTCTCATTTGAATTTTAATAACCTTCCTAAAAAGGGTTTATTGACTCACCAGCTAAAATTGCTGATATGGTAAAAATGACAAAGTTGACTGGAACAACTATTGTAGCATCATGATTCTTCATAGCCATATTGACAAATCTGAAACCAAGGAACGAGCAATGAAAATGAATAATATTTATCTAATAGATTTCAGATGTTCCTTCAAATGAGAAGATAATTACACGTTAAATCATTGGTTTTCCTGATCCAAGCAACCTGTTCCATGGTCTAAAGGCACTAGGGAAGGAGGAGCACTTGTACAAATGTGTCCTAGCATATTGAATAAGAAATGTGCCTGTATCCATGTGTTTTTCTAAGTGTTTTATAATAATATTTACAAGTAAACTTTTTGAAAAGAAAATTAAATTATTTGTTTAAATTAAATAATAAAATAAATACATACACTTTAACCTAAATTTTTTTTTACTTCTTTTCAAGCAATGCCTTACTTGATTTGGATGAGAGCAGTCAAAATGAGAATGGCTAACATGGCATACAAAACTGGTTTTGTCCATTGAGAGAAGCCGACAGCAGACAGCTGAATCATGCCAGAGACTGCTTTAGCAGAAATGACAGTGAAGGATGCTGGGTAAACAGAAGAAACAATATAAAAGTTGTCAATGCACTCATTCTATCACTACTATGAAATTGTACAGTACACAGCTATCAAACTAATGTTTGGATTTAGGAATGTTCTTAGAATTATAGTGCTATAATGTTAGAGCTTTGGGCTGCTAAGTTATTAAGTTTAGGTCCTATGTGATGGTCAAGAATGTTATTCCAGAATAGGAACAATGCACTAGCACCTGAGTAACTGTGCACTTGTTAGTCTTGATTTAAGTGAACAATGGCAATAGATTTTGAAGTCTAAAAAGATGCATATCATTTTTTACTTGACTAATAATGTGTATTAACTAAATTGAATTTGGCTGTTGAGACACCCTATATGAAAAGTGAATACTGCTGTGATCATGAAATAAGGCCAAGTGAGTTAGTCAAGGAAAACGGTCTTTCAGCTAACATTTTAAGATGTGCTGTTCAGTAATAATGTTGTCTCAAATCACTGTTGGAAATTGTGCACAAGCCTGTTAATCAGTGTGATGGCAGAGAGAGAAAGAGGATAGTGAGAAGTCTACTCTTCACACTGCTTTTGAAAGAGGAAGAGGATGGAAACATTTTACTTTTCCAAATAAAGTCAACATTAATCGTTTAAGAGCATAAATACTAAACACTTACAATTTTAATGACAGTATATTGATCCTGACAATGAAGCTATCAAGTTGTAGGAAGAGTTCTTTAGTAATTTATAGATCTATAGATCATCCTGATTACAAATTATGTCTATACTACAACAATACACAAGCCTTGAGCCCAACGTCATCCAACATAAACTTACAAAATGATAAAATATTTTTGAAAACATTCTGATTAATAAACAAACAAACCACACAGTAAAAACAGATTCAAATGTAACGAACTTAGTGTGACTTTATCAATAGTTCTAGACGCCAGGTCAAGTCAGTGCGCTGTCCAGCGTAAACAAGCTAATTTTGGATAGCTAATCGGAGAGAGAGGTTGAGGGAAAAAATTACACACGTCATCTTCCAGAAGGTCAAAGTTACTAAAATAAGTATCAGAGAATGTTCTATGCTTCTGGAAGATACGATTTGAAAAAGTATAAATTAAGGGAAAAGGAGTTAGTCGGGGTGCTCGCACAGTAATGGTACTTATAGAGAGATGGTCCTCGCACAGTAACGGTATTTGAAGAGCGAGTGCCCTTGCATAGTAGTAGTTTTATGTAGTGATGGTCCATTGTTCAATCTTCTCTTTATAAAAATATAATAGTAGAAGTATGTTATTAAGATGTTTATATAAGTGAAGTTTTATTTATATTAAAGTAGAGATTGCAGAAGTGTTTGTTCAAGAAAGTAGAAGCTGTATTAAAGTTGTTGTTGTAGAAAACAGAGTTTCTTTCTTCATTGAATTTGAGTTATCAAGTCAATAATAATATCAATCCCCGGCATGTGACAATATACAGAACATCACATCATTGACAAATAAAACTGGAAAAAGAAAAAAAAACAACTAAATTTCTTTACTAAATAAAAAAAAAAAAGAGACAATGAATAACTCTCCAGTTCTAAAAGAAACTTTTAAGAATACCTGTGATGGAAGAGATCAGAAGATACAAGAGAACATGTCTAACTTTCTTGCAGTAGAGGAGAATGAGCAGAGCAGCCAGCACAACCACTTCAACACACTGTAGTCACAAAATGACATGCTCATTTTATAGTATTTCACAGAAAATTTTGTTTTTTTCTGTACTTAGTCTAACCATTTTTTAAGCTGCTAAGAAAATGAGATGTGTTGACTTAGATGATATACTGTAAATGAATAGTAAAGAGCTGAGTAACAGATTGAAAAGAGTTTGAAGTTCAAAGTATAATGAATGCTACTAATTCCAATGCTAATAATGGGTTATTAAAAATAAGATTTTATTTTTTATTTTCAGGCAAGCTAAAATAAATAAAAACATTTACATGATAAACAGCCAAATTTGGTTGATTAGACCACTTTCAGACAGCTGCTTATTTGGACCAAATCTGGACCAGGTAGATTAAATGATCAAGCTCTAATGTGATCTGATTAACTATAATTGGCTATAATTTCATTTCAAATTCATTGTAATGGTGGTAATATATAAAAAATGACATACTTACAACATATGCAATAAAAATAGGTTGTGACAGTGACCTTACAATCTCATAACTTCCCATGACTTTTTCAGACTGAAAAAGAAAAAAAAAGCAACTAGTCTATATTTAACTTAAAATAGAATCTCTAGAAAGTTAAGAATCTCAATAGTGTTATCTAAGATTTAGGAAATAAAAACTAAATACTGAAAGACACATGACAAATTGTTTTTGTTTTTTTTACTTACTGTATTTGAAAATGTCACCAGTAAAAATGCTCCTATAATAGCCAATGCACAACCTAACAAAAAAAAATTATTAAACTCAAAATGTTTCAACTCTAACAAAAATTTATTATATTTATAATATTAGACTGCAGCAAGAAAAAAATAGTTTTAAAAGACCCGAAGATTAAAAAAAATATCTTTAATAATTCCGTAGCTTTATTTCTATATTTATTTCATTAAAATGAAAGAAGGAAAAAAAAACTTGAAAGAAGGTAAACAAACTGTCACAAAAGTTCAGTATTTTAGTTGTAGGATGTTTGATATAATTGTGTATGCATAACTAATTCGGTTCTTCTCTCAGAATGAGCATTCTAGCTATTGGCAGAAACAGAAGTGATTGGTCCCTTACCAAATACATTTTCTGGGCGAATCTTTTCCTTCAAGAATATGGCAGCTAAAAATAGGTTGGCTGGGAGATACAGAGAAAGCATAAAGTGAATTAATTTCTTTTTTTTTTCTATTGCTTAAAACATTTAGTTTGAATAAAACAATTCTTAAATGTGTTAGTACAATTTAATATTGAGACATTCTTGGGGGTAGTGATGTGAAGTTCATATGTTTGAGCCAAAAGTTAATGATGGTGACATGTGGCCCCACACATTGACTTTTTGACACCTTATCATAACATAGCTCAAATACCATGTTGTAAGACTTATGGACATCTACAGACCTCTTGCCATTTCAACCATGTTTAGAATTTAATAACAGTGGTTCAGAAATCAAGAAGTCAAGTTTTGGAAAGTGGCATGAATTTCTTAAGGTATTATAATTTCTTAAAATTATTTGTTAGCAATATTTCCTGTTATAAGATTGCTTATGGAAAAGAACTCATTGATGGCCTTACTAAAAAAAATTAACATAAGCTTTTTTTTTTAAGGTAATTAGGGAGAGAGAGTTGACTACAGCTGTTTTTAAAAACATCTTCTTTAGTGGACTTCTATGGCATTTATTGCATGCAATTGATAATCTAACTATTTTTTCAATTTAAATGTATGCATAACTCAAAACTGATTACCAATCACATGAACATTTACACAAGATTTTTTTTTTTTAATTAACAATTCAAAATAATTCAACAATTACCTACAACTGTGGTTGTTTCAAGGGGAGCAACCACTGAAGCTGGAGCAAAACCATAAGCAGTAAAATTGAAAAGCTCTCCCAAGCCCATGAGTGACAATCCTAACCACCACAAGGGCTCTTTAGTGTAATGTTTCTGTGACTGAGTTTCTTTCCTGGCATTTCTCAAGTGGACAAATTTCTAAGAAAAAAAAAGGTAAGATATACAACTTTTTTGTTTTAAACAATTCAAAAAATTAAAACTTTACATTCTTAAAATTAACCTAATTATACCGTTAAATTAAACAAGTAAGAGAATGAAGAAGAAGAAGAAGAAATAAACAAGTAAAATTTTGAATAAAAAAAGTTTTTTTTTGATAATAAAAAAAATGACTTCCTCCTTTAGCTGAACAACCTTTGTAAGAGAGGCCAATTGACCATTAATTACTAATTAGTAATATATTTTTTTTAAATGGAAAAAATGTTCCTGAATGTCAATATATTTATTCAACTTTTTAACTCTTTCTCTCCGTAATTATTTACCACATTCTGGTGGAATCAACGTTGGTATCGTCAGTTAGGAGATAAAGAGTTAATGAAGACAAGTCGGAACGTAGATGTGTTCAAGGTAACGACTGTCTAGACCAAATTACATTTTTAGAAGATAATATTTTGAAAAAGTATAATGGTCAAAGTCAAACTAGAGTTTTAGATATGCAAAGATATGCATCATGTCCAAACTCAAGTCTAGAAAAATCTTAGAAACATTTTTGAGAATCATTTCCATTATTTTTTTTTATTTTTTTTTCCCAATGAAGTTTGCAAATTAAGAATAATTTTAAAATATCCATAATCAAAAGTTATGTTTAACACAAAAACTTTTTACTTGCAAATTGAGTGAAACACTTATAATGATGTTTCCAAAAACAGCTAAGCAGCTTCCTACAATCAAATTCTGCAACAATAACAAAAAATAAAGACTTTCTTAGAAAGATTACTTTAAAATTTTATAATCAAATATAAAAATGAATGACATTAAAAATCGAAATGACAACAGTAAAGTAGACTTATAAGTTCTTGTATTGAATGGTTGGCATACAAAATCACCAGAGCATATATACCTAGATGGAATGATGGAAATGTGGTAGTGGTTACGGCCACACAGATCTAGAAAAGATATAATATTGTTTTTTCCATCAAATGTAATTTCATCAGTATCAAATTGAATGGAAATCCCATAGAAAGAAGTGCCATTTTCTGAATAGTTCAGCACCAGCAGCTTAGAAGTTTTATGCATGATACAGATGTGATTGTAATGGTAAAAAAAATAGAAACTAGATCTAGAGCTATATAGTGAATATAGATAGTAGAGTAGATCTAGATCAGTTTGAATTAAACTGAATAGCTACCCAAACCCTTTATTTTAAATTAAAATTTTAGTTCTTTCATCCCCCAAACATCATTTTGTAATACACAGCTGCAGTCACAAGTTGGGCAATTGGCATCTACGACTAATATATTATTATATCTAGATTCTAGGTATATCAGTATATGATAGTAACATTGTTACATTTACAATTACATTGTTATGTAAATAATAAGTAAGTCATAAATAATCACCAGGCCTTGTTCATTCAATTCATTTAATCAAGCAAGGCATTTCTGATTAAATTGTGATTTCAAGGCCTTGCATTGAAGTTGCATTTTCACTTTCACCCTTCTTAAACTAAAGTTCTAAAGTTCTTTCTAATGCTCAGCTGCTGTTGAGTGTTGTGTGTATGACTGTATGACATCTGCAACCCAGGATCCTTCCTTTATGCTCGCTCTAGAATACTCTAGATCTATTTTCCGCAGTCAATGACTGTAACTACTTAAGTCTTACTTAAGTCTAGTAAAGTTTGGAAAGTTGAAACTTACTTGATCTCTGTTCGATTTTTCAATTTCCTCCGCCTCCTCAGCCTCCTGATCATCGAGTAGACCTACCATTTTTCTGTTAGTGTTAGTGTTACTGTTAGCAAACACTTTAAACAGGTTTAGTGAATATTAAAAAAAAATGTGAGCAGACATTCTAGTTGGTATACCTTCTAGTTTAACTGTTTCCATTTAAAGGTTTTTAATTTAACGCTCAACACCATAATTTATTAATTATGCGGCAACACATTCATGCAACTGGCAAGACTGGAATCCTCAACAACCGAGATTCCCTGTTTCTGCATCCCCTGGATTCTATTTTTTAATGATCAATATTTACATCTCGTGAAACGGGATAACGTGAAAAGGCGAGATGCTAAATGGTCTGCATTGATCGAGTTTTGGCCTTTTATATGACTGCTAAATGAAGGTTTTTAGTAATCCAGTGTCACGGAACTTGTTACGTACGAATGGATGATTCTCCCTTCAAGTACACCAAAAATAGCAAATCTATCCCATAAATTAGGCTTTTCCATTATTGTTGTAATACTGATTATCGTTGCAGGCTCTACTTTTGAGTACAAGAAGCGGTTTATGGGCGCCTCTTCATCGCACAATATGAGTCCACCAGTAAAAGTACAGCCTAAAGAGAAAGCTACCGCATCAGTAAGATTTGAAATCTTATCAAGATCTAAGTAATTTATAGACTTATAAAGTGCAGTCATAATTGTGAAGTACACTGGAGTTAAAAGTAGAGTAATTGTTTAGATTTTAAATCTGTACTAAAATGTTTTTAATTTTGTAAAATGTTTTAGATGTAGACTCTAGAATCTCTGTTTCTGATGTTCCTTCAGTGTTGAAAAGGTTCCAGTTCCACACATTTTATTCACTGACAAATCGTTCACGACTTTTTGTTCACCTGACATGACTATTCATTCATCCAACATATCGTTCACAGACAACTTTGTCACCGACAGTTGGTTCCCAACAATAGCTCTCACGACAAATCGTTAATGCATTTCTTAGTTTTCCTGGCTGGCTCAGCTAACCCATTCTAATTATCATTATATGATTCTATGCTCCATCCTCTTAGTATAGGCATAGGGAAGAGGGGGGAGAACTACAAGTTTGCCTTTTTTAAACTAGCTATTTAGAGAAAACAGGGATTATTATTACACTTCGTTAGTTTTTAGACCCAGATACCCACACACATTGTAACTAGTCTTAAAGTTATGAAAGCCATAACTTGGTTAAGTCAAGAAGTAGATTTAGTTAAAACAGCTATTTACTACACTAATGGAAAATTACATTTAAAAAAAAAATGGCTTTTTTTTTGTAGGTTTCTCTAAAGGACAGGATTTGTCATGCTTTTTCAGTTTTTGCATAATATTTTTATTCTTTATAGAAAGAAAAACTGACATTATAGATGGCTTGTTTATTTTCTATTTCTCTGTTTCAGTTAATCTTTCTTCATGGACTTGGAGATACAGGGTGCGTATATCTATACTAAATTTTAAGTACCGGGTATTTTATTGTAGCCTACATTCTTATTTGTAAACCACCACATACACACATGCACCTTGAAATTTGTAATTGCCCTCCTCATTTTATTTCATATCTATGGAAAGATCAGATTTACTTGTTTAAAAATAATAAAAAAATGCCTATATTTCAACAAACTAATTTTTTAATAAAACTATATTCTTGAAGTTTAGACTTGTAAGACTTCAAAATAACAATTCATAAAAGATACTTGATGAAATTGATTATTAAAGCTCAAAGAATGGAAATATGCGACTCTAAAATCTTTTTAATCAAATTGATTTGTTGTTTTTTCCCATATCATTAGAATAAAACAGCATCATGTAGGGGAGGTAACTCACAATTTAACTGAAGAATAATTGGATTTTTGAATGTTATGCTATTCAATTTTTTCCTATTATAAGGGTTGTTTAATTTCCTCTTACACTCAGTATGACATCTTTAATATATTTATTTTTGCAAAGCTTATATTAACTCACTCTGTCTGGTATAAAGTTTGTACCCCTTATTTCTCCCACACACAATCTCGGATCAAGCTGACATTTTGCACCAATATTTCTTTTACCTGACAACACAAGAAACAATTAAAAAAGAAATTACCTAGATCACCCAGATATCCCACTCTTTCTCCCCCACCACTTTCCAACTGGTCCAGACAAACGAAAGGATCATAGCATATCTATAGAGAAAGCTAAACTAAAACAATTGATAAAAATATTACTAATTGCATTGATTTATTATTGTCAGTCTAGATCTATTACAAATTTAATTATATGACTGATCCAAACTAATTGATACACTTAATATAAGCGTTGTAAGTATTTTTTTGTATTTTGCATTTTGTGTGTTTAATATTAATTCACTTTTCGTTGCAGTCATGGATGGGCTGAGCAGTTCAGAGATTTCTCTTTTAAGCATATACGCTGTGTATGCCCCCATGCGTAAGTCTCTAGCTTAGTCCAAGTATAAAATGTTTTCTTCAATACAGTAATGGAGTTTTTTTTTATTTTTATTTCAACAAGTAAGAAAAATGTTTGGGGAAAATACATATATATAAAATTTTTTTCATTTGGACAGTAACATTAAAACATTGTTATATTTATTATTTCTTTTTTAAGTATTTATTTATGAATACATAGATAATGATAAATGTAACATTGTAGTGTAAATGTTTGATTTATAATAATGATAAATACATATTTTTAAATTTTGTGGTCTAGTTTCTCAATTATTATTCACAGCCCACAAAAACCAGTGTCCCTCAATGGTGGAATGATTATGCCTTCATGGTAAATTTTTTAATTTTTTTTTTAATGGCAATGCTTGTTTTACTAACCTTTGAAATAAAATTCTGCAAAGTTTGAAACCAAGGTCTTCAAATTGATCCACTAAATTTCTCATATATTTGATCATCAAACACCATGTGAATGACATCACGCAGTTGTGCGTAATGCAAAAGTGTTTCCATACAAGAGCGAGTGGCTTTCCAAACCTGTCAAATCAGAATTTTGAAAGTCTTGGACAGTTGAAATGAGCACATGGAGTCACAAAGTTGGGCTTCGACTGTGCAAGTAAGAACTAATTAGAAATGGCCCAATCTTCCACTGTGCTATAATAGCTTTTTCAGGCATGGGTAGCCTCCACCATGGGAGATAGTCAGGGCGTCTCATGTGCTCCTAGACTCTGCAGACTTTTTGTGCTTTGTCCCAACTTTTTATTTATTGTTCTACTTCTTTCTTTCTCATACTTGATATATTTGTCATCAAATTTCTTGAGTATTTGAATGTTGTGTTACATACAACAGATGTTTGTCTATTGCAACAGGTTTGATATACGAGGCTTAGATCCTGGGAGTGCCGAGGATGAACAAGGCATCAAAGATTCATCTAGAGAATGTAAGCTGATTAGACAGAAACTTTTCATAACTTTGTCACTCAGAATTAATCCACATCATTTACATCTTTTTAGCGTGAATTAGCGTGAATAACATTGCAGCTTATAGTTAAACAGTTGGCCCTATTCTGATCTTCTATAGGTTTTTATAGAGTAAATAAATTTTATTTATTTTGATTTGGTTTTCAGTACAGCAATTGATAGCAAAAGAAATCAGTGATGGCATACCTGCTGAGAGGATAATAATTGGTGGTTTTTCTCAGGGAGGCGCTGTAGCCTTGTATACAGCTTTTGGCACGGACACCAAAGTAGGAGGAGTCTTAGCACTGAGTACATGGTTGCCCATGAATAAATACTTCACCAATCCCGCTGTGAGTAAAAGAATACAATTTAGTAATCAATATTGTAAATTCTAGAAAATATTCCTGTCTGGTGATCCTGAGCCAAAGCATTCCAATCTCAATTTATGTTCTCCACAGAATACAAAATACAACACCAACATCCCAGTTTTGCAATGCCATGGAACCTCAGATCCTCTGGTTTCCTTCCGATGGGGCCATGCTACTAATGAAATCATCAAGACTTTCAATCCAACTGCCCAGTTCAAGTCTTACAGTAACTTGGGACACAGCTCTTGTGCTTCAGTAAGTCATGAATGAGGTCATTCCTTGGTCTTTAGTATTGTCTTGTCACAACATTTTAAGAAACAGAATTAAGTCCTTCAATAAGTTACTTCAGTTTGGACTGAGATTGTTGCTTAGTAATAAAGAAGGGGAAAAAAATGTACTTAACAAGTTTCACAAGACCTTTTTTTTGTTTGGTTGCGTTAAATTATGTATAATACATTATTGTAATCTTTTTTATTGCATTTCCATTCTTCTTTTTAAAATATTCTTTAATGAAATTTCTTTAAACTTAAAAGTTAGTGCAAGTTTTTTTCAAAATTCAATGAATCTCACTAACAATTACTTAAAAATAGGTAAAGTATTGCACATCGCAAAAAAAAAGTTTTTTTGTTTTTTTTTTAAGTTTTTTTAAAACAATTCTTATTTGTATTAATTAGGACTAATGTTAGAAGATAATTACAAGAACACTTAAAATGATATGGACAAAATATGGCTAATGTTATTGCTATGATTTCTCTTGAGTTGCATGCAACGTCATGTCAGTAAAACATATTTTTTAAAACAAACCTGCATAGGAACTTTAAGTCAAAGTTAAGGTGCACCTGACTGATGTGTCTGTCTGGTGAAATATGCTACTCTGTTCAAAAGTTGAGCGCTGAATTTCTTTGCATAGTTTGCAAGACGTACATCTCACTGAAATATTAAATGTACACAATTTTTCTTTCCAGGAAATGGAAGATGTCAAGCAATTTCTGCAAGATGTTCTAAAAGATTCTTAGAGACCACACACCAGCACTGGTTACGAAGGGCCCTTAACAGACTCTTTTTTTTTTTTTAATAACTTCACTGAAGTACTCTTTGTAGCCGATGGACCAGTGAGATGTTTGACACCATAACTGATTGAATGATAATAATATTGTTGTGAGCTTCATACATTTCATTGTGTATGATGAGGCACTATTGGACCCATTATTTTTACTAAAGTCGTGTTGCTGTTTGTTTTCTGTTTTTTTTTTTACCATACTTGGATATTTAGGTCTCTTATATTGGATTACATGAACATCCTTAGTAGTATGACCTCAGTTGATTTTTGGTTAAAATTATTACTGTTCTATTTAACAGTTGTGATTATGCTAGGGAAATACAACTACTTGAATGATTCAGAATGTTGGATGCATTGTGTCTACTGGTCTAAATAAGTGTGTCACCATGAATATTTGAACTAGATCTAAGTAACAGAATGATGATGAAAAAAGTTTCCTTTTTTTTTTGTGTCATTGTTCCTTTATTAAATGCAGAAACCAATTGATTAAAATAATGTACTTATACATATATACATATTGATACATTTGTTGTTGTTGATTTTTTTTAATGATAATGGATTGTATCCTGATAATTGAAGGATAATTCAGATGTATACCTCACATTAATTATTATATAGAAAATGTATGTTACCGGTATCACATACTCAGTAAGCATCTTGTTAGTAAAAACCAAACCCAGGTCTAGTGTAAAAGTGTTTATATATCTTATTGTGCTAGTCTTTGACTCCAAATACAAGTGTCTGAAGTCTTAGTCTAAAATAAGCCTGTCTAAGTTACAGTCTAAAATAAGCCTTTGTTAGTTACAGTCTAAAATAAGCCTTTGATTATGATAGTAACAGTCTAAAATAAGCCTTTGATATTAGCAGTCTATAATTAGCCTTTGATATTAACAGTCTGAAATAAGTCTTTGATAGTAACACTCAGCTGTGAACATTGGTATTGTGAGTTGTTTTTTAATGAGGAAGCATGCCACTTAACAAACTGATGCATACACCGGACATAAGTTGTCTTGAAGTTCCATATTTTACTGGAGTAGATTGCTTTAAAACTCACTTTTCTATTCATTTTCAATGAGATTTGTTGTTTCTTTTTTTTTTTTTTTGGTGAGGGGGGGGGGGGCACAAGTTATTGAGTCACAATCTAATAATAGAGATGTGTCAACTTGGGCAGGGTGTGAATACTTATAAATCATTTGAATAGCTTGACCCAAAGCTGTTTATGGTTTGGATCAACTAGAGGATGTGATGGGGGTCTCAAATGGTAAGGATATTCACTCAAAACGTCTTACAAGTCTAAGGAAATTTATTCAAACACCAAAAGTGCGAGTTTAGAGCAATTGACTCTTTCTCTCCTAACTGACGATACCAACGTTGATTACACTAGAATGTGGTAAATAATTACGGAGAGAAAGAGTTAATTAAAGCTGGTCATATGATCAAAGCAGATCCATTGGCATGGATACTATTGTTGAGGGTCCCGATCAAAGTTTATACGAGCCTACTCAGAAAAGGCAGGCTGAAGTCAATATATGCACTCTGGTGGAAAACATTGACACGTAACTCTCAAAATGAGAACAAGGCAAGTTGTTTTTTGACAATTGACTATTAGACAGAAGAACAATATATTAAAATTACTGACCACAAGATTGACAATTTTCAAACTTTATCCAGGAAGTAAGCCTACAATAAATTTCCGAAAATGACCTATTGACAAAGTAGGCCTAAAGGAACGCATATAAGGAGGCAACCTACCCACCATCTACTTAAGAGCAAAACAATATTTAAAACAAAATAAGACGATAGACCAGTATAGCCATGTATGCAAGTAAGACCTGGACACTGACAAAAACAACTGAATATAAGCTAAATACTTGGGGAATACTTTTAAAAATTTATTCTAATATGTTATAGAACTGGGTTGAGGTCTGGATGACACTCACTAAATATGAGGTATGCCAATTAAAAAAACTATATTAAGATCCACGATCAGAGTTGGCACTAGATACAATGAAATTTAAACAAATGAAAAAAAAAAACAGCATTAACTATAAAAGAAAATTACGCAATTTATTAATAACCTATGCTGCCCGTCTTTATCTGAATCGACAAATAACTGAAATGTGTGTGTCGCAATGTCGCAGTTAGACTAGTAGCCTAAACAAGTCATATAGTGCTTTACAATGGTAGAGATTTTATATCCACGTTTCTCAATTTTTCTTTTTTTTAACTCACCTATACTATAGTTTGCCTAGATATATGCCTAATGTCGGCCCTGACCACCTATAGGTCACCTTGAATTTGCTTGAAAGAATAACAAATTGTATACAGGTACCGGGAAAAACCAAAATGCAGACCATAAATATGATGGATTAACGATGTATTGGTAGATTTACAACTTGTGAGTTCGGCCATGGAAACTATCTGAATGGACTAGATTGATTGAACCATAGGTCGATCTAGTCTCCGTTGGCTGTTTAAAAAAAAAAAAAAAAGCGCCACTGGAATGGATGGACATAACATATGATATAGGCTAGTTATTGCACATTATAACACATCAGTGACAAATGGCACCATTATAAATTACACTTCTTATTATGTCCATATGATTATAATTTTTTTTTGTCTTTTGACACCTATATATTTCTAAATCTAGAATCTACTAATGTTCTTTGTAAAGATCTATTGCGATAGCTGGACTTGTCTGCCGGGTATTATTTTTTTTTACATTAGAGTAAAATTTTATGTTGGCAGCAGTGTCAGTTACTTCCCTTGCATTAGTTTCTCGGTGTCTTCAACAAAATGGCGATATTCATTTTTCTGACCGCAATTGCTCATGAGGAAAGCTTGAATTAAATGAAATTAGCTATTAAAATTGCACACATAGGTAAATATCTTACAAATTTGACGATTCCTCTTGTTTATATCAAATAACAAACTCAATTTGTTAATCTTAAAATAAGAAATTTATATTTTTAGCTGACCGCTAACGGTTTTTTTTATTTTACTAAAATTTTACCTTGCTTTATTAAATTTATTTGGACATGATGAATGAAGACTGAAGTAATCTAAATCTAGATCTACTATCTAGATCAAAGATCTACTTTAGAATTTAGCTCTAGGTATAGAGACATTCTCTCTAGTATAGGCAGTGTAAGGGAAAGCAAGTCTGAAGGCAGAAGTGGTTCTAGATCTCTAACTCTAATAAAATTAAAAACACACTCACTGAAATGAATAATGAATGTGATGCTGCCCCCCTCCCCCTCCTTTTTTGTCTGCCCCCACTGACGGACTACATAGACTTTCTACTACAATTTTAATTTGAGCATTAATAATGTTTTGATTGATGAGAGTCAAATCTATATCTGATCTAGATTCTAAACTGTTCTTTTCTATTGAAAAATGTTCTTTGACTTGTATTTGTATCATTTATTATCAAAATTCTTGCAACAATAACAGTCCAACAGAATAAGTTTCAAGTATTGAACTTTTGAGGAATGCAGTGATATTTGCTTTTAGTTTTAGAGACAAGATCTAGATTTTATCTATTGCTTTGCCTTATGCTGTCACTTTTTGGTATATCAACACTACTAAATCTAGGTTTACTAAACTAGCTGTATTTAATATCTAGATTTTATATACAGATACATCTAAATTATACCAAATCAAAGTCAAATGATACATTTAATATCAATACAAATATTGCTTTGAAAAAAAAATAAAAGGTGTAATTAAAACCATAGGGGCAAGATTGCCATCAAAATTACATGTAAAGAAAACCAGAAAACTTTCTTTTTCTTTAAAAAAAAATTAAACCAGACCAGAACTAGATACTTTATAATAGCAGTGTTAAAATTCAAACTGATGAAAAGCAGTTACAAAACATTAAAACTTTATAATAGTAGTGAAACAGTCAAACTTTATTATAGTAATGAAACATTCAAACTTTATTATAGTAGTGAAACATTCAAACTTTATAATAGCTGTAAAACATTCAAACTTAATAACAGCAGTGAAACATTCAAACTTTATAGCAGTAGTGAAACATTCAAACTTTATTATACTAGTGAAACATTCAAACTTTATAATAGCTGTAAAACATTCAAACTTTATAATAATAGCTGTAAAAATTCAAACTTAATTCAAAGTTAATGATATGTATTTGTCTCTACCTTTTTTTTTTTACTTTGTTGTTGTCTTAGAAAGTTATTTTTATCCACCTCTAAACAATGTAATTGGTACACTTTTGTATATATAATTTTATTTTCATTGCATTGCTTGAATTTTTAAGCTTTTAATTTTTTTTTACATTTGTTCAATCAGGTTCACCATGACTACTTAAAGCTAGTGATTTTATTTCAACCAATTGAAATCATGTCTGCAGTGAGTAACTCTGGATTTCTGAGCGGAGGACTTAACAGTCAACAGTTAATGCCGGCTTCTAACGGAGATGCTCTTTGTTTGGAGCAGAACAGCAATATAGAAAACCCGTCCAAACTTGTACATGGCAACTTTCATTGCCCTGCCAATAATGGGGATTCCCTACAGTATGATGAACATGGTTATCCTGTGGACAATGTGGAGGAAGAGTCCCCTGTCATTGATATTATCATAAACAATGTTGTGTGCACATTCAGTACACGGTGCTACCTCAATCTGAAGAAAATAGCCATGGAAGGTGCCCATGTTGAATACAAGCGAGAAAATGGGGTAAGGCTTTATGCCACTCATTAGGGCATTTTTATCAATAAGACAAAAAAACAAATGTATTTAAAAATAATTATGTTTCTAGTTTTATAGAATATGGTCAAATACAAAAAAAAAAATTATAGCTTTTATATAGCGCTACATTAATGCTTAGCATGCTCAGAGCGATGATCCAATCTCATTTATGGACCAGTTGGGGGGATATTTGAGAGAAGGTTTTTCATGCTGCTTTTAGGCACTCAGTAAACAATTCTGCTCGAGTTGGGTGTCTAACCTCGAGCCGCCCCCTTCATAAGTAGCCAAGTTCAAACATAGTTAGCCTCTCGGCCACTCTTCCGACAGCAGATTTAGTAGTAAGTTGTGTAAAAACAAAGTTGACTAGTTTCAGATTTTTCACTTTATTATAATATGTACTCTCTCCAACGAATGTAAGGTATCAGAGATGGGTGGACTCAGGATTATCCTTGAGATCTCTATACATTCTCATCTCATCTCTGCCTGTGGTCCCTACTGGGGCATAGGCCACCAACCAGCTTTCTCTAGGCATCTCGGTTCTGGGCGAGTCTCTCCAACTGTCCCCATGTCTTGCCCATCTGCTTGGCATCAGTTTCCAGATCGCTGCGCCATGTATTCCTGGGCTGTCCTCTCTTCCTCTTTCCTTGGGGGTTCCAGGTTAGGGCTTGCCTTGTTATGTTGGATGTGGGCTTGCGCGAGGTGTGACCTATTCATCTCCAGCGTCTCTGAAGGATATCTACTTCAATGGGCTGCTGTTTTGTTCTTTGCCACAGTTCCTCATTCAAGATCTTGTCTAGCCAGCGGATCATAAGAATTGTCCTCAGGCAGGTATTAATGAATACCTGGATTTTTTTGATGGTGGTGTTGGTGGTTCTCCAGGTTTCTGCTCCATAAAGTACTATCAGCTTAACAATGGTGTTAAAGAGCCTAATCTTGGTGGTAGAACCCCAGGTGTTCTTCAGCTGATGGAAGGCTGCTCAAGCTTTACCAGTGCAGGCTCTAACATCTGCATCTGTTCCGCCATGGTGATATATGATACTGACGAAATAGGTGAAGCTTTCCACCTCTTCCAGCACTTCACCTTGGACTGTAATGGGTGTATTGTTGGATGTCTTTAACAGACTTTATCTTAAACACCTTGCTCTTCCTTCTGTTTATGGTAAGACCCATTCTAGCGGAATTGTCTGCAACAACATTTATCTTTTCCTGCATCTGCTGCTGTGTGTGAGAAAGAAGTCATCTGCAAAGTCAATGTCATCTGTTTCCACAGTGTCCACTGTATACCATTCCCTTGCTGGTCAGTGGATGTCTTATTGACCCGATCTATGGCTAGTAGAAATAAGAAGGGAGAGAGTAAACAGCCTTGTCTCATTCCTATTTGGACTTCAAATGCCTCTGTCAGTTGTCTGCCATGCACTACTCCGCAAGTCATCCCTTCATACAACTTCTTGATGATGTTAGTAATTTTTTCAGGCCCTCCATAGTGTCTCAAAAGTCTCCAGAGGGTCTGTCCACACTGTCAAATGCCTTTTCATAGTCTATAAAACTGACGTAGAGAAGGGAGTTCCATTCCATGGACTGTTCCAAAATTATATGTAGTGTTGCTATCTCATCATATTACTTAATCAAAAAATCGCAAATTTTGCATTTCATGGTTCTGGGTTAGGCCCTCACAACGATGGAAAAGATTTAAATTGTAATTTTGTTTTTAATTTACATGCATTTTTTTGTTGTTGCTGCGCTATAGAATGCATGACAGCATTTAACGATTTGTAACATTTCACCTTTGTCAACATGTTAATGAATATAAAAAGAAAGAGTGGATGATTCAGTGATTGGTTAAAGTTATTCACTGTATATAGGCTTGTAAACTAAGTTCCTAGGAGTAACTAATTAGGCTATAAATTTTTTCTGTTATAGGTGAAACAAAATATTGAACTTAATTAAAACTAGTGTACATTTATGAATGCTGCCAAACTTATTAAATCTGTATTGAAAAAAATAATTCTAAACAGATGTTGAACATGAAATTAAGAAGACCCAATACAACAGCAACTATTTGGTCATCTGGAAAAGTGACATGCACTGGAGCAACAAGGTAGTAAAGTAATATTCTACTTCTGTTCAAATTCTATTCTTTAGGGCTTTATTTTTTTATCACGGCCCTTATTTTCTTGATATCAAAGTCTTTATTTTCTTGATTGCAAGCCTCTTGTTTTTATGTTTTTTGGTGAATTTATTTGCTTTGGGAGTATTTGGCTTAGAGCTTGGCTGAAGCTGCTATAAAGAAAGCAGTTAGGAATATTATTTGTTATTGCTTCTAATTAATTTCGATGCTAGACCACATTGTCATTTTTTTTCCTCAGTGAAGATGAGGCAAAATTAGCGGCTAGAAGAATTGCTCGCCGACTTCAAAAGCTTGGTTTCAATATAAGATTCTCATCCTTCAAAGTAGTCAATGTGCTGGGTACATGTAGTATGCCTTTTGGCATCAAACTGAATCAATTTTCTGAGGCTAATAGGACCCATGCAAGGTAACAATATTTTGATGTATCTTAATTTAGGCCCTGTTAATTTATTGTCATAAAAAATGTCACGATAGAAAAAAAGAAGGAAATTGTTCATCTGTGTACATATAATATGAATATATATATTTTCAGTTATGAGCCTGAACTTCATCCTGGTGTTACATATCAAATCAAAGATCCCAAAGCTACTTTAAAAATATTTTCAACCGGCAGTATTACAGTAACAGGTAATAATTTGGTTAACATGGTAAGAGTCTGTTGAAATGTAAAGATAACCTAAGTGGCTTTCTGGTGGTCATCACATCGGTCATAAAACTTGCTTACCAAACACTCAAGTAGGTAAAGAAATGAGTTTCAAATCTAGTTTTGGTTGTTGTTGTTTTGTTCCCCTTTTAACTTAGTTGTGTTCTTGGAAGAGAAAAATATCTATTTGTATTGTTAAGTTGCTTAATATAGAGTTCTTTTCATTCAACAGTTCAGCTTTAAAGGATTTATCTGTATGTTGATTTCAGTGATTGGATGGTTTGGGTGAATGTGTCAGGTCTGTTTTTACAAATGGCCTTAAGTCATTCTGGTCTTGTATCTGCATCTATTGTGTGGAATACTGGCTTCTGTTATGGCTTGCAAACATTATTTTATAATACATAGTCTTATTCACTTTACTAAACTATAATGACTATGTAATGTATGTGGCATGTTCTATCTCGAGTGACTATGTTTACCCTTTGCAATATCTTATGTGACTAAAAGAGGCCAATCTTTGATACACAGCTGTGGTCACAGGTTTGGCATCTGTAATCACTAGATGCTGTTGCATTTTCACCCATCCTTCTGCTTTTGTTGTGCCTCTGCAATCTGGGACCCTTCCTTTACGCTTGCTCTCCATGCGGATCTATCCAGCACTGCCTTTTTTCTCAGCTGTTAGCGTTGATTTTGAAGAGCTTCATATTGCATATGCATACATCAGTATGTCTCAAAAGTGGGTGACCAGCAGTTCTCCTGCCTTCTGTTAGATCACCAAACAGAATGTCTTGTGGAAATGGACCTTGTGGTATTCAGTGAACATGACCAAGCCAGTCAAGGCATCTGCTGCTGACACCATGCTCTTCGCAGCACTTCCTCTTTGTTTTTTTTTATCTTGCCGCCTTATTTTAAAAATCTGCCTTTGGCATCAGAGGTGGAAGATATTTGGCTTTTCTTTTTTACTATGGTACTATGGTTGACTACTGTATAGCAGAATTCTCATCACACATGTCCGGTAGGCTAAGACTTTGGTATTGTTAGTCAGAAAGGTATTGTCCCACACTCTTTTCGGCAGCCTTGACATAGTGCCCATTATGGCTATCCTGTTGTTGACATCTTTATCCAGTAGAACATTGTTGATGAAGCCAACATAACAAAAATGGTCAACAATTCCAGTGTTTGGCCATTGATAGTTACATTTAGTGCAGTATTTATGTCCTGAAGTAGTATTTTAATCTTGTTTTGACTAATATTTAAGCCAAACTTCTGGCTTGCTGCAGATAGATTGTCAACCAAGGTCTCAAGGTGAGTAGCATAATCAACAATTGATGCATCATCAGTATAGAGGATACTTGATATGCAATGACAACATTTTCATAATATAATAATAAAAAAATAAGTAGCTTCTTAATCGGCCATCTAGGCTCACAGAATAGTGTCCCTTATGAATATGCATAACTCTTCCTACTGTATACAAAGGGGGTAATCTACAATATTATGTGAGTTACTGAAAAGGGTGTAACATTCCATCAACCGAGGAGTTCCCTGATTTGTATCTTCTTTTCCATATGATCTTGTATGGAGAAATAGATGTTTTTTAATGTTGCTGTAAGCATAACGCAGTAGAAGAATATGCCAAACAGATTAGGTGCAAGTCACATTCCTGCTTGACACCGCTGCTGACCATTGTTATTAAGTACATAGTCCTTCTCATATTACCAAACTAAAATGACTATGCAATATTACAAATAAATTCATTGATTCTCTTCCCCTGCCTCAATTTCATTAATGGTTATCATTTTTGTATTGTAGCACCAAGTGTTGTGAATGTTCAGTTGGCCATCGAACACATCTACCCATTAGTCAGTCAGTTCAAAATGGAACCTAAAAAAGTGGATGAAAAGGTAAATACTTGTGTACTTGAAATTGGCACTATAGTAATTGTACAGTAATAAAAGAGGTGCTATTTTAATTCTAGTAATAAAATTAACCTTTAGAATCAAGTTTGTGCAGCTGTATCTTTTTTTTTTAATTGCTTTTGTGTAGGGCGCTTTTTTACATACTGTAGCATTGTAAACGCACTGGGTTAATTTCTTGAGAGGAAGAACTAAAATTTAAACTTCCTTCAGAATTCCAACTAGAGCTCCCTCAATAGGTAGCCAAGCAGCTAATGCCACTCATCCAACAGGAAACGTTTTTAAATGTTACTACTTGTTATAGAAATTAACTAAAAATACTGGTTAATAAGGGTATCATGGCTATCACAATGTCCAACTGCCTGTACTTTCACAACTTATGTCAGGTACCCATTAGAGCTTTGTGGATTCAAGGTTGCCGTAAAAAAAAAAAAAATTCAAAATCATAGTCTTTGTCAAGATTTGAATCTAAGGCCCTTTCAATTTGTAATCTAAGCACTTTAGTAATGTAACTGAGTTACCATTCAGTCACCACACCCTCGGAAATAAGCTCCATTTTAAAAAAAAAGTTTTCTTAAATAATAATTTTTTTTCTGTAACATGAATCATTTCTGAAATAACCATATACACTATGAAGAGTTAACTACTTTTTCAATCAATTTCAGATAAAAATGGCAGAAAATAAATTCTTGAGGAAGAATGTTTATTTAAACATAGACACTGATGAGGAAGAAATGAGTGATGAGCTTGATGATGATGAGGATGATGATTACTATGACTAAACACAAAAGTAATGGTTCATGTGCTGGACTCTGAAAGAAAAGAAAAAAAGTATTTTTGGCTTGTCACCAGTTTCTCCACTTTCTCTCGTTTAACCAATCCACAGTGTGCATTAGTTTTTGTTTCTAATTTGTTGACACTGTTCTACAATTGAGCATTGTTTCTCATAAACTACTTGTGCATTTTTTTGTCTACATTTTCCACATGAAACAAACAGAACATGAAGTGTGATTTGTATTATTTGTATGTGTCACAGTAGCACAAATGATGTTTTATTTTTGGCTATTCTATGGTAGTTAGATATGTATTACAAGTAAACATTGTTTTTTTTTGTTTTTTTTACATATTTGTTTATATTGGCTTGCTTGAACACATCTTAATTTCTTGATGTATTTAAAACAATGCTGGAGGAACATTGTATACATGTGTGAGAATTGTGTGGCACATCTTGATAATTACAATACAATACAAAATAAGAATCTCAATGTATTTATAGATTGACATTTCTGGCGTATCTCTTTACGTAACAAGAGCTAGAATGTCCGCCTGGTTCATTGAGTATAATAGGAATTTTACCTAAGATAATTGTTTAAAATCATATTACTCCTTTATCTATCCAAGTATAACAACATTCTACATGCACTTGAAAAGACATTAAGATTTTTATTCGATATATCTATACAATTTATAAAATCTTTGACACACTTACTTGTACAAATTGGGTGAATGCTTTGTAGTTTTCTTACATTAGAAATAGTTGGTATACTATTGAGAGACTGTCTTCAGGCATTGTACTGGGCATTTTATTTTTGTTTGCTGTACATAGACATTTTGTTGACTGATGAGCTCTTCCAATTCTATTTTTACCATTTGAACTTAATTCCCAACCCACCATAGAGCCACAAAAGGTATTCCAAGTCATATCGTTTGTTTGGTTTTCTAGGACGCTTTAGAGTTATGTAATTAATAGGCCTGTTGTTTAAAATTAGTTGTTATAATTATCAAACCTGTTATTTGGTTGGTGCTGCTGTCCTCAAAAGAGTAACTGTTGTGATTTTATTTGCTTTTCAAACTCACTTTGCTATTGTTAAATGGTTAAAACCATTTTTTTTTTCAACTGAGTATTTTTTATGGTGGTGTATGTGGATCTTGGTTGAAAATGTGAGCTGGAATGGATTTTGTGTACATTAAAGGGAATGTCAGTTTTATTTAATCTGTCATCTTCATCATTTTTTTATTATGTCATTGTATTTGGTGTTCATAATTAATAAAGATGTTTTTATACTATTTATAAAATGAGTTGATTTTATACATTACTAGCCAGGCATTGCCTGCAGGCCTTAGTTTGTGTTTGCTAATCTAGTGGATTGAATTTAGATGTATGTTAAACTTAGCTAATGATCCTTTCAAGTTACTCTCTTTCGCCACAAAAAATAAATATAAGTAGTTTTGTGAAAATGGGTTTACCAGTGAAGCCAATGCATTTGATCAAGATTTGTCAAACAGCTGTTGTGATTTTTTTGCAGGACATTCATACATACATATGCCTTACTTTCTACCAAGATTGGTCAATTGTACGGGACATTCATACATACCTACATACATCTTACTTTCTACTTTATAGTATAGATATTAAGAAGAAAAAAACTATTACAATCTAGGAAAAAAAAATTTAATAAATCATCTTACAAACCAATGAGATAACAAAGTCAATAACATGTTAAAGTAGTTTTTAATCCTCTGGACGTTTAGGAGGTGGACCACAAGGCTGAAGCATTTTTTCCATGATGTTAAACCTGACTCTAGCTCTTGACTCATTTTCAGCTAGACTTAGATGATTGAGCATGTCAAAGTGTCCTAGATAGGAAGCATATGTATCTCTATGCTGGTTTGTCAACCATTCCCACTTGGTTGTGTCTGCGTGGCCAGTTCCAATATATTTGGATTGTAGATGTTCAAGCTGGCTATGAATATTGTAGCGATCACCCATCCTCAAAATGAGCTAGAAGAAAAAAAAAGGTTTAGTATTAAAATGAGAGACTATTTGTTTTTTTAATTGGTTCATCATTTCTAGGTTGCGAGGTGAAAAAGAAGTATATTTAGTAGCACAATGAATATAGTTTATGGCTGCCTAATGATGTACGATCTGGACTGTTGTCTCAATGGTACCGGATGGTACTCTGCCAGTCACCAGATTATCATCCTTTGGGATGTTTGGGCTAGGGTGTTATCACCCAAAAACATGTAAAAGAAACATTTATCACAAGACACCATTTATGTCCTTTGAGCCAACACAAGAAAAGGTGTGAGAGAAGGGAGTGGCACAAAATATTGGTTAGTATATGCTCACCTTTGACATTAGTACATGGCAAACATGGTAAGACTATTGACCCACTTATATTAGGTACTTCGATAAACTGACCTAGATCAATTTTTTTTTCCTCCCAAAAAATGGCTGAAAAGTGTGTCAGCACATTTTAGCCTTTTTTAGGGGTGGTCATTTCCATCAAAGTTTTAGCACATTGTTTTGGATTTCAGGACTAATTGTTATTACTTTTTGTAAACATAAGATATCAAAGATCATTTTTATTTGTTTTTGAAGCCAATCTGTTAAATTTTTCTTAAGAAAAGTTTATGTGAAAGTGGACCATTTTACAACTTTTTTCCTATTATGGTTACAACAATGCTGTTTGCTACAATAATTTATCATATTATGAAATGTGTATATTTCAAATTTCATTAAAGTCTCTTGGCGCACTTTAAAGATATTTGATATTAAAATTAACAAAGACAAAGAAGGGTAAAATTTTCTTTTTTAAATAAAATAAAAGTGTTAATGGTTACATCAATCTCACTAATTTTATTCAATTTAGTATGTTAATATATATCTGTGTGCTAAGTTTGAACTTTGTAGCTTGGCGCACTCTTTAGATATTAATTTTCAAAGTTGATGGTTAAAATCTATTTTTAGTAACAACCAACACTGTGATTTACTGGAAATGGTAAATTTCTGTCTATCACGTCCTATTTTTAGAAGCACACATAGGAATTTTTCATTTAGATTAACTTTTATAATGTTTAAATGCTAGGTTATGGAGAGGGAATGTGTCTTTATTATAATGACTTTGTAATGCGCACATTTTAAAGTAAAAATAAATATTTTAAAATAATAATATTAAATATTAACATTAAATATTATTTTTTAAAAATATTTTTAGCTCTGCAAACTATTTTTTTTTCTGTGTGTTGTTTTTTTTACTTTATACCTGTAAATAAATAGTTAATAAATGAGTACATTATATTTTTAAAATGATGAGCTATTACTGTACAAAAATTGAAGTAAAAAAATCTATTAATGACTTATAAAAAAATCGCAAGGTTTCTTTTTTATTTTATTGTCCGATGCAAGAAATTTTCCATTTACAATCTAATTTTTAAAGCATTTAAATCTAAATTCAGGCATTTTAAAATGATTAATTGCCAGTACTCGACAAAAAGGTTTAAATTGTTTTTTATGAATGTTTTTGAACTTATGCTCATTAAATTTTAGCTAATATTTTTCTGCGCAGTTCTATTTTCATTTATAATTTATACAAATTATCTATCTGATGCATATAAATAGCTATTTAAATATAGTAGAATTATAATTAAACAAAATAAAACACACTACAGATCTCTGATTTGTTTTTTTTGGTGATTTTTTGGCATATATGATGACATAATCACATATATTTTATTTTTTTGTCGAAGGCTTTTTTTATGTATAAATTCAATTTTTTTCAAAGATTTTATTGCTTGGTCTTATTTTTTACATTTATTTTAACAGAATACAGGTTAATGAAAAAGACTGTGAAGTTTCAACCCCATATCTTAAAGACTTTTTATGATACAGTTAATTAAAGTTCAACTGTCAGTTGTTTCGGTCACAGTTTTTTTTTCGCTTTACAAAGGCTAAAGAAGGCTAATTTTTGGCCACTAAAAATTTAATAACTTCCCTCTTAATTAACTCAGCAATATAAAATTGGTATCATTGGAAAGCATTTCTCAAGCGCTATCTAAGTAAATAGGTCCCATTGCATTGTGATCATTTTGAAATTTTTATCGAAGTACCTACTTATATGAGATGAATCTATTAGATATTTCTTAGTACACGAAACTGACGAAAGGGGTGGAGGACTAACTGAAAGACGACAGAAACTAAAGCCAATGACACCAAGTTTAGGCGCTCAGTTAACATAACCTTGAGCTCCTTCACTAGGTCGACTACTCCGACTAGGAGTGTTGGACTCAAGTAGGAGTCGGACTAGACTAGTCACTACGACACTAGTCTTACTCAGTTACTGAATTTTAATTTGAACTGTTACTTACTCACTTCTCAATAATCTCAACGTCTCAAGTTACTGTGTTACTCAAAGTTACTGTACTCAAATTAGTCATTAGTCTAATGACTAACGGGCCTTACCTTATTATTAAATTAAAACTAGAAGTGTTTCTTTTTAAGCGTTAATACTTTTGTTTACTTATCGATCTAGATATTTCGATAATGAATAAATCTAAATTTTCAGATCTATAAAAACGAAGCTTAGTTTGAGTTTAGTACTGGTTGTCTTTCTTATTTTTATTTTAGTTTACATCCGCTTCCTCTTTTCAACAATACTTCTTTCGCACTCTTCATTTCATAATAAAATATTTATAGTAATAAATGTTGTTTTCATCGAATTGGACATTGTAAAAAAGTTATAGCCTTCCTATAACGTTTTCTCGACTGCTGATTCTTCTCGACTTTTGTTTTTTAAATAAGAGTGGTCGAAATTCTTCCCAATGTTGTATGTAGATCTACCTCGCTATACTGAAGACGTTTGAGTGACTATTAAACGTATTACTTAACAAGAAAATGATCTTATTGTGATCACACAAACGTAATATTAATAGCCCACCGTTTCCTTGCACAATATTATTGGCCAGTGCTGCTTTTCTTAATTTTAGACTTCTAGCTTCTGGGCTGGGTAGCCACGCGAACTACGCAGCACTTTTAAATCTAATCTTCGGACTTGAAAACAAGCTTTTTTAAAGATAATTATTAGACCAATTAATTTGACCCTCGACTTTTTCTTTTTTTAAACTAGGATGAATAGTGCGCTATGTCCTATGTTTTCAAGAAAACACTTAAATATTGTCCTTTTTGACATTCCCTTTTCCAACTTCGAGAAAAAGGCGGTGTAAACTCCAGGAAAAAGAAATTCGCCCCATCCAGCAAGATGGTCTATGGGAGCGCTGTAAGCGGAGCGGGGTCCGAGGAACACCTTGCCAAAGAGAATTGGTTCCATTTGACTAGAAGATTTTTCTGTCAACCATAATATACTTTTGGCACCATCAATAGTATACGTCACTCCCAACTCCCACTAATTGCTCCAAGGAAGAGAAAGATCCTCTGTGATGGTCGAAACATATTTAACAGAACATTGTCATTGGTACGAGATCCGATACATGCTTCTCATAGCTACTAACTTCTCCAATTTCAAAACTTGTTTTTACTGCGAATAAATACCAAAGATTCAGCAGTATCAGATAGGCCTATTTTGGGAAAAAAAAAAGGGGGGGGGGAGGTCGAAATCTGGTTTGTCTGTAAGTTTTGAATGGAGATCGTATCTTTCAGTCTTGTAATTGTCCCGAGAAGGGACTTCATGTCTCAACTTACAATGTTAACAATTCAGAAGCTATAGGCTTACAGCCGACTTATGTTCATCTCTTTTTGGTAGGCCTAAATATTCTCATCGATCCTCCACTCTTGGCGTAATTTAACAATCTCAAATTCTCAAATTAACAATGCTGCCTTATTTATGTGTTTGAACTGTTTGGTTTTATAAAGTTATTTTAAAAAAATAAAACAAATATTGGCCTACATGTCTATGCAGGGCCGGTCTTAGGCCACTGCAACCAATGCGGTCGCAGTGGGCCCCGCGCTTTCATAGGCCCCACGCTAATTCAGGGTGTAATTATTAAATTGCAAAATATATAGAAAAAAAACTCATTTAAACGTCCTGAATTTATTAAAATCTCCAGAAAAAAAAAGACAAAATTGTCATTTGTGAGTGTCATTCATTGCGAAAAACGTCAATCCTACGCGCGATAAAAGAAAAAAGGCATTGCCAGCTTTCATGTAATGAAATGTAATAATTGGCTGAATTTATACCTAAATCGGAGGTTCCAATACTTTATTTTAATACAAAATCTTAATTTTCACATATTATCCTTATTCCCACACAGACTAGGCCCCGCAATTGCTAGGACCGGCCCTGTGTCTATGGACTTAATCCATTAAGGCCTAATCTAGCTAAAGGGATTACCCGGATTCTATACACTTAAAATTTGTGCCGACGTTTCGGCGGACGGACCGGATAACACCACGCATTGCATTTTGGCCATCATTGAATTATAACAAGACTTTAGTGTCTAGATATATAGATCTATAGGCGTACTAATAAATAATGACATTGCCAGGCAGTGTCTTTGATTCCAAAGTGAGTGCTGTGTTTCACAAGACTACATAAACCAAGTTGCGACCTGACGCAAAGTTTGACTGACTGACAGTAATGACTGACTATCATTACATTGAATTTACCACTTTATTTTCAAAATGGGCATAGGCCTACATAAAGTTATTGGGTCCAATCGTCTCCATCAAACTTACCGGATTTGTGGGTAATTAAAACATAAAAAGAATTTAAGGTTTTGGCGCCAAGAATATTTTTTTTGGACAATAAAGTTAATTTACCTTTCACTTCCTCTCTCTCTCCCTCCCCCACCCGTAGGTCTAGCTGCCACCGAATGAGTGAGTGGTTGACATATTAACAGCTAGGCCTACCAGAATCTTCCACCTTTTTGCTCTGCCGTTATATAGGCCTAGCTACTGCTTAGGTACAGGTAAAACTGGGTCAAGGTGTGTTGTCATTTGTCAAAACTTTTGATGTGGTGGTGTGTACTGTTTTGTTCTAAGTTGCCATACTTCAAGAATAGTTTAAAATAATAGATCTAGATATAAAATCCGATATATTATCATATAGGTATATTGTATTTATAATAATCTATATATAAGTATAGACTCTATAGACATAGTCATATGCAGTAGGCCTATACGATTATTAATTAGGTAATAGTATAGATAAGCAGATACCTTTCCCAACTCCATGTTGTTTTTAAGCATAGTTATCTCCCTTACCTATATTACATTTTTGTTGAGCTAAGAGTAGTAAGAGTTGGTTATTTTATATTTTATATTATTTTGTTTTGTCTGTTGTTATTAATTAACTACATGATTTTAATTTAGATTTTTAGTTATTTTTCAAAGTACAAAAGCTTGTTTGCATTTTAAATAAATTTTAATATTAGATCTAATAGCTTCTAGAAAGAAAGACAAAGCAGCAACAGAAAAAGTTGTCAAGTAATTCAAGGGAGATAATCTAGTATTAAGCCTTAAAACAAAAATGGCGTATTTCTAATGACAGTATATGATCAAAAGAAATAAAACTTAAAAATATATATTTTAAAAACTAATTATCTCCGAGCAAAACAAATTACATATTTGTAATCTGCATTTTTTTCTGCATATTCTTAAAATATACTAGAAACCTGATTTAGCGTATCTAGTCACGTAAACTAATACCATTAATTTAATTAATTATAGTCATTATAGATGATATCTAGATCTATAGCTAGTATATATATATATATATATATATAATATAATATAGTATTATATACTTATTATAGATCTAGATGTATTATAATTAGGCTTATAGTTTATACAGTATAGTCAGTATAGATACTATATAGGCTAGGCTACTATAGACTATATATATACTACTATAGATTATTAAAAATTTATTTATACTTTACTTTAGGCCTATATAAATAGATACGTACGTGTTTATTAGTAGGTAGTATAAATATAGGGGATTATAGAATAGATGTAAGACCATCTGGCCTCTCATTTAACTAAACTAGATCTATGACGTCTATGTGAGACTATGTTTAAAAAAAAAGTATAGTACTTATTTATGTCTATGGCCTATGGTATAGACTTAGTCTTAGACTAGTCGACTTGAATCTAGAATCAATATAGTATTATAGTCTTTATAGAATGTCTAGCATATTGTAAAATGCCTGTTATTATTATTAAGATTAGTAGATCTAAGTACTTATAATATACATAATATAGTAGTAGGCCTAGCTTTAAGTTTAAGCTACTACTCCACAACAAATCATTAACGTTTAGCCTTTAGGTGATCTATTTTTCTTTTATACCTGTTTTACCTGTTACCTATCCCTTAGTCTGGTGGACCGTTGGGGCGCCAAGCAAGACATGTGGACCATCCTTCTCCAATCCTCTCTATCCTTTGCCCTGATTAAAACCTCGTTCAATGGTAGGCCTGTCCATTCTTTGATGTTGTCTTCCCACCGCTTTCTCTGTCTGCCTCTTCTTCTTTTTCCTGGAACTGTTCCCTGGAGGAAGGTCTTAGCGAGTCCCGAAGATCTTGTTACATGGCCATACATTTTAAGTTTTCGTTTCTTCACAGTATTTAGCAGGTCATCATGGGGTCCGATCGCTGCAGTAACCCTGTCTCTAATCTCTTGATTTGTGATGCGGTCTTTTATAATCTAATCTAAAAAATATGTATATATATCTACTTAGAATCTACTAAGTACTAAAATTCTACTGGCTAGAATATACATTTAGTTATTTAGTAAATTTAGATCTAGATATAGATCTTTTTTTAAAACCAACACTAATTTAGGCAACTATATTCTTTATTAGGACTAGGATGAATTTTAGTATTTCTTCAATTTCTTGTGAAACATTTATAATTTCTAAGGCACAGAACTATAAGGTAAAGTTTCTTACTGACCTAGGCTAGGTTTAGACCTAGATTTTGTTTAGCAATAGAGAAGAACAAATAAAAATATTTAGATTGATAAATTTGTCTTGTATAGATATACCAGAAAAATCACTTTCAAATTATTTAATTAGACAATTATCAAATAATAAATCTATTTTTTTTTTTACAAAGTTTATAAATATCAACTCAGTCTGTTTGGTAAAAAGTTTGTATACATATATATTTTCTCCCACAACCAATCTCTGATCATGTTGAAATTTCGCACTTGAATTATTTCTTTTACCTGCTTACAAAAAAGAATCAATAAAAAAAAATTAACCAAATTTAAATTGTGAACAACGTATCTGTGACACAAAAATACTTTTTTTTTTGTGTTGGTGATGAAATATTATTTCAAAACTGTGAGTTATGTAGCTTATTGTGACATTTAGGGCACCATCAGTGGTTGGTAGCCACAAAGGCTTTATAATTAATGTAGAATAAATAAAAATTCCAGATCTATTCACTATTTACCTTGTGAGTTGTGATACACAGGCAACATCTTGTTAAAATTTGAGCCCATTAATTGAATCTATTAAATTATCACAATTATAAATAATATACAAACCCATGTAGAGAATTTAAGCTCATCTTTCAACAGTTTTGTGAAACACATTATGAGCAACATGTTGAACTCTTATTGTAAACTGAGGTTCACAATATTTTGAAAGGGAGTTGTAATTCTTCTTTTGTTAAGTCCTTTAAAGTACAATTTCGGAATTTATTTTGAGAGGAAGATTCATCAGTTGCCAATGACTTATACATAGTAGGCATGTAAAGTAAATGAATGAAATCAAACTCCTACTGCAAGGAAAGAAATTGACTTTCATTGATTAAATAATTTTTTTTCTTTTATTGAGATATTAAATCTATTTTAAAGGTTTTACAATGTCATATAACATGTTTGTTGACAAATGAATTACTGCCTAATCAATGTCTATTGTCTGTGGCTATGCTTTTGACTTAACAATGCACTATGAAAAAATGTCAATTCACTTCTAGGATATAATACATTTTAAAAATTTAAATATAAATGATAATTTTAAACATCTGTTACTGATGTTCCAGTTAAGTTGCAGGAAAAAAAATAGATTTACAAAATTATGTCTTCAGTAAAAAGAATGTATTTATAATAATCTATCTAAGAGGTACAGCTGAGATATATTATGGCTACACTTAGATGTTCTTGTAAAATTCTAAAATGGTGGTCCAAAATGAAATTATTTTTATCTTTTCCATTAACATATATAGTGGTTAAACTGGACTTAATGAGTAAGCAAAGAATGGATGTAGCAACTAGAAAAGATCACTGCCTTACTTTGGCTAATTGAAAGCTTGACATTTTCAGACTGCAGGAGGCACAAGTTTCCATTTCTTTTTGATTGAATTCAGTGACAATAATATTTATATACAAAAATAAAACTAAATTTACAATTAAACCTAAAAATAGTAGGCCTTAATATTCAATAACTTAAAAAGTGAGTATTCAAAAGATTT
Source organism: Biomphalaria straminea (assembly GCA_021533235.1). NCBI lineage: Eukaryota > Metazoa > Mollusca > Gastropoda > Planorbidae > Biomphalaria > Biomphalaria straminea. The sequence goes on from JADKLZ010000130.1 coordinate 11,306,633, forward strand.
GAAAGTCATGACAATGAGATTAATTTTTTGTTTGTAATCACTGCAAATTTTATTCCGATTTTACCTTCTGGAGCTTCTTATTAATATTTTAGAGGAGAGAGTCATACTAATGGTTAGGCTGTAACTATCTCCAAGATAACTATTTTAGAGGAGCGAGTCATACTAATGGTTAGGCTATAACTATCTCCAAGATAACTATTTTAGAGGAGAGAGTCATACTAATGTTTAGGCTATAACTGTCTCCAAGATAACCTGTAAATTTATAGTAGGCTGCGTTTAGCTTGATAATGTCAGCGCTACTTAAGTTACAAATAAACCTTTTTTTTTTAAATTTTTTTTTTTACATGTTATCAAAATATATTTATCCCATTTTTTAATTCAATTTTTTTTACTTTACTTTTTAAGGTTTACCTAAGAGATTTCTATCTGGAACCTAATTGACCTTTGACATGATTAATTTTAAGATTAATTAATTTAAGACAACATAAATATGTGCTGTAAAAAATGAAGTGGATGGATAATCAATTCAGGATGAATTCATGCTTTCTTGCTGCATTATTTATTTTTCTGAGTTTTGGTAAGTTAACAAAAAAATTTGGTAAATCTAAACTGGCCTTTCTTAGTAAAGTTATATAGACATTGTAGGCAAAGTAAATTTATGTTGAGACTCAGCATATTTTGTTCATCGATCTATAGTCTTAATTGTGAACAATGGATAAACTTTCCTAATAATAATAATAATTATATTAATGACAAGATTTTGAATTTTTTATTTATCAAGGCAACAAATTCTAGAGTCATCATTCTAGATATAAGCTCCTATACTCATCTATTCATGCCCTTATATCTTTTTTTTTAGATGTTCCTGTTCCCAACCATTTTCACCATCACTTCCATCAGATTTTCAGATATAAAGATTGGTCTTTTTCACTTTTGCTGATAGTCTTTTAAAGTTTTTGCTGACATAAAAAAAATATCAAAGATACTGATGTATATTTTTTTTTTGCAATGCGTAATCATTGTATGTTTTAAGTTAAATTAAAGATAAATCATTTGAAATCTCAGTTTTTTTTTACAATAGATTAAATCTACATTAGATAAAACATATGCTAATTAAAGTCAGGAAATGTATCAAAAAACTATTAAAGTTTAGAAATTTTAATTTTTTTTTTATTTTAAAAATATTTTATATTAATATATTAAGACTTTATATTATATTATTTTTATTTTTATAAAAAATGCATATATATATAACTTTTAAACAAATGCAAATCCAGCTTTTCTGTCTCTGATCTATGAAATGTTTGTCTTACGAGAAAGAAAGCACATTTATCCTGGCTTTAAAGATACAAAAAATATCATAATGTGATTTTAGTTGTATTTTAATATTTCCTGATTAGTATTTTTCTTCTCTCACTATTCTGACTCTAATTTTTATTAGAAATTAGTCAGGGAAAGAGAATTGTCTCCTATTCCTCTATCATGTAATTTCCTTGATGCTCCTTTAAAAAAAAAAAGTAAAGTTCCACTTTAACACCTTGCAGTCATGATTTATGTGGGTGTCATATGTGGCCAGCACAATGACCAACTGTCTTTACTTTTCCCCAACTAGTTTCAGGTACCCATTAGATCTGGGTTGATTCAGGGGAGCCCTACAGATCCTGAAATTAAAAATCTTAGTCTTCACCAGGATTCGAACCCAGGACCCCTCTGTTCAGGCGCTAAGCACTATACCACTCAGCTACTGCATCTCCTTGATGTTTTTATGTTCAAGCATAAAATTGTTATTCACCTTCAGCTTGAATGAGATGAAAATCTGTGCATTGGGTTTAATCAAATGGTTGTCTTCATGCAGCTGTTGGTTCCAAAGGAGTGGTAAAAAAAAATAGTTTGAAATAAGCAACAACTTACAGATTGAAATGGCATGATTATTTTTTTTTCTTCTAGTGATTGACATTGTCCAGTGTGCACAATGTCAAGGGGTCAAAGAGTGTGAAAGTACATTTGTGTCCCAAACTGAGTCCATTGGTCATGACAGGAGTGCATACTGTAGGTAAGTATGTCTACAAAAAATAGATTATTGACAATTTAAAAAACAAATTACATGCTAATTTAGTCCTATATGGCTTGATAAATGGTTTGTTTCCACAAATAATCAAGAAATGTGACAGAATAAGGAGATAAGCAGTCGACACAAACAAAATGGCAGCTTTTTCTTGCGGGGCTTCTAAATAAAAAAATTATTATTTTCTGCTTTATTTATTTAAAATTGTTGATAACATTAAATGATTAAACACATAACTCTTATGCTAGTTTCTAACTGACAAATCAGCTGTTTATTAGGACGCAATTCAAGGTAACAACAATCAACAAGGGACATTACTCCTAGATACTGAATAGTATTACCTATATATAATATACTTACTAACAAAAATCTTATTTTAAAAAAATATGGAAAGTCTCACATATGTTAATTTTGGTCTCCCTCTAGAAATTCATCAAACTTCTTAGTGGTAAAAAGGTAAAGCGGCTGGTATTGACAACATACCATCCAATATCCTACCAAAGGGAGGGGTTGAAAAAGTTGTCTAGCTCTGCTATTCAACAAAATTTGGTTAATTGAAACACCTCTTCTTGAGTGGAAAAAAGGCTTACCGATATAACTACCATAGAGTGGGTATCTTTCACAATGTGAGAAGTGGCATGGTATCACCTTGTTGTCAGTACCAAGCTAGACTTTCAATAAAATCCTGCATGAAATAAACACCTAAGGGAAGAACAGACTGGATTCAAAAAAGGGAGATCCTGTGTTGACCAAATAGCAACACTCAGAATAATTGTGGAACAATGTGCTGAATGGGAATCACCTCTTTATGCAACATTCATTGATTTTTTTAAAAAGCCTTTGATAGTATTTACAGTGAAACTATCTGGGCAGTAACGAGACTACAGGATTCCAAATAAAATAATAACAATCTCTCAAAAACCTTTATGATGGTTTCACCTGCCAAGAAGTCCACAGTGGCAAACTGTCAGAGGAATTCCTGTCACAAAATGAGTCAAACAGGGATGTCTTCTTTCCTGTTCCTTATAGTATTGGATTGGGTCTCAAAAGAAGCTTACTCTAATTCAGGGAAAGGAATCCAATAGACTTTCACACAAAAGCTGGAGGATCTGGAAGTTGATGATAAGATATAACCTTAAGACTGAATATGCAAGAAAAGGTCAGCCAGCTTTAAGTAAAGGAGAAAAAAGAGTAGGCCTCAAAATAAACTACCAAAAACAAAATAAGGAAACGTAAACAACAGACAAATTGGAGACAGAACCGGATTCTCAGACCATAGACCAAGTAGATAGCTTTATATACCTTGGAAGCATTGTCAATGTGTCAGATGAAGAAATTAAACATCAAATAAATCTAGCCTTTCAGGCATTTACCCTCCTAAAACCAATCTGGAAACGTTCCCACATTTCTAAGAAGACTAAAATAAGAATCTTTAATGTCTGGGTCAGAAATATGGAGAACAACTGAAGCAACAAAAAAAAA
>JADKLZ010000130.1:11310189-11342176 GCA_021533235.1 Biomphalaria straminea
ATGTCTGGGTCAGAAATATGGAGAACAACTGAAGCAACAAAAAAAAAAGTACAAACGTTCATAACAATAATTATCATATTAGGCATTTTACATTTTAAGTATATAGTTATTTTAACTGAACATAACAGAATGCATGTGCCATTTATTTGGTATAAATAAAAGAAGATAAAATATCAATATTAGAAAAAGAAATTTATAATATTTAATATAATCATTTTTTTTAGTTGTAATAATTGGCATGAAACTGAAACTTGCCAGGCTGTATATGATAATGCTGATAAATTTTGCTAGAATTTTTTAAAGCTTCCTCCAAAATTCATTCATGGATGTGACAATATGGTCTTCTTCTTTCTCATTTTTAGGTTAGAGCAGGGGTGGGCAAATTACGGCCCGCGGGCCACATGCGGCCCGCCGAAGTGTTTTATGCGGCCCGCGAAAACCTAAATAAATCATTATAAATATCTGTAGAAATTATTGAAACTTTTGATTCTTATCATTTGTAATGGAGAGGCTAAAGAAACATTGTCTCAGAACGTCTTTCCAAAGAGTTTGGTGATTATATATATATATATATATATATATATATATATATATACAACAGCAATACTATATAAATTCAGTAAAAGACCTATGTCCTGGCCAGTATTTATTCAATGCTATGGACAACTGTGTTGAAAGAGTGGGGTTGACTTGTACAAGATGGCAAGGGTAACAACTGAAGCTTTGACTGAGAAAAACACCTTTTTAATACAAAAAAAAAAGAAAATATCCCAACCATAAACTAGTAACTGGAAAGTTTACACATAGTTACATTAAATTCAATATTTTGTGGGGGAGGCATGCAACATAATTGTTTTGGTGATCAGGTTCAGGTTCATGCTAAGGTCTATGTTAGTAACCTGTTAGTTGAATGGCTCGCACAGGAACTACAGTTTGATATTACAGAAAAGGAATAGCGAAACTTGTACTAAATGTTATTGTTGGAAGTACACTAGGCCTTTTATTAAATTGCAAAATCTTATTTTTTTGTATATTCTTATTTTATTCGGGGCAACCAAATTTGCTTCGCCTATGGCCTCCAATTATCCAAGGCTGGTCCCGACTGGCAGTTCCGAAATCTATGTGAAGATTCGGAATTAAAGCATTCTGATGTATTCACTTGTATGACTTGTATTCACTGGTCAATCATTAGACCAATATGGAATCTAAAGTACGAAATTGTTAGGTTCCTTGATGGACATTGACTGTGACCTTTTCCTAATATCTCTAATGAAGAGTTGAAGAAAGACTTCATGTTTATCATCGGAAGCATTGTAATTTGTTGTTTGCACATGAAATGTATGTGCATCTTAAATCTTTTTAAACAAAGCTTATATATATATATATATATATATATATATATATATATATATATATATATATATATATATGCGGCCCGCCTAGTCCCCAAATTTCATTAATGCGGCCCTCGGTTGAAAAATGTTGCCCACCCCTGGGCTAGAGCATTCAGATGAACTGCTCAGTGGTTTCCAAATCAGGGAGCTCTCTATAAAGTTTTCTTTTTATTGGGCTGTTTTGGGGGCAGTGTCTTGTATGGGCCTCTTGGTAAAGAGCGCAGTCTTGGAGGACAGGGATAGCATTCTCTGGTGACACTCCACATGGGCAGATTTCACTGGTTCCAATTTTGAGCTTCGGTACATATGTTGTCACATTCTGTTGTGTCCGGTCCTGAGTCATTTTCATTTCTCATTTATTTTATTTACTATTAGTTTCTTCATTTACAATATGGTCTGGTTGGTCTTATAAAAAATCATTGTGTTCTGTCATTGTCTCCTATGTCTGTTACGATTACTCAAATTTTATTCTAGCTAGAACTGTGCTGTATACACAATCATGCTATTTGCTCTAATTCAACTGTTATGTTTTGGGTAGTTTGACAAGAGTTTCGCAATTTTATCTGAGCTTTTTCAGTATTGTTCTATTCTTTGGTAGTCTGTCAAGAAGTGTGGATGTTCTGTGTTGCCCAAGTTTTCATCCTTTTAGTCTGTGGCATTTTACATCTTAAGATATGATCTTTTTCCCTTAGCAACTTCTCATGTGACTAAAGAGGCCAAACTTTGATACACAGCAGCTGCAGTCACAGGTTGGGCATCTGTAATCACCTTCTTTCTACTTTTGGTGCTTATGCCATCTGCAATCCGAGATCTTTCCTTAGTGCTTGCTCTCCTTTCAGTTCCATCTCTCAAATACCAGAGTGAGAAAGTGAGGAGGAGCGAAAATTGTCTACAGGCAAAAACCAAAAGGCAGGCAACCCAAAGGCAGACCCAGAATGCGATGGATTGATGATGTTGAAGTAGATGTGCAACAGCTTGGGGTTAGGGCATGGAGACGAAAGGCCCAGGAGAGATCTGAATGGAAGGATGTGTTGAAACAGGCCAGTGCCCTCCATGGGCTGTAGTGCTACTGGGATGGATGGATGGATGGAGAAAGTGAGGAAAGATCGGTGAAGGATTTTTGTGTAATGTTAGACCTATCAGTCTCTTTGGTGAGGATCTTTCTTCCGCAGGTTACAGGCTTGATTGGTGTCACATATCATTGTCAAAGACATGCTTTAATTGGAGAGGAAAGTATTTGATTGGTTAGAGATGTTAGAAGGTCAAGTACAGAGGTGGAGTGAACAAAAGACATGCTTTAATTTGATAGGAAAGTATTTGATTGGTTAGAGATGTTAGAAGGTCAAGTACAGAGGTGGAGTGAACAAAAGACATGCGTTAATTGGATAGGAAAGTATTTGATTGGTTAGAGATGTTAGAAGGTCAAGTACAGATGCAGCGTGAACAAAAGTCATGCTTTAATTGGATAGGAAACGGGACCGGATGTGAGCGGAGAGATGCTATGTTTTGAAATCTGCAAGAGATAATTTATTAATTCCTCAATCTCAGGAAAATATTCATAAAGTGTAGTCATATCATCTTGAGCTAGAATCTAGTAGAATTCATAATCAATGTTTTATTCTGATACAGTTTATTCTTGTAAATACTGTATATTTAGTGATTCCTTTTTGTTAATTAAAGTTTCTGTATTTCAATTGAAAGGATCTTCTTCATTGAATCTATATACATCATATAGAATCCCTGGCAAGTCACAGAAGTTCATCTAATTAGCTGACGTCTTCAAGAAATGTCTACAATATTAGCACCTCTCAGCACCTTAGATGAATTAGCACTACTTAGCACCTTCAACTATAATAGGAGCAGAAGCACAAAGCAAGAATAGTACAGTGCTATATTCATCAACACCATTCTATAATAATAACCTGTGCCCATTGGGTAGAAACTTCTTTAGGGGTTCTTCTTATCCCGTTTAAATATTTCCCTTTTTTTTTTTTTTGCAGAACTGCCTTCAGATTTTGTACTTGAAAGGTTTTAAGTCTCATAACTTACGAATAATGTTCATCATAGTAAAATATTCATATTGTAGGCAAGTCAATGTCATCATTATTTTAGTGTTTTGTTCCAACAGTGCAGTATCTGAAGTAATTGCATGTATCAAGAAACAGGAATGTCTTGGAGATACTGCTATTGACAAAACTGATTCACTGAGAAATTATGAAACAGTTCGAAGTTGCAGTAAGTTTATTATTGGTTTATTTCAACTTTCAACTTTTTTTTTTTTTATTTGTTCATTTTAATAAAAATATAAAAGTTTCTCAATGTCTTAAAATCAGAAGGAAAAAAAAACAGCAAATGCCTGGAGGAAAGCTTGAAAAATTAATTAAATCTTTCTATAATGATAATAGATGGGAAGCCCAAATGCATAAAGATTTAAAAAAATGTTTGATTGAAATACATTCCCATATGTTATCAAAGTAGTTTATGATATTCTTGTTTGTTTAAGGCTTAAGTTTTCTCAGTCAATGTCTACACATAGTGCATACACTTTTGAGGGCCTACACAAAGTAAAAGATTTTGATGAAAAGTTAAACTGAGAAAGGGGTAATCAGTGCATACTTTTGAGTTAGCCTTTACTAAACTCAATTTGCATTGGATGTGGCAAAATATGTAGGTCACAGCTGGGACACGGGACTCCTGGTTCAGAAGCCAAGTGCTTTACCTCTAAGCCACAGCGACTCCATTCAACAATTTAAGTTTGTGATAAATTCTAAATCACATTTATGTTCAGCGAATTATCATCACAGTTCCCCAGCTGTTTGAGTGTTTATGTCACTAGACATACATCTAGATTAGAATAACTGCAATGTAATAGTTTCACTAGACATACATCTAGAATAACTGCAATGTAATAGTTTCACTAGACATACATCTAGAATAACTGCAATGTAATAATCACTCAGCACAAACTGTTCATTAACCATTCAAGAATCTTCTGCTTATTTTGTACCATAATAATTGTATTAATTAGTTTCAATGCACTATTTCTTTAGGTGGCGGCATGACACTGGCCCCAAAGAGCTCTCTGATCTTCCTCTCAACTTTGGTTTGCATCACATGGATGATTTGTTTCAAAAACATTTTGTAAATTTGTTAAAAGATAAATGTCATTTAGATATCTGTACAAATGCCATTTAGATATCTGTATAAATATAATTTAGATATCTGATTTGTTAAGGTCTTAAAAAAAAAGAAATTCTCACAAGTCAATTGAATTACTTGATTGAATGAACATTAGATGTTAATTTTTTATTGCATTTCATTTTTCACAATTTGATAAAATAAAAATTTAATTATATGAGTATGATTATGAGTATACAAAATATATTTGTTATCAGCTAGATATTTGGATTGTATGGGTGTAAAAGCAGGATTCTTTAAAAATGATTTTTGAGTGAAATTTTGTTAATACACACAATTATTCAAATAATATATGCGCTTTGGATTTTTAATAGTAGATGCTAGCTCAATATAATGTTCCCTATAGACAGGCACATGCCTTGTTCCATATTCTAGGACAAATTTGTATAAAAGCTCCCTCTTCCCTAGCATTATTAGAGCATGGAATAAATTGCCTGAGCTAGCCAGGACTTGGCAGAGTTTAGGTCATTGGTTAATATGCATGACTAAATGCATGATGTGTAGGACATAATCATCTTCTTTTTTTTGAAGTAACGTCTGTATTATATAAGAAGATGACGACATTGCAAGAGCCAAGGTAGCATATTAGATTGAAATTTCGTGATCAAAAGACCCATTATAAGTAAATATAGTTTACATTTGCAGCTAAATGTGAATTCATTATTTTTTGTTTTATGAGCACAATTGTACTTGACATCATTTTACAAAGTCAATAAAAAAAAATTTGGTGTTCTCTTGTGCTTTATTAGTATATTTGTGATTTTTACTAAACATCTTTTTGGACAATGGTTAGCCAAAACTAATTCTGTAAGAAGTTATTGTTATATCTTAGAAATTCATGTGCCTAAACTGTAATGTCATCTTAGATCATTTTCCAATGTTAATGAACTTAACTCTTTCTCTCCTAATGAACGATACCATCGTTGATTTGGCCTCATTAATTTAAATAAATTTCTGTTGTTATAAAATTTGTGTTTTATAAAAAGAGCATGCATTCTCCTATAATAATATACCAAAACTATTGTTTTCTGATTACAAACAAAAATGTTATTGAAGTTTAATCATAACAGGGTAGAATGTACAAATGTGAAGAATGAACAATTCTGTCGGGGCATGGGAAAATAATTCAGGAGATTAAAGAGTTTGAACATGATGTATACAAAAAGGTGCAAATAGGTTTAAATAGGGAAATTTAAGGATTATTCTGTTTAAGTATGCGCTTAAAAAATGGTTTTGTATTTTTTTTTTTTTCATAATTAAATGTAGATTTATTGGAAAATTGCTTTTTTTTTTAATTCAGGATTTTAGACTAAATAAGGAACATCGTAAGTTAAACAATTTTTTTATGGTTCATTGCAGGAAATAAAGCTTTTCATTTCATTTTTGTTTTCATTTATACACACCAAGAAAAGTAACCTTGTTTTTAGGTTTAAAAGAAAAAATGATATTTTATCATTGCTAGTGGCATCATACTCTAAGGCTTCTCCCATGTAAATAAGACCTTAATGCTAATGCTGATTTACAGCTTCCTTTATATAAATTAACAGTGGACAATATTTTAAGCTTTTTCATTTATTGATCACAAGTTCAATGTAATGGTTTAGATTTTTTTTTAAATATCTAAATATAACTCATTGGCTTTACACTAGTGTTGTTTTTTTTTTTACTTCCTTTTCATTGTTATTCATCCTATACATTATCACAAAGATTAATAAGGGAAAGACTTGCTTGTTTTAAGATTTCTCTAGAGGCAGTTCTTATTTTTGTAAACTACTGGTACATTTAATGTTTATGTATGTATACATATATATATATATATATAATTTTTATTATATGCATAATGTCTTTCTGTTGGATATACATTATTTTTCTTTTAGTAGTGCTTTATGAAATGAGGTCTACTCAAGTGGTGCTTGGTAGAAAGTACTTGGATCTCCACATTGTATTTAGTTCAGATTATATGACTGATTAGAAATTATATTTTTTATGCAGCAAAAAAAAAATCATTATAAATATTCTTTAAGAAGTTCATTTTTTAAAAATGTATAATGTAGTCACTAATGAAGAGGAAGTTATTTCATATTGTATTTGATCAGTTTATTTAAAAACAATTGATACAAAATCTTGTTGCATTGATTAAAATATTTATAATTTCAAATAATAATCTGTAGTTCTTTTTATTTGAAGAAAGACAATATTAATGTCAAGAAGAAAACTTGTTGCATAAATATTTGCATGTAATGTATATTATACACACTATTCTTAGTTGAAATTACATTCCAATCAAGCTATGCTCCATTTACTTTTTCTTTATATATTTTTATGACTAAGTTTCCTTTATAGATCTATACATTATTGTTTTTATATTACTATCTCAGTGACTTTGTAATTTATTAAGACATGTAAGCACCGGGCAGCTCTTGGCAACTGTTATAAATAAACAATAACCAAATGATGTCATTGTCTTCATTGTTTTGTTTTGTATTCTATCTCTTCATCTTGTTTGTTAAATCATATTATCAGACTTAATATTGGTCTCTTAGCATTTATATATACATACACATATATATGTATGGATTAATTGCCTTTTTTTTTTACTGCTGGGACTAATGTGCTCATCTTAAGCACAAAGGAGAATTCCCTTCAATTATTTTTTAATGCACCTAGCTTGATCTATATATATTGTGGACAATTTAATCAAACATTTTAATTTAATTCTAGAGAACAAAAAACCAAGATGTGCAGTAGCTAATGTACTGTTAAATATTTATTTGTAGGCCATTAATTTCAGAGGAAAGGACATTTAATATAAAAACTATTTTTACTTTAAAAAATAATGGTTTTGAAATTTTCTTTACCTTTAGTTCATTTTTAGATCCCTTTCAAATATTTCCTTATTGTTATAGCTTTTTATTGTTTTAATCTTAGTGAACTACAAGTAGAGGGCCCCATTTTGTTTTCATCAAGTTGGTTGCAAGAAAGAGGTCAGGTAAAAATACTTAACTCCAGGCTGAAAATTGCTGTTTTGATTGCATTTAAAAATTATTGGAAAAATTTTACTATTATTATATTCTGGTTGGTACTTTTCCTGGGTCAGATTTTTCTTCTTTTTCAAATAGGCAATTGGCATTAGCTTCTTTGCAGTCCCTGGTTCTCTGCCCTGACCAACAGAGGACCGAAAAAGTATTCTGCAAACAGTTGCTTGCTCATTGCTTAGTTCTTCAAGAAATCTAGGTGGAATACATCTATAATATATTTAGTTTTTTACTCAAATGTTTCTTTGTCTCTTGAATGATGGTAAGGCCTAATTGTGACACACATCAGTGTTTGGTTTATAAACCTTCTTTGTTATGTAGCTTGAATAGCAATATTCTTGAAAAGACTAATCATAAACTTAGGTGACTCAAATATATCTAAAAAATTATTGTAAAAGTTTAACACTAAAAAGGCAAAAATATAAAGTAGAACTAAAAAACAGCAGGGGACAAATCTTGTATTAAAACGCATTAAAAAAATTTAAAAATCAAACACTGGATGTTTTTAATTTAAAGTGAATTAAATTTCAAAACCAACACTTTTATTATTACTTTTATAATATAAGCTTTGTTTAATTTTTTTTATTATACATCATTTTTAAATTCTAATTAGGATATACTGCTCCAAGAGATCACCTTATTGATTAACAAGCAAAGTTTTTGGTTTGAAATAGTCTAATCTCCTTACTTTATGTAATATGTGAAGTTTAAATAACAAATACAACCAAAGTAAAAGAAACAAAAACAACAACTCAGGAGTTAACAATTTTGGCTGTAAAAGTTTATTGATAACTGAAAATTGCATGCTCTTTTAAAAGGAACTAATAAATGCATAATAAAGACAAGTGAATACTGTTAAACTGAGCTCTCTGACATTTAATAAGCCAATCAGGCAAGCTATACACTTTGATCAATCTAACCATAGTAAAAATAAAAAAAAAAAAATACTAAGGAAATATATCCATAACAATATAAGTAGAGTGAAAAAAAAAAACACATTAGTATTCAAAGGGAACCTTTTAAATTCCACTTTATACTGTAATATGATTATATGAATTATTACCCAAAAATTGGTATGGACATTCATAAATAAAAAAAAAAAAAGGACTTGTGGTGACTAGCTAACTATTCACTCTTAGTATAATTGTGCTAGTAGGGTAAATCAATTAAATATGGAAGATGTCTAAATTCCAAAAGAAGAAGAATTTTTTTTAGAAATTATTTTAACATTTCTTGTTTTTAAAATGTGTTCAGAGCACACACAAAAAAAAAGTGTTAAAAATATGCACACACAAAAAAATGTAATAAGCAAATATTCAGCACATATAGAATAATCAGTAAAGATGATTGAAAGAGTTCCCATCAAGGTTAAGTACTAACATAAAACATTTGAATGGTTGATCAATATTGGTAGGGGAGGCAATGAAGAAAAAAAGTTTTGATTTGAATTAAACAGATCAAGCTTGTGCCTACGTATCACATTGAGCCAAACTAACATGGCAGTAAGTTAAACCAAAAAAAAAACAACATGATTTAACAAATTATAGTCAGAAAGTATGATATTTTAGCAGGCAATACCTTCAACAATTTTATTTTAAGTAATGACAACTAATGGCAAGTAGCAACATTTATAACAGAAAAAAAGCCCAAAATGAAACAAAGAGTTGTTCATTATTGAAACACACACACAAATAATGTCTTCACACTTGCAAGTTTGATTTTGATTGAAACCTATACAAAACAATGGTGAGCAGCATTCACTACAGACTGCAACTACCATTGAACGACTTGCACACACATTTCAAAAATACATCAAGCCCCAGCAGTTAATAAAAGTAGTTAAAAAAAACAACAACTATTGCTCTAGCGCCAGAATGAATATTGTAGTTAACAAGCAGCTCCTCACAACACTAACAAGATGTCTATTTAAACACAAACAACTATAGTTGTTGACCAAAACAAAAAAAGCCAAAATGCTGAACTGGAAGAGACTCTACAGATGGTACACACCTCAGCAAATAATTGTATAAATAGCAATTAGTGTGCAATTACACAAAAACAAAAAACTTTTTGAGGGTCAAGTCAATAAGGCAATTAGGGGGGGCAAAAGATACAGCACATGGATCTTGTTGAATAAATTGGAGGCTACAATAAACAAACAAATGAGAAGATGAAATGATTTGAATATGAAAGTGAACAACTCTTGACTGGAGTGCTGGTTTAAGACTGGAATTCTTTCGGTTGTTGTATACAAAGTAGTACAAATATTTTAAACGTTCGAACATTGTAACAATAAAACTGAACACAAACGTCAACGGATTAAACATATTTATATATTTATATTCCCTTTACATAACAAAACACTGATGTGCTTTCCTGTAGCAAAATAAAAATGAAGAAATACAATGCCATAAAATGAACACAAAAAAAAATAATTAATTATCTAGCTACTTCAAAACAATTCCTAATCGGCAAGTTCAGTTTTGACACAGATGACCATACCTAAACAACAGTATTAACATAATTACACAAACACATGGTTTAGATGGGTTTTTTTTTGTTTTTTTTTTTTTTACAAAATTTTTTATTTTCCTACTGTTCAATCAATTTTTAAACAAAATTTTCCCTGATAAACATGTACAAAATAAAGACCCAGATTTAAAAAAAAAAAAAATCACTGAAATTAATCAAATTTTTCTTTCTGGCCTAAAAAAAAGAATGTTTAATTCTAATTTAGTTTATGCTCTAATATCTTGAAAGTTGTGAAGTTTTCATCTATTTCTCAGTCTCAGATTCAGAAATAAGCTTTTTTCTCTGAACTTCCTTGATACGATTCTCCTAAAAATACAAACAATAAACAACACAAGATTAAAGTATAGGATCATTCCTTCTTCCATCAGATGACACTCAGGCCTAAATTGCATTCGCAGCTGTAACATTTAATTAACCTAATCAGTTAACATTTATCATTATTTGAAGAATGAACAAGAGGACCTGTTGAAATCTTGGCTGGTTCATCAAGTGTTTAATGTGGTTTTTTAAATTTAAAGTGTGAGGGAATCTGATATTTAAAATATAATAATGGTAGATAATATAGATCTAGAATTAGATTTCATCTAACAGTGGTGATGAAGATAAGTTATAAAAAAAAAGAAAGAAAAAATATGGACGCTTAAATGAACACGTTTATGGAAACGTTTGGCAACAGAGAGAGAGAGGTTTCTACCACTTAAATATTATATCATATTAATAAGTGAATAAAGACAAATATAGTTAGAATTATCTTTTAAAATTTTCCAACAACAAATATTTTTTTTTTGAAACTTATAGCATTATATATATATATATATATATATATGCATATATAGGTAGGCATGGTGGCTGAGCAGTAAAGCGCTTGGCTTCTGTACCTGGAGCCCTGGGTTTGAATCCTGGGATTTTTTTTAATTTCGGGAGCTTTAGGTGCCTCTGGGTCTACCCAGCTCTAATGGGTAACTGACAGTAGTTGGGGAAACGCAATGGCAGTTGGTCATTGAGCTGACCATATAACCGTGGGCCACAGGAACTTTACATCATCCACGCTATAGAATACAAGGTCTGAAAGGGATCTTCACTTTCTTTATATATAATATCAGGTGGCCGAGCCTTGCTCGGTTAAATAATTTCATATACCCGAAGTCATTTTTGGATTTTTTTTTTATAATTACGAAAATGAACGATTGGATAAAGACTACTAATTCGAAAAATTTCTTTAGTATTCTGTTTGTTCTATATGTAAATTGGTACGTTCAGACATTTAATTTTGGAATTAGTATATTCAATTATGGCTTTAGTACGAAACATCGAGTGACGCAAATTTCTACGTTATTGGGGAAAACTTCAAAGACTTTCTTACAAGCCAATAATAGTAGGCCTACGATAGTTTTACGATAGTTTTACGCTGTCTAGACTGTAAGAGGACTTAAGAGACTTGATATTTAATCGCCATGTACAATTACATATAGAACAAACAGAACACTAAGACTGTCAGACCATAAGAAGTTCATACCGGCTTTTGCCATCCATCTATCCCAGTGGTGCTACTGGTGCTACAGCCCATGGAAGGATATGGCCTGCTTTTACACATCCCTCCATTCAGATATCTTCTAGGCCTTTCGTCACCACACCCTAACCCCAAGTTTTTTACTAAGGTTTATAGTTAAATCAAAAGTGGCTGCAGCGTACGCAAACTCGTTGACCGCTTAGAATATTGTGTGTTGGTTTCCTTTTCGAGTCGATGTGAAGCTCGAAGTCGCAGATCCTCAAGTTTCCTTAAACGCTCCTCATAATTTTCTAGCTTGACGATATTACTAATGATTGCATTTACGAATAATAACGTTATGTCAATAAAATATTAACTTCACGTCAATAATAATAATAATAATAATAATAATAAAATTATTATGTTTATATAAATAATGTTTGTCTAAATGAATCTATATAAAAGACCTTCTAAAAAAAAACAAAGATTTAGATCGAACAAAATTATAAAATATTTGTCTTCTATAAATTTAGAGTGGAATTGGCAATGCTGTTACATCTAGATCTAGTCTAGGAAAAAAAGCGATTGAAATCTGGCTGAAATCCTATAGCTCAGACGTAGACGTCTAGATCTATTTGTTTTCCTGAAAAGTTGTGAACATCTTTTCTTCTAGAAATTACAACAGAAAACCTATTAGATTATTATTAGATCTCTTCAACGCCGCAAACCTCCTGCTATTAGGGAAGAATAACGGCGAGCAACATGGCGGTTTTTTCGACGGAGAACTGAGAATCTAGTTGTAAGTCTAGAATCAAGACCTAGATCTAGACGTAGATTGTTTGTTTGTTGTTTTACATGTTTCGGATGTTCCTTCAGAATTGAAGATAGTTACTTCCTAGTCCAAACCTCCCGCAGGACGACGGGGGATGGGAGCGGGCAGGGTTTGAACCCGGGACCATCGATAAATCCAAACGACAGTCCAGCGTGCAAACCGCTCGACCAGGCAGACATCCAGATTCCAGATTCGGCGTCCATATCTTTCTTTTCGGCCTACATTATATATATATTAAAAATATACAATTAATCAAATTCTTATTTTAACGTGCCTTATAATAAAGGGATCAAGCGATTAATTTGTAGAAACACTTGGAAGCACTTGAGCGTCTTCAGATAACCACGTGCTTGATTGATGTTCACTGTTTTAAACCTTCAACTACGGTGCGCAAATATCTAGTTGTGTCTATTCATTCAAACGCGATAAAACTTGTTGCAAAGAAATGCTTTAGTGAACGGATGTAAGCCAGTGACGTAGGAGGTGTCAAGTTTTTTTTCCCTTTGACGTCGTGGGAAAAAATTTCATTCATAAATTCTCCATGTCATTCATAAAACCTTCAAACCAAAATAAGTTTTTCCATAATGAGACATTTTTCAAACCGATATAACGGTCGAACTCGAGTTTTCCCGATGTGGCCAATGAGCTGAGCATTTTTTTCTCACTAACATTTAGATACGTTGAAATTTTAAAGAAAATCGTTAGAGCCGTTTTCGAAATAGAAGGAAAATATATATATATATATATATATATATATATATATATAAAAGAATTTCTCGCTTAAGAGTATAGTATAGATATATATATTTTTGAATTGATATAAAATATATATCAGGCTTCTATAAAAAATTTGGCAACCTTCATTATAAAAAAGTTCATTGTATGAGCACAATTTATTTATACATATAGAGGTGTATGGAGGTGAACACTTTCATTTGCAAGGACACTAACTGATATCATAGGTACCCATCATCCCATGGGATCAGTAGACTGACATGTTCAGCCACACCACCTATTCCATGTGATCTAAAAATTCATTTGTACAACCCACCACCCATTGCATGTGATCTAATGACTTACATGCTCAGCCAATCTCTCCTGCAAATTTTTGAGTTGTTCCTCTCTGTTTTTCAGGGCATTTTCCATTTTCTGTACAAGCTGTTCTTGCAGATCATCTGTTGAAGGACCTCGATTCTCACTTGCTTGACAAACTTCATTAATGTGGTTTGCCTATAGAGAATGAACAAAATCTTTAGCTTAGTTGAAGAAAAACAATGTGTCATGAATAACCTTTAAAGTAAAAGCAAAAGAAGGAGTTGTGGTGGCTGAGTGGTAAAGCATTTAGCCTTCAAACTGGAGAGTCACAGATTTGAATCTTGGGATTTTTTTAAAGTTTGAGATCTTTGGGATATTTCTAAATCCACCCAGCTCTAATGGGTACCTGAAAATGTTGTGGAAAAGTAAAGGTAGTTAGTCAATGTGCTAGCCACATAACACCCTTGTTAACCTTGGGCCAAAGAAACAGATGACCTTTACATGATCTGCCCTATAGACCACAAGGTCTGAAAGAAGACATTGCCTTTTTTTTTTTTTTTTTTTTTTACAAAAAATAAATAAATAAATAAATAAATAAATTACTAATTAATTTAGATCAGTTGCTTCATTTTTATGTGTCTGTTGGAAATTTGTCTTTACCCTAGCAGCAGTCAAATTTATTCCCCACTTTTTAAAATTAGCAACTAAAGTTACCTGATGATAAACTAAATTAAAACATTACATATTTAATATATCAGAAAAAATCTAACAAATTGAAATTAAACTCATCAGTTTAAAACAACAGTGATCTTCAATAATAGCACCTTTGCTATATTATAATTCATTTTCACCAGATATAGAAACAAGTCTGCATCAACCGCTTGGAAGCCTAAATATCTAAATCCACAATAAAGATATATAAACATGTAAATAAAAAGATGTTGAACAAAAGAACAACTTGAATTTCTTATGATAAAATTATAAAATAAAAATCAACCTGACAGAATTAATTGTTCAAATAAAGCTATCTTTGTTTTAAGCACCATCTCAATATTGCAAGAATGTTGTTTTAAATATTTAGGTATATTTGTATAGTTAAAAAAAGAAATTCATACAATTTTTTTTTTGTATTTTGAATTTTCATTCAAATCTCTGGTGACAAAATGCACCAATCAAGTTTATGTTTAGTGAAAAGGAAATGATGAAGCAGTTCTGTGTCAGCCGTTCATGTATGTACTGGTAAGGGCGAGAGACAATAAAAAAATATAAGTATGTAATACATCAACTAGATCTGCAATAATTCTTCAATGAACAGATAGCCTAATTGGGAGATTTTTTAAAAAATCAGTCTTCAATGTCTATGGCTGATGTAATACAGCCAAACAAAGATGGTGCAAACATTTTCAAAACATTTAATTAAGTGACTGCTGATAAACTCATCAAGTACTATATAAAAAAAAAAAAGAAGCAAACCAAAAAAGTAAATTATAAAACACTGAACACACATAGCAGCAATACTAGGCTAATCAGATGACTGACACACTATGAATAACACTGTATTGCTATTAAAAAAGGGAAACTAAATCCAAATAATGAAATGGTGTTTAGACAAATGGATAAAACAGAATCCATTTTCACCATTTATATATATATATAGAAGTGGATAATTTTTTTATTTCTAATTGAATGTAAATCTAGGAAATAACAGTAGCTATTTAATAAAATCAATATCAATTACATAAAAGATTTTTTTCTATAAATTCTTACTAATTTTATATAGAATTATATCCTGTGTTTAGAATTGGCTATATATTTGAAGTATATGATAAAAACTTGTTAAAAATCAAGTTAATGAAAAGTTAAGGTTTCAACTGATTTTGACTTAGCACTTTTGTTAAAACAAAAACAGACTAATTTTTTTTTACAATTTATAAGCCCATTCAATTTCTGCTATATTTAATTGCGTGGGAAATTTCTTTGTTGTGTACCAGGGGCTTGTATGGCCATATAAAAATTCGCTGGGGAAGGTTAGGATCTTACAGAACACAAAAAATAATTAAAAAAAAAAAAAAACAGCTCCCCTTAAAGAAATCATTTAATATTCCCAGGGCATGAATGTAAATAGTATGCATGTGATGTGAACAAAACATAATGAGCTTTTTTGGACAGGAGAATAATATTGAGTGGCTGGAGTTAGTTCTTGGAGTAGAAGAGGACCTTAAATTGTTTGGTTTCTAAGACAGGAATGGTACAAGTGTGTTTAGTGGTCACTGAAATATTCCCTATTTAAGTTCTTGTCTTCTTGGAGCTGAAGTTCAGTCTATTGATTTAAGTGTAGCGTTTTGAGATTATTTACTGATTATTTGACAAAATCGAAGTTATAAGTACCCCTATCAAGCCAAGGAAAAAATCTGACTGTGATGAGTTATTCAAATGGAAGACTAAACCCAGGCAAAGATCAACCTCAAGTGGTTGAGGGGCATACTCTCACAACTCTGCTACTGCTCTTTCAAAGACTTCATCAAGCATCTAGATCAAAAGTATTCAAATTCAAGAATCTGGATCTAGACATCTATCTAGACTGATTCAAATCAGTTCTAGATCTAGGACTAGGGCCTGTAGAAAATGAGATTTGAAAAAAAAAAAAAAACTAACTTTGTCAATAGACCAATATCGCAGGTGCATATGTTCAAAACAAATCAAGTCTTATAATTATTTTGCATTCTTCCAGAAATGAAAAATAATAAAATTGGATTTTGTTTTCATTTTTTAAAAATCTGGAAAAAAAAAAATTCAGATTTTTTTTTTGTGTCAAAGAAATATCAGGGGGAAAGGGGGAAAAACAGATTATTATTTTTTTTTACAAAAAATGGATCAGAAGAAATTTTCAGAATTCCGAAAATTTTCGGAAAATTCCTATCAGTTAAAATTAATTTGTAATTAGATACAATTTGAAAGCATTTAAAAAAGAAATTTTTGTATAAGGAGATCTCTTCCAGTTACATTTAGAAGTTTATTTCTCTCCTCCGGAACAATGCTTCCATTGTCAATGTTTTAAATTTTAGCTAAATGTTATGATTGCTTAAAATTTTATTTTGAAAAGTTTCCCTTCATGCTTTTACAGGATATGATAACCTTAAAGAGGTTTGCTATTTTTTTTAAAATGTTGATTTTTACAATGGTAGTGACCCAGACTTCCATTTTATGTTTTTTTTTTAAATGTGTTAAATACTTAGTTTTTTAAACATTTAGCAAAATTTCTATTATTCATTTTATGAATAAAAAAATTAGAAAAGGGCATGCCTTTCCCTTTTATTTTATAATAAAAATATTTTTTTTTTAAATTGTATCTTAAAGTCTGTGCACTAGAAAGTGAATGATTCCACCAGAACATTGAAATAAATAAGAAAAATAGAGATGAGCTATCCCCATCAGAAATAGTGTTAAATAAATATGGTACAAATCTGTCAAAATGTATCTCAAGTTGTTTCTATATAAGGAGCTATGCTGTCTGTTGACTTACATGTTCTTGTAGCTTAGCCAGCATACCCTTTAACTGATTCTGTCGGTTCTCTTCGTAAGTCTCCATTTTCTGTGAAAGCTTCATTTCTGTCTTAGCCTCAAACTCTTTCACCATCTCTTCACCAGCCTTCTGAATCTCTTGAACTTTTAAAGACTTCACAGAGAGAGCAGGGGGGGAGGAGATGGGGGAGAACCAAAAATAAGTGTAAACACGATTATAAGAGAGAAATAAATCAAGTGGGGGAAGGGGGGAAAACAATAAGACACATCCAGTGCAAGAATGTTCATAAAATCTTCATTCTCATAGCAGACAAAACAATCACTAACCAAGCAAAGACTCAAACAAAATAGTGAAAGAAAAATATATGCAATAATGCAGCAGTCCTTACTTTTTACCACTAAAAGATAGCTTTCACATTTGTTAGCATTCATTTTTAATCAATCCATCAATATAGATAACAAAAAATTAAAAGATATATCAATGTAAGAACCACTGCTCAAATTTTTTTTAAAAACAAATTATTAAAAAAAAACAACAAATTAACACATTTAAATAATAATCCCTACATATAAAACTTACATAAGAAAAAAAATCTTGATCATATAAAAGACTAACAAATATTATTAACCAATGGTGATTGTCAATTTCAGAAATGATTCAATTCCAAATTATTTACTTTTTTAACGAGACGCCGAATAAAGTACCAAAACCTATTAAGTTAAAGAAACTTAAAAGCCCCAATTAAATAAATTGTATTACATATCTTCATAAAGGAAATTACAATCCACTAATAGAATTCTTTTATTGCTTAAATACAATTTTTGGAATTGTCAATCACATTAACTAGTAATGAAACTTGACCAGCTTGATCCAATGTTGAGACCACTAGTTGTGTGCAAGCAAAACTTATTGCTCCTATTGTAGTTCTTACAGAAAGAAAAAACCCAGCCACTGACAGCTAGAGACTCCATCACATCAAACAAGCTAGACATTCAACAGCTACCACTTACATGTTCTCTGAGCCTCTCTTGGAGGGCCCTAATCTGTGTCTCCCTGTTCTCCCGTCTAATCTCCATGGAGCGCCTCAACTTTTCTTGAGTTTTCTTGGAGAACTGCTCACTTTCACTCTGGGCTTTTGTAACAACCTCAATAGCTTTCTGTCTCTCCTTAGCCAGCTGTTCCATTCTTTCTTGCTCAATAAGCTGCAAAACAATGAAATCAAGACATAATGAAGACATAATTAAGACACACACACACAAAAGTTTCTCATAATAGCCTCTAACTATAGTTTTGTAAATGATTTTGGGAAAGGGGGGGGGTAACAAAAGATAACCACTGAGATGGTTGAATAAATGTATAAATTTATTATAAAAAGTTGTAGAGAAGTTTAACATGAAACATTCTTCTTACACTTCTACGTTCCTCTGCTTTCTTGAGCTTGTTTTCAAGCTGCTCCTGGGACAGTTCTCGTTTCTTAACATCTCGAGGAGACAACTGTACTGGAGCTTTGGGACTTTCAATGGCTGCAGGCTTCAGTATGACATCAAAACTAATGCCACCTTGTTTGGCCTTTTGGTTTTCTATTTAGACAAAGTCAATAGATTAAAAAATTAGATTTTACTAAAGGCTTATGTAGATGTTTAATGAGACATTTACTACATATTATTTTGGTGATAATGTTGTTTAGAAAATATATATATATATACAACAGAACACCAAAGTTTAACATTGAAAATAGAAGACAGATATATTGTGTATTATGAACTTTCTGACTACAACAGCCAATATGTTTATGTATTCATAGATTTAAATGTGTTAACAATCTGACAGGAAGGTATTGTGAGGCATTTAAGAATGAACATTGATTTTAATGAATTTTTTGTCAGAGATAAATAAACTAAGACTAACATTAAAATAAAAAGTTTCAGTTGCCTACAAAAAAAAAAAATTAGTGCTGTCATATAGGTGAAAACAGACAATACTACTAAATTTCTGTAATAAAAAACACTGAATTACATTAAATATTATTTTGCTAATAAACTACATTTGCTGTTTAAAAATGTATAAAGTTTCAAATAAATGTCTACATCATAAAGCACAAGTTTCTTGTTACATTAAAGATAATAGAGTCATTCTATAGAATATGCCTCATTTCACACATTAGTTTTGATTTATTTCTGAAGTGCACATGACTTGTATTTTATAAGGATTATTTCAATTGAGCCATTGAAGAAATGGGAACTATAAAATGTGGCAGATTGATTGTTAAATATTGAACCACACAATGCTTGGCAAGCAAACATCACCATCTTTAATATTTGATTAAATATTTCTTGAAACAAAATAAGGATATGCAATAAAACACAACAGCATAGAGCACTACTAAATGTTTGCAATAAAATAAAAATTAAAACATATAATTCTAGCACACCAATGAATGATTTATGAAATTGCAAATGTTGGAATAGAACTCTAGAATTCTACTAGTTATACAATTTTTTGAAATGGTTTAAAGAAATTTGATCTATTTCATCAGTCATTGTTATGGTAAAAGCTTAAGAGAAAAAATAAATTGTGGAATAAGAGACAGTCCCCAAAGGTCAGAATCAACACTTTAGTGGTAGTAATTTATTAATTCTTGTGAATGAATTTTGTAAAAGCTTAAGCCTGATATTGCATAATTCAGCCATGCTAACTAACATTTGGAAATATAAGGCTTAAAAAAAAAGCTTAGCTTAGATGTTAATAAATTAAGACAATGTCTAAATTACACATTTAATTATATCAGAAAAATAATTTGGCTTTTTAAAAGAAACCTACAGGTACTCAATGTTGGAAGGTACAACAATGGCCTTTCTGTTTAATTCTATTCTACACATGGTAAGACATCAAACCCTCTGCCATCACAAAAATAGAGGTGGCATTGACTTCTTCAACCAGAATCCCCCCATCATGGATTACAATGGAATATAAACATGCATTATACATGTTTGATTGTGAACTAAAGTTGGCATCAAAACTTACAGAAGACAAAATGTAAAGCTAAAAGCAGAAAAGAAACATGCTCAGCTAAAGACAATTTAAAAACTTTATTCTTACGAATTATTTGTGTGCACGTCGCACACAGAATTGAAGCAGAAACAAGTAGAATCTGGATACAATTTTCTGACATAAAACTAAGATATACATTCAACTAACGACAAAAATAATATAAAAAAAAAATATTTAAAAAATACAGAAGAGTTACAAGACATGGAAAAAATAAATACAGAAGAGTTACAACTTGAGATTACCTTTGCCCTTCCAGACAACAATGGCATCGTAAGCTTGTCTGTTGGGATGTATGCGATGCTGGACAGTTTTCTTTTTCTGAGTTTCTCTCAAGCAAAGAATACTGAACCAGCTGCACACTTTTTAAAGTCCAGAGCAAATAAGCAGCAGTAGAGAACAAAGTTTAAAATATTTAATCCCATTCTAGAACTTTCTTATTACATTACAGGCATTATAACATTCCGTTAAAAAGAAAATTATAAACAAATTATTGATGCAACTGCCAAATTCTCTGGCTCAGAATAGATATGTTATGCCATGCACAAAGTGCAAAGTGATCGCTGGTTGATTTTGTTTAAATGAGAAGCAAGTTAAGCAGATCTAATTTTAATTACCTAGGACACTGCTGAAAAAAATGTATACAACATTGTTTCATTATTAAACTCTTCTAAAAACCATCAGATGAATTTAATTTTATGACATAAATTACATTATTTAAAACTGCATCATTTCTTTAAGCAGGAGTGTTTTGATTAAAAATTTCTTGTCTTTTAGATATTTTTTAACAAGTTGATTAAAATTTTCTAGACATGATAATTTCACTGGCACTCTATTAGATTTCTGATACAGTACTTACCAGTAGACATTTTGTTATCTTGCCTTTTGTCTAGATTCTTAAACGTTAAATCTTTTAGTTCAACTTCAGCACCTAAGAAAACAAAGAAATGCTAGGCTAGAAATAAATCAAGAAAACAATCAAACATATAATTATGAAAAATGTTGATTGGATCAAATAAAGCGGCTAGACAGTGTCTCAAGTCAAGGTGCTATCACCATCCTATAATGAGCCAGTCAGGACCCAAGACGAAAATCAGCAGAGGGATGATGTCATCAGATCAATAACACACAGCATTATTCTAGAATCATGTCGCTTTACTTTTTTTTTTTTTTTGTTGCAAGAGGTTGCATTACCATTTAAAATGACTAAATTATTGCTCAATGAAACAAAACACTAAAACACTGTCTGACAACTTTGAAAATAGATGAAAATCAAATTTACAGCAGAGAAAACTGCTCAGGCACAAAGGCAACAACACACATGAACACAGCTCAAGTGGTGGGAGAAAAGAGGAGGGATGGGCTGCCTACAGTTGGCACTGGATCCCACAACTAGCAGTGAAGTAGTCCAAGCCAGATCAATACTTCCCCATCCCCCCACCCCTTTCCCAGAAATACTCTACATGTCTGCTCCTCTGAAGATAAAATGTCATTTTATGTTTAGCCAGGACTGTATAGATCAGTGTATTTTGAAGAAGCATAATTTATCTATATTTAAGTTAGCTACACTGAATATCTGGTGCTTATAAAAAATACATAAGCAGCAAGGCTGTGTCTGACGCTTCAAAAAAAAATCAATACGAGATGACTAATTCTTAAGAGTCTTACTCACCTTTACTTCAGAACTATGAGCACATAAAAAAAGAAACCAACTACTAGGTCAATATAGGTCACTAATTATACAATAGCTTTTTTTTAAAATATAAATTATAAAAAAAAAGATGATTATGCATATTTTAAAAATGATTGATAATTGCTTATTTTTTTTTTAAATAGAAGCATTTTTTTTTTAAATTGTTAACCTCACAAACACTAACCTCATTAAAATATGGATACAATAAAGTAAGTTAAATATTTGGACTTGAATGCAAAGTTATATGATTTAGCACACACACAAACATGAAATGTATTAAATCCAAAACTGTACGATTTAGCACATACACGAATGTACAATTAACCACACAAGTTATAATTGAAAACCACAATTGGCCAGCCTCATAAAAACATACCAATAATTAGTATGGCATGAAGCTCTAGACATAGCTTTAAAAAATTAAAGTCACACTAGTTTGAACTACTTATCCTTGATTTCAGGTGTATAACATTCAAAACTCTTTATAGAAGGAGAAGAGAGAAAAAAAAAATCAATACCACTTCTGCCTCTCCCCAAGTCTGCAACTCTGTGACTGTTTTAGCTCACAGCAGCAGTTATGTTTCATTGATTGATACAACACTAGCCACTCTATTGATTTTTTGTAGTGTATGAATCATGTCCAGCAGCATGGGTTGAGCAGAAGAACAAAAAATGTATATGCGTACAATGTATACGCCAGTTCAAAGTTTTGCATTCAGCAGTTCTACAAAACACTGGGAAGATGTTAAACAACCAATGGGTTGAACGGTAATACAAGAAATACATGTGTTGAGAAGCAGAAGTATTGAAGGAAATACATACAATCGCTGCTAACCCTGATTGACAGACAGACCAAACAGCTAGCAGATGTGTTACAATCATAAAGAGCTGTTAAATAAATGACCTAAGCAAACAACTATAAAAATACAAAACAGTGCTTCAACCAGATCAAAAAATATACAAAAAGACACCAATAAACATTGGGAGAGAGAGAGACCCAAATGCTCAATAGAGGATAATATCAACTTAGTTCTTAGCAGAGAACAGATTTTAATATCTTATCATAAAAAAAAAACAACAACTTAAAATTACTGTAATACACACACACAAAAACATCAAACTTTGTTCTCAATGTTATGAAATTGTTAAATTTCCTTTTTGAATGTGCCAAACAAATATTCTCAGACAGACTCTATTCCCTCATCAGTTTATCCAACAGCCTTTGTATCTGCGTGTGGAGCACATAAAAATGTTAGGATAATTTTCTGTGTCACAAAGCTGAAACTCAGTAGCCAAAAGCTGCCTAGAAGATGCCAATGGCTTTCAAAAAAGAATATTGCATTGTAAGATAAAATGTTTTTATTTATAGATGTTTCCGTGAAGATTGAAACCTGAAGTCATTATTGAATTTAAATCAAATCCGCACTTAAATACAAATATTTTAACAAAAGTGTATATTTACAGATATCTAGACTTTTGAAGAACTTTCGTTGTTCATGTCAGCACAGCAACTGGAAAATGTGTCAAGTATCTAATGATGTGGTATAATGAGGTTTGAAGTGTATGTTCAAAGATTGTCTAATCTAGACTAGATTCTAGGTTGTTGTTTTTTTAACAGTATACTATTAAAGCTGTTGAGGCTATTCAAAAACAAACATTTTTTTTTCATCTCCTGACAGGTCATATTAAGCATTTCAAAGATGATCCAGAAGAAATCAGTGAGGTATGTCCATCATGCTAAGAATGCTGATCATGTCTTTGAAACCCTGTCTTATGGATCACTTTATGATTTGTAAACTTTTGGCAAGTTCATTTCATTCAATGATTCAAAATAGATAGAAATATCTGATCTATATAAAATCTGTATGTAGTTAATACTAGATCTAGATCAATATCTAGATATTATACAATATTGATTCTCATTAATTTATATTTATGTGAATCCTACAGTACTGATGATAACAATGTGAAGAAAATTACATTCTTCTTAAAAGAAACACTAGAAAAACATGAAAAATACTTTAAAACGTATAGTAAGTGTAATTGTCTCAATTAGTTTGGATCAGTCAAGTAATTATATGTATGACATGATTGACCAAGACATAACTGGGGATCAAATCGAATCCTGGTAAAGACTGGTATTTTTATTTCGGGATCCTTGGGCTCCTCTGAGTCCACCCAGCTCTAATTGGTACATGACATTAGTTGGGGAAAAGTAAAGGCGGTTGGTCGTTGTGCTGGCCACCTGACACCCTAGTTAACCGTAGGCCACAGAATCAGATGACCTTTACATCATCTGCCCTCTAGACCACAAGGTCTGAAAGGGAACTTTACTTTTTAAATGCATACAATTTTTTTTCCCTCAGGGCTCAACAAAAAGCTAACCACTAATGATTTGTGGAAAAAAAAAAAAAAGACAAAAGCCCATAGCACAAGACATTACCAAACGAAAATGGAGCTGGATAGAACACACCCTGCGAAAACCAGCTACCAATGTTGCAAGGCAGGCTCTTGACTGGAATCCACAAGGAAAGAGGAAAGTGGTCAGACCCAAGCAAACCTGGAAGAGGTCAGTCATCAGTGAAGCTGAGGGTACTGGAATGACATGGGAGCAGATGAAGAAAGCTGCTCAGAACCGAGTTCGGTGGAGAGGTGTGGTTGCGGCCCTATGCTCCCCTGGGAGTACACAGGATTAAGTCAAGTAAGTCAGGGCTCAAGAGATCTCAAGGGGACTAATTCAATTTATACCACCACATCTGTCAAGTATGATTTCTTTCCCCTGTTCAAGAGACCAAACAAAATAATTACAATAACTTAATTTACTAATTGTTTATTTTTTTAAATTGATTCTTAGGCTGTCAGGTAAAAAAAATAATAATACAGAATTTTAGCTTTTATCTGAATTGGGTGTGTAAGAAATAATGTGTACAAACTTTTTCTTTAAAAAGAGTGAGTTGGTCAGCTTTATTTAAAAAAAAAAAAAAGACAATACACCTCCTTTTTACTAGTGATTATTTTGTTCTTAACTAATGAATTTAAAAAAATGGAACATTTTTTGCCCTACCTCATCTTCCTCCACTCTAAACTTTAAAAATCCTGGTTAGGCTAGTGTATAAATCTATTAGACTTTGAAATATGCTAAATGATAGGCCATAAGATCTACACCAGGGGGGTAGCTAGGAATTTTTCATCGTTTGGGGGCTCTGTGGGGGCTTGACCTGTTTGGGGGCCTCTGCATTTTGTGTAATATTTAATTATGTAAAAAAAACACTAATCTGGGGGCCCCTTTCTATTGGGGACCAGGGGGGATTTTCTTCTCCTCCCTCCTCTCACCATCCTAGCTACGCCATTGATCTAGACTTCGAAGACGGTGTGCAAAACTATTTAATAAATAAGGTTCACTAGATATATTCTAGACTAGATTAGATCACTATAGAATATAAATCAAGTTTACAAAATTACCTTAAATTAGGTTTAGCTTTAGCCTAGACTGAAGATTCTATATCTATTATGTCTAGAAAAAACAATAACTAGTATATATATACTTGATACCCTTTAGTCCATATAGACATTAGATCTAATCTAGATCCTATATCACATAATAGTGACTTAATCGTCTATACTATAGATCTAGATTACGCCCGATACATTTCATGTGTCAATCTTGTCAATCAATGACCTTAATCAATGCCAAGGCGTTGGTTTTACTGACTGATTCAGACAACCCATTCCATTATCTAATGGTGCTAGTTAAGAAGAAGTACTTCTTGTATAAATTTGTTCTAGTGTATATGTATGGAATAAGTAATGTGCCTCTATCCTTGCGTGAGTATTTCATTAATTAGGTGTTGTATTTCTGTTTGTAAGTTATGGTTTAAAGTGTTTTATGAATTATATATAAATACTAGTAATTAGTCAAATTATAGCTAATTTATGTTTCAAGCCATTCTTCTGCCCTGAAGTTTTGTGATTTTATTAATAATGGTGTTACTACTGTTACTGGATCTATTGAGTTTGAGTCTAGGATGGCTTTTATTAGTTTTATTTAGTATTATTTACACAAAAGGCTTGAAAAGGCAATGGGAAAAAATAAAAGAAATGATGTGATAAGACCCAAAAGTAAAAGAATCGCTATCTAGATTTATAATAGTACTTAATCTAATAGTACATACCTAAAATGTCTAAATCTAGATAATGATAAGATTCTAGATTAATCTAGATCTATCTAGTCAATCTAGTCTATTACTAGACTAACACTCTAAAAAATCTAATTATAATTACTCTACTCTAGATCTAGATAGATCTAGTTACTAAGACAAAGTCAAATATCTACTAATCATAATCTATCTAGACACTAAAGTAAATAAATGTGACTAAAACTAAAAGGCTGGGCTCACTCAGAATGTTTGACAAAGACTCTGCCGACTCAGGTCTCTAGGCTTAGGTACACAAAATATAAAAGAAAATCAGATTATTAAGGTAAAATTGGGCCCATCTGACAATGTTTAATGAAGTCACTCAATGATGCAGCGACGTGTGGCGCCAGACATAAGTAATTCTCGTTGATAATATGAAGTATAAATGATTTATGTGATCAACCTAGTGGAGAGAATGCTATCAAGGTGTTATTTTACATTATATTTAAAAATATTATGAAGTTTGGAAAGTTTCCCCGCATTCTAGAAAAAGGATCAAAGTCAATTTTCAAACAATTGAATTAGATGTGAATCAATGTTAGCTGCATGTGAGATGAAATTTAATAATCAAATTAAAAACCATATAATGGGGTAGATGTGTTCCTAATTTCAAGCTTCTAGATCTAGATCTATCTATTACAGTTATAAAGTTATGATGAGATTTATAAAGACGAAAATTCATTTTTTCGATCACACTACAGTTTTTCTTAATAAGTTAAATATTTCAACACATAAAACCGCATATAATTTGCTCCAATATAAATAACATAGAAAGATAAATTTGGTATCATTGTAATTCTATAAGCAAGCTCTACATAACTAGATAGTTTCTGTTGTTATATAAAGTAGACTACTTTAACTTTTATC
Source organism: Biomphalaria straminea (assembly GCA_021533235.1). NCBI lineage: Eukaryota > Metazoa > Mollusca > Gastropoda > Planorbidae > Biomphalaria > Biomphalaria straminea. Next base: position 11,337,032 of record JADKLZ010000130.1, read on the forward strand.
TAGAGTCTAGTCTAGAGTTAGAGTGTTAGTACTGTTACTGTTAGTGTTACACACTTTACACAGTTATGACATAATGAGTTATTATGACAGTTAGATAGTTAGAATAGATCTAGATCTAGACTATGTAGAGCTAGATTAGAACCTACTACCTAGTCTAGATTACAATTAATAACAATATTCAATAAATATGATAAAGTCTAATATTTTTTTATTACTAGATCTAGAATCTAATAGATTTAGATCTTGAATTTAGTAATTTAATAGACTACTCACTTTAGAACCTTATAAATTATTTACTTGCCGAAAATAACGCTATTGATAATGAAATGCGCGCGCACTGTTACCTCTGCCTGTTTGATTGGTTAAAAACTGAATTATGTTCAATCATATGCTAAATATTAACATAGATTGTATGGTAGGTAGATCTACATAGATCTAGATCTATTACTAACCATAAACGTTACCTTACAATAAAGACTAAAGATCTAACACACGTTATACTTTATATAGTTTGCTTAGGACTAGATGTCTTCTTGTGAAAATAAAGATATAGACTCTAGATAGGATATGGCCTATACTATAGATCTAGATCTAGTAGACTGCTCAATAGATTTAGAATCTAGAATCTAGATCTATTTGCAAACTTCAATTCAATTGAAATTGTTTTTGTTCGAGTTAGAGTAAAATGTTCGGAGCGACGTCGCCAAATATAATTTCTAATGATTTGTCAAGATAGCTCGAAGCGAACATTGAAAAAAAAAAAAAAAGCTAGCAAGGATTCATTCAATATTAGGTCTCATGCACCTTCCTTGGTTACATTTAGCCCGTTAGTTGTGGTCGTTGTCGCATGCTAATGAAGACAGGCGATAAGACGAAAAAAGTAGACCACAAGGTCTGAGAGGGGAACTTTCGGACAAGAGCTTTGTCTGCATACGAGATGCGGGAAAATATGCCAACTGATGCGTTTGCGTATTCATATTATGTGAAACGCTGCACTAAGTCATTGGAATAGAAAAAAGGCGGACCCTATTCACAACTGGTCATGGAAGGACTCAGCACTTCAACAGTGCTGTAATACTTCCCTCACTTTTATTTTCTTCTGAGTCCCGGTCCTGGACATTATATATATTCTCGCCACCGGACGCCACCACCGCTGTCTAGAATCTATAAGGTTTGACCACTTTACCAGATTTTGAGATCTAACAGTAGTCCTAATTAACTATCCACGCCACAAACGGTCCGAACTACGATGGGCTAGACCTGTAGGCCTACGTAATCAGTATAACTGAAATTCGCTTCCCCCAAAAAATGCTTTTTTTTTTAACGGAGAGCTGTGTGCTGGATAGCACTATCAATGATATATTTGGCTAAAAGGCACTCCCAATTAAGATCTCCCTCAAAGAATGTGAAATTGACAACTACCGTTGTTCGCTCGTCGTGGCGTGCAGCGGTTCATGTTATTTTGAGATAAGAGGAAAACAGATTAGCCATCAGCAAAGAATGCAGATAACAAAAACAAATAAATAAAAAATTATTATAAAAAAAACTAATCTAAGGGAACTAACCACAGAATCACTGCCATTCGTCTCAATCATAGACATAAATATTTATGTCTATGGTCTCAATAATATGGGATTTTCTCCCCTTTTCTAAATAAAACAAAATGAATTAATACTAGTCGATTGGTTTTTTTTTTGTTGTTGTTTTTTTCATCGACTCAGAATAATTAGTCAAATTTCAACTTGATCCAAGAATGAGAAGTGGGGGGGGGGGGAACGTTATAAGAGGAATAACTTCACATGTCCCTAGACTTCTATTTATTTCCCTTTTTTCGATCCCAAAAAAATTATGCTGTTTGCCTAATTTACTTTAATTAATTGGTACATTGTTTGATTGATTCGTGTTTTGATAGGTATCGGAACATATATAAATAATTTATCCAAGAATGGGGTGTAACCATAGACACACATATATATATATAGACTGGAAACAGGATCTTATTTTCATTTAGGAAGAGTCAAATATGTTTTATGTCCACATCTACGTTGAAAAAAAATGATGGCAAATGAGCTATAAATTCTATGACGTAAATTTCAGTCTATATATAACTATGATCTTTAGTTTTGAAAAGTACAAAACTTCATTATTCCTAATATTAGCCTTTATAGGCTTCGCATGCACCTATGCGCACCATATCAACAATTTCATATTGAAAGACATAGGAAAATATATATAACTAAATCTATGCTTGCCCAAATTTTTCCAATAATAATTTGTTCTTCATCGGCCAGTCTATATATATATATATGTCTATGGGTGTAACACATTTTAATAAAAGTTTTTTTTTTTAAATGTACCAGACAGAGTTGATACAAACATTATAGATCTAAGTTATGTAAAAAAAAACAAAAAAAACTAAGAATCAAAGCGGGTAACTGTTACGACAAACTCCACCTTTCCCACGTTTGGGTATAGATCTAGATCTAGCTGCTAAGCAGCGGAGGTTTGGGGCCAGTTTGGGTTAAGTTTTTCTTTCTCTTAGGTGGGTGGCCAACCAAGGCTTTACGACCCCTTTCTGTAATCCAGATATAAAGTACAGAAACACTGTGACTATAGTCGTATGGATAGACAGCCAATGGACACTTGTGTAACATTCGTTTAAATGGAAGATTAAATGAAATTAACATTATTATTAGAATAGATCTCTTATTCTAGGACTAGATCTATTATAACTACTAGTCTAGATCTAAATGTAGACTAGACTCTAGATCTAGATCTTGGATTTAATCTAGTCTATCTAGGGTAATAGAGTGTATAGTAACGTATCTATGCAGTATTCTACTATTAGACTTAGTTGAAACTAGTACCTACTACCTACACATAGTTCTAACTAGTACATACACTCACACTTAGCTTCTGACTAGTACACCTACATTTAACTTACTTTAAACTAGTGGCTAAACTTAGTTGGACAGCACAATGACCAACTGGCTAGATACTTTCCACAACTAAAGTCAGGTACCTATTAGAGTTGGGTAGAGTCAGGGTTGCCCTAAAAATCCTGAAATTCAAAATCCCAGTCTTCAATGAGATTCAAACCCAGAACCCTAGGTTCGGAAGCCAAGCACTTAACTCAGCCATCTCATCCCCAGAAGCAATAATAATGCTGTGACTATCATCATTCTCCCATGAAAAATAAGAAACCTTAATAAATACATGTCGGATACCAATTAGGTAAGCATTAGTTACATGCTTATTAAAGAGTGGCATAACCATTGATACGGTACATATAGTAACAGTAATGATGACAGACTTACAACTGTGTGTATACTGCCTGATCTTTGTGACCAAGCTGACTAATTAGAGTTGTTGGTAGCACAGTTTGCTTGTCTTTCGTTGTTTATATTTGAATCAGGAATGTGCTCGGAACATGTAGACTTGCAATCAAAGATCTAAAGATCTATATATTTATAGTAGTTTATTAATACAATGAATTGTTGTTTGTTGCTTAACAATGAATTAGAGTTTCTCTTTTGATTTGCAGTGTGACTATTTGGTTGAAAGAAAGAGACAAATAGGTTGAAAGTCTCTCTATATTTATATTGTTAGAGTGCAGTTATTTCATCAGTGTAGGTTACTCTTGTTTTTTTCTTGATTTAGAAAAATGCCACTGCTGGATCTCAATGGAGTGCAAGTGAGTTTTCCGTTCACACCGTATCCTTGCCAGATTGATTACATGTCTAAAGTTTTAACTTGTCTACAGAAGGTAGGAAAAAAAATGTAATATTTGTTATATTAAATTTTTTTTTTATTGTTTTATTAGTTTAAGAACATTTCTTTCAGAAATGTAATTTGAGACATAGTCTAATCACAATGACCACCAAACAAGACTTATGAACTACCTAAGCTGCTATTCTAAACTTTGCTTGTTCTGTGATTAGTTTGCAGAGCCAGTACATTAACACCTAAGCTGCTATTCTAAACTTTGCTTGTTCTGTGATTAGTTTGCTGAGCAAGGACATTAACAAGAACTAAGATTACGGAAAACAATACCTTAATGTGTTTTGTAGTTTGTTTGAGGGTTGGATATCATTTCTATGGATTGAATGATGGCTGTGGAGTTTAGAATTCACTCCTAAAAACTTATTGGAGCAAGGGTTGCTTGGGCTTCTCAGCTGGATCTTGGTTAAGCCAATAATAGAATATATGCATCCTCTGTTTGGGACCCCTCAACTCAAGAAAACATTAAGAAACTGGAACAGACACCAAATAGAGCAGTGAGATTCATAACAAATCAATATTCACATTTGACTAGAGTAACACCATTAGTACAATCACTAAATTTAGAAAGCATTCAGGATAGAAGACTTAAAAGTAAAGTAGAAATTAAACATAAAACACTGAACCATAATCTTCTAATACAAAAACAAAATTTAATAAAATACTCAGAAAGACACAAAAATAAAGGCACATTCCTTGTTGCCTATGCTAGGACAAATTTGTACAATAGGTCCTTCTTCCCTAGCGCTATTAGAGCATGGAATGGATTGCCTGAGCTATAGGTCATTGGTTAATATGCATGGCGCATAGTACTTAATCATTTTCTTTTTTGAAGTAACATCTGTAACATATAAGATAAGATTTATAAGGATCTTTTCAAATGTTTCTTTGTCTTTTTTTTCTGTTAAATTCTCTTAGTTTCAAAGCATCAAACTTTAACTCATTTTTTTTCATGCTACCATGATAAAATAACCAAATCTTTTTAATTTTTGTCAGACAAACATGTTGTAAAAAGCAATGGTACATTTGTCTGTTAACATGCTTCACAATATAAACAATACTTACGTGATCCAGTGACTTCAGGTATGGTTGCACTGTTGGTGGAACTTAAGTTCTCAGTAGAGACACAAGCTTTTTATTCAGGATTTGAGGAGCTTTAGCTCAGCTCTAATGGTTACTTGAAATCTTTTGGTGAAGGAACATCAGGACTACTTATTATTCTGTTTTCCACATAAAGTCTTACAATTCAAAGTCATACCTGGGGTCTTGTTGTCATGAAAACATTTTCTTTTTTCTTAAGCTCTTTACTGGTAAACTGTGTTAGGTAGCTAATTAGTATTGCGCACATTTTTTAGATAGTTAGTT